>CM049799.1:6524363-6665254 GCA_027422405.1 Ptychobarbus kaznakovi
GACAGATCTGATCGCGACGCAGATCAACGGGGAAATTGGGCGGGGCGCGGACGTGCTTTTACATCAATGAGAGGTGGTGTACAGATGTAACTGTGTTAATAAGAAGATGTGCTGTTAAGATCTAAATCGCTCTTCATCACTGCAAGCCGTTGTACTCACTGCGAGATTTGTTCCTTTATTCTCGTGAGGGTCTACAGTCCTCCGGCAAGTGCACATGAGCTCGCTTTTTACAGAAAAATCACTGATCTGATCACAGACACAGAACAAAAAACACTCAGACTCTTTTTTAAATCATTCTCGGAGACTTAATAAAGTAGGCAAATCTCTTACAACGAACTACCAATAGACAGACAGCACATCAAATGTACCCACCAGAGACAGTAAATATGTTGGATTCACTGTTATACAGCGAAAACAGGATGCATATCACTCTGTCCCACGAGCAGCTTAAGGACTATCTGATCAATGTTGGGTTATCTCATACCAACCTACAGGCAGAAATTAAAATCTGCTAAACTTAGTAAGAAGTGTTAGAAATGGACCAATGAAGAAGAGAAAGATTTAAAATCTTGTTTTGACCTCACTGATTGGTCTGTTTTTGAGGCTGCTGCCAACGATCTGGACGAGCTCCCAAGACTGTAACAACTTAATCAGTTTCTGTGAGGATATGTGCATTCCTACCCAGACTAATTTAAAACCTACACAATGACAAACTTGGTTCACTGCAAAGCTCCTCAGATAGCTCTGTCAGGGCCAAAGAAGATGCTTACAGAAAGGGGGATATATCTTGTATAAACAGGTGCCAAATACACCTGGAAAAGGATATCCAAGAGGAATTATACTGGCAAGCTAATGAACAAATTATCTTCTAGTGATTCTGCTCCAGGTGAAAAGTATGAAGACAGTACTAACGACATGACAACATCTCCCAGCATTGTGAGAAATCAACAACTACAGACGACTTTAATGACTTTTACTATAGGTTTGGAAAAACCCCCACACTCCACCCTGAACACCTCTCCACACAACCATTAATAACTCCAGCAACTCCCCTCTCCCCCACACCTGCACGAAAATAAGCAAAGATTATTTAAAATTACTGGAATTTTATCATCTTTTTGCAACCCTACACACAACACTATTATACAATTATTCATTCACGTTACCCCTACCCCCCCCCCAAACAAAATTAAAAAATAAAATACATTATTTGCAAATGCCAGACCTCACCTTAACTGTCTGTATTGTATATTGTGTTTTTGCAATTTTGTACATTGTATGTTTGTATATTTGTATATTGTTTCTTTGTTGTCTGTGTCCTGTCCTGTTGGTTAGGGTTAGGGTTAGTCTCCTAAAAGACTTAAGACTCAGGAGCTCTCACATTTGTCTCCTCTATAATTTCAGAAGCGATCTCAGTAACTTTGAAAAGTGTACACCAAATCAAATGCCTCAATATGAGCTCAAATATTTATACTATATAATATGAATTAATAAACAAATTAGTCAACTAATAATCAAGACTGTGTCATAAGCCATATGCCTTTCAGCAAAGAAAGCTTCAGGTTACATTTTCTGTGAATCAGTTTGGATTAAGGTATTGGGTACAACACATTGTGCCTAAGTACATAAACATTGTCCTATCTAAATTAAAATGATCATTATTTCTGCATTCAGATTGACAAGATTATTTGTATAGCGCTTTTTACAATACAATCGTTGCAAAGCAACTTCACAGGAAATTTAGTTTCTGAAATAGATGTATATTGTAGAAACTCAATAAATTAACTTATGGCAAATTAGGTAATTCAGTATAATTGCTGATGGTTGACTTCCTCTGAGGTCCTCCGAGGGGTTGTCATCATCTCTTCTCAGTCTTCTCAGGTGTTCGGTCATCTCAGATCATTTAAGGGTTGGATCCAGACTGAAGCTTGTGTAATTCCTAGTATTAGTACCTAGGCAGAAACAGAGAAACAAATAAAGACAATTAGCGTAGCAGTTGTTCCATACAGGAATAACCCTGGATGAAATTATCTGTTCAACCTAAGCTAAAGCATAATAATGTGTGTTTGATCAGATATACCTGCAGTACAAGATTGTGAGATGCATTATATGAATGCTTGGCTAAAGAGATGTGTCTTTAATCTAGATTTAAAAAGAGAGAGTGTGTCTGAACCCCGGACGTTTTCAGGAAGGCTATTCCAGAGTTCGGGTGACAAATGTGAGAGATTCAGAGTCTTTAGAGTTGGAGAAAAATCTGAGCACAGTGTGTGATGTTGTTGAGATCTCTTCTAAAGCTTTAAATGAGACCATTGTGAGAGTGTTAGAGTTTTTGTCTAAGGAGACGAGTTTAAGAAGCAGGAGACTCAAGCAAAAATCTCCATTCGATCTATAAACTCAATTCTGTCTAGGATAAATATTTGACATGTTAAGGAGATCTCACTTTTGATCTCACTTACTTTCCTATGGGTTGACATAAACTCATTTTTATGTTAGAACACATATATAACATATTTGATGTGTGTGTTTTAATCTAGAAGTATTTTTTGTAGAGTTTACTCTTGTCTTTCTGTGAGTTACCTGAAAACATTTTAGAGACATTTATCAATGTGTGAATATCCTCTTTTCAAGATGTTTACCAGAGGTTTATATGATTTGAATGATATACTTTTCGAAAGATATTTGCAACAAGGGCAAAGATGAGTAATTGTGTGGAATCTGAGGAATGTGGATCTGCAGGTGAGGGAGGAGGATAGAGAAAAAACAAGTATATGAAAGATAAAGGCAACAGAAAGGGTTAGTAATATATCGACTCATACAGGGCAACGTGAAACGTTTTCTAAATGTAGAGACTTGGAAACGTCTATATGAAATGGTATATGTACAAATTTACAGCTTTAACCCCATTGTGCTTCCAAGCTCTGACTATAAGAGTGTCCTACATTGCTTTACAAAAAGTATTTTAAGCAAATACATTCCAGGTGAATTTCTAATTAATATGATTTTCCTTTATGACTTTTGTTATAAAGACATTGAACAGAAACCACAACTAATGCCTGTGCATTGTAGTTGGATTGTCATATCCCGAGTTTCTGTTCAAAAGGGAGGTGCACACTAGCAAGTCAAACAGCCTTGACGAAACTAGGTTAAAAAGATATGGTAATATGCCTCTCAACAGCACCCTGCTTTTTAATACAGTAGCACTGCCTAATCCTAATTATTCCAGCTAGGTCTGTCCCAGAGCTCATACTAAATGCCACATGTGTTACAGAGCCAATGTTTGCCATCACAGTCAAGAAAAATCATCAGTCAATCACAGTCTCAAGGCCACCAGAGTCTTTTTCTGTGCAGGACAGCCCTAAAGTCTGATCCTTTATCTGGAACGATTTGTCTTGCTCGGACCTCCACACTCTAAAATCTATAGAAAATATATATTGTCATTTCTGAGATACTGCATATAGCAACCAACAACCCTATTGCCATCTAAAGCTTAAAAATCAGCGATCTTGCTAAATAATGTTTGATTTTAGAAATTATACAATGGATGTCATGTTTTTCATGACCGGTTCAAATATCATTCCAAAAAGGAGCTTTGCCATTTCTGTGATGGCATATGGCACCAACAATTTTCATAGTCATAAAAATCACTCATCTGCCAATTAATATTTGATTTTAGTAATAATACAAGGGATACTATGGTTTTTCCAGGTTTAAAGATCATTCCAAAATGGAGATTTGTCAATTCTGATATGCTACACATGACACCAACAATCCTATTTTGATGGATTTTACAAATAATAGTAAAAAACAACAAACAACAACAACAACAAAAAAAACCTGACATTAGAAACCATGGTTTCCCCAGATTTAAATATAAGTCAAAAACAGAGATTTGTCATTAGTGAGATGCTACATACAGTATGGCACCAACAATCTTATCACTATCAAAGTCTTCAAAATCACTCATCTTGCCCATTCATTTTAGATTTTAACAGCTGACTCAACAGTGATACAGTAAACACCATGGGTTTTCCAAGATAAAATATAATAAAAAAATGTGACAACATTTTGGTAAGAGACAAGAGAGCATTTAAGAAACTGTGTCAAAATCGTGCTTTGTGAAATTAAAAGATCAGATTGCTCAGTGGTATTTAAGAAATGACTGCTATTAATAAAAGAAGCTTGTGACCATTCTGTGACGTTGAAGTTTTGGCATGGGGAAAACATTCTTCACTGTTTACTAGCAGTCACAATGAAAATAAAACTTACATTTACGATTGTACAACACTAACAACAGCTAAGAAACCATATATGAAGAATAGCTGTGCAGGATTCCACATGGAAACAATGGACAGATCAAAATACATTAAATGATAAGCTCAAGAGTTGATTTTATTGACAGTGGAGGACGTTTGCCTATCTAAGCTCTACTTTGGTTTGGAACAAGCATTATGAGTTATGAGGAACTACATTTGCTGGAAAATCCAGTTGCATAGTTTCTTCATGGTGTTTTTTTTTTTGCATATAAACTGGAAATACAACATGTTTAGTAACATAGCACACCATTCTTATCACACCTTTTCTTTCTAAAGACAATTTAGACTCTTCCCAGATTTAGACTCTTCCCAGCATGTTCTCAATACACCATTGAACTTAAGTACATATTTCCACATGAATAATGTACAGTTTTACTACTGATGGCACAAAGTGTTAAATAATATTTAGTTTGCTATAATTGGTTAAAAACTGCTGTCCTCATGTAATCTCACGTACATACCAGGAAACAGATTTATTTAGTTGTTCTTCAAGTTTGTCAACAAACTCTCATTGGTTGGTTCTTCAAATGAAAAAAACCTGTCCCACTTTAAATGGAGCTCGCCTGTCCGCTGGCTCTTTTAGAAGTGAACATTTACCTGAACAGGAACTTGCTAAACGGATTAACCTGGATTGTCTTTGTTTTTGTGGGAGCAATAATCAAAAAGTAAGTAGAAGAAAATGTCTTCAGTTGCTGTGTATCCAATCCATTTGTATAAATATAAACTGTTATAAAAATGAATTTAAGTTTAACAAGACAAACATTATTATGTGAGTTAGTTATTTTTTGTAAATCTTTATGCAGCCTTGAAGGGTGTGTGTGGAATATATTGTTTAATTAAATCTGCAAATACTTGGTCATTTTAACTGTATTTTTTTGTTGCTTGATTCCTTTTTAAAATTTTGACATCAAACACACCACCCATTAGATTTTTTCCCCTCTCTGTTTTATTCTGTTATATGATGAAATGTGTTTGATTTCAGAACTTTGGTTCATTTTCAGGCATAAAAGAACATAGCAATGGAGTGGAGGGTTATAGTACCTGTTCTGTGTCTAATTGGTAAGAACCTAGTTGTGCTGCTTATTTTAAACAAGTAGTGAGACTTCATCATTGCACTTCCATGACAAAAGGACTTGATAGTCAGTATAATGTAAAGTAATAAAATCGTAATAACAAGAAGAAAGGTTAGCAAAAAAGACGAACATTTATTCTTTTTCCAATCATTTTTATAATAAGTGATTTTCACAAAAACCCAGCTGTGTAAAGAACTATCTTTAGCTTACAGTGATAGCTGTAATATCATAATTACAAAAAAATATTTTTTATTCAAAATGGAATGCAGTGCAGCCAAATAGGCTTGCTTGGTGATGCATAGAATCTAGCAGTTCAGAGTTCAGCAATAATATTTTTTTTTATTTTTTTTATTGCTACCATGTCTCATTTTCCCTAATTTCTCCTTAAACAGGACTCCTGCATGTGCCAGGAAATGCTGCTGACAGCAACAGCACTACCATCAGCAACATCACCTCTGCTTTTCAGTTTAAAATAGTCTTCCACATTAACAATACTTTCAATGCATCTACTCCAACATGAGCGAAAATGTCACAATTCATCTGAAAAACAATATCACCTCTGAGGTAACTTTTTTTAACCAGTGCAAAAACTGCAAACTGTAATTTCTTATATATCTTTAATTTTTATAGTATTTATAAATACACTGGTTAAGTTGACCATTTACTGCACTTTGTTATTCTTCTTCCACATTGCAAAATAAAATGGATATATAAGTTTAAAATTGTTTGCAGTATAAGAGGACAGTTCAGGGTTTGATCCAGTAGTATAATACAAACAAATGAAACTTTAATTAAATGTATCAATAGAGCTGTATGGGTGAATGTCTTATTCTGTATGTTAATGTTTTGTAGGTTTCGGCAGTTTTCAGACACCTTAAGAACTTTCAACAGTTTGAAATTCTGCAATTCAGGTAAAAGAGAATGACACTGAAAAAAACATATATATTACAAATGCTTTTTTTCTCACATGATAAATTAATTAATGCATTGGTTGTTTGGTTTAGTGCTTGAATGGTTGGTTGTATTGTTACTTTTTGAGTCAGCTGATCATTGTTTTTACACCCAGTTCATCCGTTTATTATTTGCATGTGTGTCCTCTCAGGAATGGCTCCATTGTGGTTGATGGATATCTTCACTTTAACAGCAGTGACTCCAAGCCTAATGCATTAAACCTGACACAAATCTTGCATAATGGAACTTTTTCCTTCACAATCCTTACAAATTTCACCAGAATTAATGACACCACACCAACTGCAGGTCAGTGTGTGTTTACAGATTTATCATACTGGAATAATATTTTACAAAAGCCTAAAGGTCACATTAATTAATCCCATTTTAATTTTGTCCAAATTAAAACACCTCCGCAGCACCCGCAACAACTACGACTCCAGCTACAACAGTCCCTAGACCTGCTAAAGTTGCAACATTTAATATAATGTTCAAAATTCTTCAAGACTTCCAGCCCTTCCACTCCAATCTTTCTCATCCTGAAACCAAACAGCTGACAGATAACATCACCAATGGGGTAATATTATTATGCAGTGAGGCATGCTTATTGATTGCAATAGCAATAGATACTTGTAATTTTGTGTATTGGCAATATAATATTGGCAAAAATTGATGTATTTTAATTTTTTATAGTGAATTGCTTTCTTGACTATAATTGTTTGGTTAATCAGTTTGTTAATAAAGTGATCATTTGATTGATCCATTTGTCATTAAGTTGTTTGTGTTAATTTAATGACTGACTGTTTTAACTTGTCCCCACAGTCCGGCTCCATTGTGGCAGATTCTATCGTTGAGTTTGACAACACAAACAACACCAGTCCTAATGTGACAGATGTGAAAAATACCTTTGTTGAAGCAATTAAAAGTGGAAGTTTAAGCTTTCCAGTTGATGCCGAATCCGTCAATGTTACTGATATCACCAATGGTCAGTATCTGTTTAGATATATATTGTTCCCTGTTAGATACATGTCTGTTACATTTTCAACCCTAAAGGAATGACATCGACATAAATATTTGTATTTGATTGACCACACACACACACACACACACACACACACACACACACACACACACACACACACACACACACACACACACACACACACACACACACACACACACACACACACACACACACACACACACACACAACACACACACACACACACACACACACACACACACACACACACACACACACACACACACGACAAAATGCAAAATGTTGTCTTTGTGGTTGAGATGAATTGCTAACGTGATATGGCTATTAAGTATTACTGAATTGTTTACTGTTTTCTCTTCATTCTTCCCTAAAAATCAACAACTTTCACAGTTTCAAGTAAGTGCATTTTTTTGTAAGGTTGATAAATAATACATTTACTAAGCAAAAGCATCTTTAATGAATGATTTTTTTTTTAAAGCTGTTTACTGGTCCTGATAGATGGTTCGACAATTAATGTACATTTAATTTATTTGTATTACTACAGATAACAGCCCTCTGGTCCTGGCTAGTATGCTAACGGCTTTGTGGATGGCCCTAGCGTCACTCCTGGTGTCAGCTGTGATGCACTAAACACACAAAATCATGTTAACAGAAAATGAACGTGACATCTCTGATCTTTTCACATTCACAATCAGCAAGTCACAAAGCAAAACAAGCCCAGTTATGATCTTGCTGTAACATTTATTAGTCTTTCTTGCCAAATATAGAGCCTGTTGATAAGTATGGTAGCCTATGCGTGAGTTCTGGAATTTTGGTTTCTGCTGTAATAAAAGCACAGTGTTTATGTATACACTGAGCTGGAGAAATAATGAGGATTGGTTTATTTAAACCAAATCTGAACATTACTCTATGCCACAGGAATAGCACAAGTGAAAGTTAACCTATAGAGCTATTATGTTGGAATTCAAAATTGAGATTGTTTTGCTTTTTTGAAAACAGATTGAACAATAAAATATGTATCTTTACCAATGTATTAGTTTGATTCAGAAGATGTAAAATCTATATATTTAATCTTTAATTAAATGAAAGGTGTTCTCATAAATGCTCTGTATTATGTTTTATGAAGTACTTGTGTTTAATAAAATGAACAGGGAATCCTGTTCCGTTTGTAAATTCAGTGATGTAAAATATTTACAAATAAAGACTGTATAGATTAATCCACTTTTTGATTTGTGAAAACATGATGAACTGAGATTCAGTCAATATTGATAATGAAACAATATTTTGCTGAATGTGTTTTTGTGCTGGCACCTTGGCTGATTTAGGTCTGTTATGGATAAATAAATATCCCTGTTTTAATAAATGACGACTTACTGAATCGTTCATATCAAACGATTCGTTCAAAGCTGCTGATTCAATAGAAAGGAAACAAGTGAATGGACCGTTGAATCACTGACTCACTCGATTCGTCCAAAAACTGATTCATTTACGGAATGAAACACCTGCTGCGCATACAATCCGTCCTAAATAGTATTCGAAAATAGAATTAGTATGTCCCAAATCATAGTATGTTTAAAAAAGTATGCCAAAGATTCCCGGATGGTTTATTACTTCCGGTTAGAATTCAAAGTTTAGATCGATGCACACTCTAGCGGCTAATATTGCCCACAACACATTGCGCGGAGGACGGGGATTCGATTAGAACTACAAACACGCATAAAAAGTGTTTAAAGACTACAAATATGGCGGATATACGCAACCGGGACATGTAGAGAAAGGGATTTGAGTGATAAATAATTAATGTCTAACCTGATGACATTTTTTTAATTTAATGTTATCCAAGTTATATTTAATCTGCAGCAACACTGTGAACTTTTAGAATATAAGTTCAGGAGTGGTTAACAAGAGGATTTAACTTTGAAATGCATCATCATGCAAACACATGAGCAGAGTTCTGGTGTGGTGCTCTGAAGTCTTGACCCGCCTTTGCTTCTTTATTTCTCGTGAAGATTCACCCAGATTTTATTCGTCACATAGATTTATGCTTGACGGAAGCCTATAAGGCCAGCTCTCAGTGAAATGTAAGTCAGGTCTTTTTCGCTCCATGGACAGTTTTCCCTTCCACTCAATTTTTATGTAAAACAAACACAAGAGAATATACATAAGTATTGGTATAAAAGCACTACAAAATGTAAAATAAAAGTAAAAAAGAATACAATATAAGAGCGTAAAATGTGCAATAAAATAAGTGTGCAGGACAGGATACCGTAGACTTAATAATAATATTCCTGCATATGTAAGCAGGAATGTGCAAGAAGAATGTGCAAACAGGTTGTACAGGGTATACATAGCTGCTGTACGGATGGAGAATAATGAATATCTTACTGTTCATCTTCTCTCCAATATGTAGGAAATTAATTTAAACGAAATGCAATATGATGTTAACTGTGATGGTGGAGAAGATATTGACAGGGCATTTTAAACAGTGACAGGATATCTAAGC
Organism: Ptychobarbus kaznakovi; assembly: GCA_027422405.1. Taxonomy (NCBI): domain Eukaryota; kingdom Metazoa; phylum Chordata; class Actinopteri; order Cypriniformes; family Cyprinidae; genus Ptychobarbus; species Ptychobarbus kaznakovi. The sequence continues at coordinate 6,534,204 of CM049799.1, forward strand.
AACAGAGCGTGTTAAAGACGCAGACTGTAAAAACATCTTCTCTCCAAAAAAAAATTAAGTTGCCTCAACTATTTTATTTTTATTCAATTTAGAGTGTAACGAAAGTAGGTATGTACCAAATGTCTCTAACTATTCTGCTACAAGATTTGGCATGGCAAAAGTTTTTTCTTCCAAAAGAGTATACTTTTTAGGGTGACATAAGTAGCACATAACTGTTGAAAAACAGAGCATACGTAAATTTGTGCTTGCCTTGCTGACACTGTAAAGAAAAGTACATTGCTTGCAATGAATATAAAAAAATCCAAAACTCATACATTGGTATTTTTTGTTTCATTGCTGGAATTATAAGGGCATTCTAACTGTATTCATCGCACAGTGAATGCTTTTGGACTCTCAAGACGTGTTTTTTTTTCTCTCTCAAAGTTGGAATGTCAGCTCTCCTATCGTCTCTCGGTCCCTCACAGTCACACATACATTATGTCAGGGGAATGTCTTTAAATTCTAATCAAGGAAAAATCATACCCTCTGTTGTCTTAAAAAACTTCAAAAGTTGCTCTTTAACAATTTTGCGCGAAAAAATTACGAAATTGCTTCTGCTTGTGTGCAGCTTGTTACCAAGTTCTGATTGGCCAATCACCTAAGTAGAGAATTTTAACATTTCACGTGCATGATAAATTACAGATACATAATACACAAAATTAATAATCCAAAGGGGATGGTAAGGGGGATGGTGGTTTCACAGAGGGGATGCTTTTTTTTTTACAGTGTAGCTGCATCTTTAACGTATGCTCTGTTGCTTAGTTATGTGCATCCTGTCACTGTTTAAACTGCCCTGTCAATCATCTTGTCACAGTTAACATAATCCACATTTCGTTTAAATTGATTTCCTACCATATTGGAGAGAAGATGAACAGTAAGATATGAATTATTCTCCACCATCCGTATTGCTGCTATGTACACACTCTGTAAAACCTGTTTGCACATTCTTCTTGCACATTCCTGCTTATATTATTATTTATTACGTCTACAGTATACTGTCCTGCACATTCTATTTTATTGCACATTTTATCTTATATTTTAATCTTTTTTACTTCATTTTTTTTTTTGTGTCATTCCAAAACTTATGTATATTCTCTTGTGTTTGTGTTACATATAATGGCACTGTCCATGGAGCGGACCTGACTTACATTTCACTGCTGGTTATATTCCATATAATTATGTACAGGTGCATCTCAATAAATGTCGTGGAAAAGTTAATTTATTTCAGTAATTCAACTCAAATTTTGAAACTTGTGTATTAAACAAATTCAATGCACACAAACTGAGGTAGTTTAAGTCTTTGGTTCTTTTAATTGTGATGATTTTGGCTCACATTGAACAAAAACCCACCAATTCACTCTCAACTAATTAGAATATGGTGACATGCCAATCAGCTAATCAACTCAAAACACCTGCAAAGGTTTCCTGAGCCTTCAAAATGGTCTCTCAGTTTGGTTCACTAGGCTACACAATCATGGGGAAGACTGCTGATCTGACAGTTGTCCAGAAGACAATCATTGACACCCTTCACAAGGAGGGCAAGCCACAAACATTCATTGCCAAAGACGCTGGCTGTTCACAGAGTGCTGAATCCAAGCATGTTAACAGAAAGTTGAGTGGAAGGAAAAAGTGGGGAAGAAAAAGATGCACAACCAAAGAAGAGAACCGCAGCCTTATGAGGATTGTCAAGCAAAATTGATTCAAGAATTTGGGTGAACTTCACAAGGAATGGACTGAGGCTGGGGTCAAGACATCAAGAGCACCACACACAGACGTGTCAAGGTATTTGGCTACAGTTGTTGTATCCTCTTGTTAAGCCTGTTGCTCCTGAACCACTTTTTCAGACAAAGTCAGAGGCGTCTTATCTGGACTAAGGAGAAGAAGAACTGGACTGTCCACATTCAGTGTTGCGTCATATGGTTTTGGACCGTGTTTTTTGAAAACCATATTTGTAGTCTTTAGAGGAAGATGCACTTTTCCAGAGCAGGATATGCATGCCAAAGCACCAAAAGTTTGTGGTGTTGGTGTGCTTGAGTTCTAATTGAATCCCGTCTAGGGTAATTGTCAAGAGGAAAAAATCCGCGCAATGTGTTGTGGGCAATATTAGCCGCTAGAGTGTGCATCGATCTAAACTTTGAATTCTAACCGGAAGTAATAAACCATCCGGGAATCTTTGACATACTTTTTTAAACATACTATGATTTGGGACATACTAATTCTATTTTCGAATACTATTTAGGACGGATTGTATGCGCAGCACCAAACTTATCAGGTGTTTCATTTAAATTAATGTTTTTTTTACCGTAAATATAATTATTTATCCCCAAATCCCTTTCAATACATTCTAGTCGGTTGCGTTTAATCAGTTTTTGAGCGAATCGAGTGAGTCAGTGATTCAACGGTCCATTCACTTGTTTCCTTTCTATTGAATCAGCCGCTTTGAACGAATCGTTTGATATGAACGATTCAGTAAGTCATTTATTAAAACAGGGACTTGCTGCCACCTACTGGCGGTTTTATTGTCATATTTATTTATCCATAACAGACCTAAATCAGCCAAGGTGCCAGCACAAAAACACATTCAGCAAAATATTGTTTCATTATCAATATTGACTGAATCTCAGTTCATCATGTTTTCACGAATCAAAAAGTGGATTAATCTATACAGTCTTTATTTGTAAATATTGTACATCACTGAATTTACAAACGGAACAGGATTCCCTGTTCATTTTATTAAACATAAGTACTTCATAAAACATAATACAGAGCATTTATGAGAACATCTTTCATTTACTTAAAGGTTAAATATATGGATTTTACATATTCTGAATCTAACTAATACACTGGTAAAGATACATATTTTATTGTTCAATCTGTTTTCAAAATAGCAAAACAATCTCAATATTGAATTTCAACATAATAGCTCTATAGGTTAACTTTCACTTGTGCTATTCCTGTGGCATAGAGTAATGTTCAGATTTGGTTTAAATAAACCAATCCTCATTATTTCTCCAGCTCAGTGTACACATAAACACTGTGCTTTTATTACAGCAGAAACCAAAATTCCAGAACTCACACATAGGCTACCATACTTATCAACAGGCTCTATATTTGGCAAGAAAGACTAATAAATGTTACAGCAAGATCATAACTGGGCTTGTTTTGCTTTGTGACTTGCTGATTGTGAATGTGAAAAGATCAGAGATGTCACGTTCATTTTCTGTTAACATGATTTTGTGTGTTTAGTGCATCACAGCTGACACCAGGAGTGACGCTAGGGTCATCCACAAAGCCGTTAGCATACTAGCCAGGACCAGAGGGCTGTTATCTGTAGTAATACAAATAAATTAAATGTACATTAATTATTGAACCAGTAAACAATGTATTTTTGGAAACAGCTTTAAAAAAAACTTATAGACCACAAAGCAACATCCTAACACATCTCTGTACTTTACCAAACCTTCATCATTCATTCATTAAAGTTGCTTTTGCTTATCACTCAAACTACTCATACTCCTTTCATTCTCATACTTAAATGTCTTTAAGGGTTCTTGTGTTCTGCAGATGTTGTAATTGTATTATTCATTATGTAATATTATTAGAGCTGCAGAACACATCAATCTTACAAAAAAATGCACTTACTTGAAACTGTGAAAGTTGTTGATTTTTAGGGAAGAATGAAGAGAAAACAGTAAACAATTCAGTAATACTTAATAGCCATATCACGTTAGCAATTCATCTCAACCACAAAGACAACATTTTGCATCTCTCGCAATTTTTTTGTTTGTATGTTTTGTGTGTGTGTGTGTGTGTGTGTGTGTGTGTGTGTGTGTGTGTGTGTGTGTGTGTGTGTGTGTGTGTGTGTGTGTGTGTGGTCAATCAAACACAAATATTTATGTCGATGTCATTCCTTTAGGGTTGAAAATGTAACAGACATGTATCTAACAGGGAAAACATATATATCTAAACAGATACTGACCAATGGTGATATCAGTAACATTGACGGATGCGGCATCAACTGGAAAGCTTAAATTTCCACTTTTTAATTGCATTCAACAAAGGTATTTTTCACATCTGTCACATTAGGACTGGTGTTGTTTGTGTTGTCAAACTCAACGATAGAATCTGCCACAATGGAGCCCGAACTGTGGGGAACAAGTTGAAACACAGTCAGTCATAATTAACCAACAAACAACTTAATGACCAAATGGAACAATCAAATGGTCACTTTATTAAAAAACTGATTAACCAAACAATTATAGTCAAGAAAGCAATTCACTAATAAAAAATAAAAAACATCAATTTCAATTCAATTTAAACCAGGTGTTTGCAAATAGCCTTAAGTGAATTGTGCTGTTTTACCTGAGTTTTCGAACCATCATTCTGATGAAGTTTGCAAAACGTTTCTTGAAAAATGGGGAAAACTATAAAAGATAGACAAAATAATCATAAAAGCATATGTTATTTACATACAAGACTGTCATTTCTGTTTTTTCAGATCAAATTTTGCTGCAAGAAATGTAGTTTTAGAACAGACATTTATTTCAGGTACACTAAAAACTAAGTATTTAACTAATTATACTGCAATTAAAAACAAATATGACCAGTTGTATTTATTTTTGCTAATATTATATTGCCAATACACAAAATTACAAGTATCTACTGCTATTGCAATCAATAAGCATGCCTCACTGCATAATAATATTACCCCATTGGTGATGTTATCTGTCAGCTGTTTGGTTTCAGGATGAGAAAGATTGGAGTGGAAGGCCTGGAATGTTTGAAGAATTTTGAACATTATATTAAATGTTGCAATTTTAGCAGGTCTAGGGACTGTTGTAGCTGGAGTCGTAGTTGTTGCGGGTGCTGCGGAGGTGTTTTAATTTGGACAAAATTAAAATGGGATTAATTAATGTGCTTTTGTAAAATATTATTCCAGTATGATAAATCTGTAAACACACACTGACCTGCAGTTGGTGTGACGTCAGTAATTCTGGTGAAATTTGTAAGGATTGTGAAGGAAAAAGTTCCATTATGCAAGATTTGTGTCAGGTTTAATGCATTAGGCTTGGAGTCACTGTTGTTAAAGTGAAGATTTCCATCAACCACAATGGAGCCATTCCTGAGAGGACACACATGCAAATAATAAACGTATGAACTGGGTGAAAAACAATGATCAGCTGACTCAAAAAGTAACAATACAACCAACCATTCAAGCACTAAACCAAACAACCAATGCATTAATTAATTTTATCATGAAGTGACAAAAAAAGCATTTGTAATATATATAGATATTTTTTTTCAGTTTCATTCTCTTTTACCTGAATTGCAGAATTTCAAACTGTTGAAAGTTTTTAAGCTGTATGGAAAACTGCCGAAACCTACAAAAGATTAACATACAGATTAAGACATTAACCCATACAGCTCTATTGATACATTTAATTAAAGTTTTCATTTGTTTGTATTATACTACTTGATCAAAAACCTGAACTGTCCTCTTATACTGCAAACAATTGTAATCTTACATATCCATGTTCTTTTGCAATGTGGAAGAAGAATAACAAAGTGCAGTAAATGGTCAACTTAACCAGTGTATTTATAAATACTATACAAAATTAAAGTTATATAAGAAATGACAGTTTGCAGTATTAAGCCTTTGACTGAACCCACTGCTGAAAAAAGAGAGTGTAAATTTAACCATTCTTCACTGGTTAAAAAAAGTTACCTCAGAGGTGATATTGTGTTTTCAGCTGAATTGTGGCATTTTCGCTCATGTTGGAGTAGGCTACATTGAAAGTATCGTTAATGTGGAAGACTATTTTAAACTGAAAATCAGAGGTGATGTTGCTGATGGTAGTGCTGTTGCTGTCAGCAGCATTTCCTGGCACAGGCAGGAGTCCTGTTTAAGGAGAAATTAGGGAAAATGAGACATGGTAGCAAAATAAAAAAATTAAAAAGAGTTATTATTGCTGAACTCTGAACTGTTAGATTCTATGCATCACCAAGCAAGCCTATTTGGCTGCACTGCATTCCATTTTGAGTATAAAAAATATTTTTTGTAATTATGATATTACAGCCATCACTGTAGGCTAAAGATAGTCTTTACACAGCTGGGTTTTTGTGAAAATCCCTTATTATAAAAATGATTGGAAAAAGAATAAATGTTCGTCTTTTTTGCTAACCTTTCTTCTTGTTATTACGATTTTATTACTTTACATTATACTGAGTATCAAGTCCTTTTGTCATGGAAGTGCAATGATGAAGTCTCACTATTTGTTTAAAATAAGCAGCACAACTAGGTTCTTACCAATTAGACACAGAACAGGTACTATAACCCTCCACTCCATTGCTATGTTCTTTTAGCAGTATGCCTGAAAATGAACCAAAGTTCTGAAATCAAACACATTTCATCATATAACAGAATAAAACAGAGAGGAAAAAATCTAATGGGTGGTGTGTTTGATGTCAAAATTTAAAAAGGAATCAAGCAACAAAAATATACAGTTAAAATTACCAAGTATTTGCAGATTTAATTAAACATAATATATTCCACACACACCCTTCAAGGCAGCATAAAGATTTACAAAAAAATAACTCACTCACATAATAATGTTTATCTTGTTAAACTTAAATTCATTTTTATAACAGTTTATATTTATACAAACGGATTGGATACACAGCAACTGAAGACATTTTCTTCTACTTACTTTTTGATTATTGCTCCACAAAAACAAAGACAGCCCAGGTTAATCCGTTTAGCAAGTTCCTGTTCAGGTAAATGTTCACTTCTAAAAGAGCCAGCGGACAGGCGAGCTCCATTTAAAGTGGGACAGGTTTTTTTCATTTGAAGAACCAACCAATGAGAGTTTGTTGACAAACTTGAGGAACAACTAAATAAATCTGTTTCCTGGTACGTATGTGAGATTACATGATGACAGTAGATGTCGCATTAGCAGTTTTTAACCAATTATGGCAAACAAAAAATTATGGCTGAAAAAAAATTGTTTTACATCTTTAACACTTTGTGACATCAGTAGTAAAACTGTACATTATTCATGTGGAAATATGTACTTAAGTTCAATGGTGTATTGAGAACATTCTGGGAAGACTCTAAATTGTCTTTAGAAAGAAAGGGTGTGATAAGAATGGTGTGCTATGTTACTAATCATGTTGTATTTCCAGTTTTATATGCAAAAAAAAAAAAAACATGAAGAAACTATGCAACTGGATTTTCCAGCAAATGTAGTTCCTCATAACTCATAATGCTTGTTCCAAACCAAAGTAGAGCTTAGATAGGCAAAAGTCCTCCACTGCCAATAAAATCAACTCTTGAGCTTATCATTTAATGTATTATGATCTGTCCATTGTTTCCATGTGGAATCCTGCACAGCTATTCTTCATATATGGTTTCTTAGCTGTTGTTAGTGTTGTAAAATCATAAATTGAAGTTTTATTTTCCATTGTGACTGCTAGTAAACAGGAAGAATGTTTTCCCCATGCCAAAACTTCAACGTCACAGAATGGTCACAAGCTTCTTTTATTAATAGCAGTCATTTCTTAAATACCCCTGAGCAATCTGATCTTTTAATTTCACAAAGCACAATTTTGACACAGTTTCTTAAATGCTCTTTTGTCTCTTTCCAAATTGTTGTCACATATTTTTTAATTATATTTTAACTTGTAAAACCCATGGTGTTTACTGTATCACTGTTGAGTCAGCTGTTAAAATCTAAAATGAATGGGCAAGACTGAGTGATTTTGAAGACTTTGATAGTGATAAGATTGTTGGTGCCATACTGTATGTAGCATCTCATACTTTTTTATCTCACTAATGACAAATCTCTGTTTTTGACTTATATTTAAATCTGGGGAAACCATGGTTTCTAATGTTTCTGTGTTGTTTTGTTGTTGTTTTGTTTTTTTTTTTTACTATTATTTGTAAAATCCATCAAAATAGGATTGTTGGTGTCATGTGTAGCATATCAGAATTGACAAATCTCCATTTTGGAATGATCTTTAAACCTGGGAAAACAATATTATCCATTGTATTATTACTAAAATCAAATATTAATTGGCAGATGAGTGATTTTTATGACTCTGAAAATTGTTGGTGCCATATGCCATCACAGAAATGGCAAAGCTCCTTTTTGGAATGATATTTGAACCGGTCATGAAAAACATGACATCCATTGTATGATTTCTAAAATCAAACATTATTTAGCAAGATCACTGATTTTTAAGCTTTAGATGGCAATAGGGTTGTTGGTTACTATATGCAGTATCTCAGAAATGACAATATATATTTTCTATAGATTTTAGAGTGTGGAGGTCCGAGCAAGACAAATCGTTCCAGATAAAGGATCAGACTTTAGGGCTGTCCTGCACAGAAAAAGACTCTGGTGGCCTTGAGACTGTGATTGACTGATGATTTTTCTTGACTGTGATGGCAAACATTGGCTCTGTAACACATGTGGCATTTAGTATGAGCTCTGGGACAGACCTAGCTGGAATGCTTAGGATTAGGCAGTGCTCCTGTATTAAAAAGCAGGGTGCTGTTGAGAGGCATATTACCATATCTTTTAACCTAGTTTCGTCAAGGCTGTTTGACTTGCTAGTGTGCACCTCCCTTTTGAACAGAAACTCGGGATTTGACAATCCAACTACAATGCACAGGCATTATTTGTGGTTTCTGTTCAATGTCTTTATAACAAAAGTCATAAAGAAAAATCACATTAATTAGAAAGTCACCTGGAATGAATTTGCTTGAAATAATTTTTGTAAAGCAATGTATGACACTCTTATTGTCAGAGATTTGGAAACACAATGGGATTAAAGCTGTAAGTTTGTACATATACCGTTTCAAGTCAGAGTTCAATACCTCTGAAACTCAGAATGAGTTTCAATAAATATTTTCTTACGTTTCCCAGTCTCTACATTTAGAAAACGTTTCACGTTGCCCTGTATGAGTCGATATACCACTAGCCCTTTCTGTTGCCTTTATCTTTTGTATACTTGTTTTTTCTCTATCCTCCTCCCTCACCTGTCCATCCACATTCCTCAGATTCCACACGATTACTCATCTTTGCCCTTGTTTCGAATATCTTTCGAAAAGTATTTCATACAAATTACACAAACCTCTGATAAACATCTTGAAAAGAGGATATTCACACTTTGATAAATGTCTCTAAAATGTTTTCAGGTGACTCACAGAAAGACATTTTGTAGAGTAAACTCTACAAAAAATACTTCTAGATTAAAACACACACATTGTAGAGTAAACTCTACAAAAAATACTTGTGTTTTAGATTAAAACAAACACATAAATATGTTATGTATGTGTTTTAACAACCCAAAGGAAAAGGAAAGTGAGATCAAAAGTGAAATCTCCTTAACATGTCAAATATTTATCTTAGACAGAATTGAGATTACTTTAAGATCGAATGGAGATTTTTGCTTGAGTCTCCTGCTTCTCAAACTTGTCTCCTGAGACAAAAACTCAAACACTCTCACAATGGTTTCATTTAAAGCTTTAGAAGAGATCTCAACAACATTACACACTGTGCTCAGATTTTTCTCCTTAGCTAAATACTCTAGATCTCTCACATTTATCACCTCAAAAGAGAGATCTCAATCTCAACAACTTACAAAGTGTGCTCACACAAGTTTTTCTCCTTAGCAAATAAATAAAGGGGGAACAATTTATAAAAAGTTTAGATTAGATCAACAACTTACAATTGAGAGAGAAATTATGCAGAAATGAGTGATTGATTTTAAAAGGGGGAACAATATAAATTCAGAGTGTTATTGAGAGAGAAATTATGCAGAAATAATGTTTTTATCCTTTTTATGTTGTACCCTATGCCTTCCATAAAATGTAACCCTGGAGCTTTCTTTGCTGAAAGGCACATGGCTTATGACACAGTCTTGATTATTAGGTGACTACTTTGTTTATTAATGCATATTATATGGTAGAAATATTTGGGCTCATATTGAGGCATTTGATTTTGTGTACAGTACACTTTGTAAAGTTACTGAGATCCCTTCTGAAATTTAGAGGAGACTAAATGTGAGAGCTCCTGAGTCTTTAGTGTAGAAGAAAATTCTGAGCACAGTGTGTGATGTTGTTGAGATCTTGTTTAAAACATTGGAGACAAATATGAGAGTCTTTGGGTAAGAAGAAAAATCTGAACACAGTGTGTAATGAATGACTGGTCAGAGGCGAGAGTAGATCCACTTGCAGCGTTATCAGCTAATACAAGGAGGAGGTCAAACAGGCAAATATCAAGCAGTGGTATCGAGGGCAACGTAGACAAGGCAGAGTCGTAATCAGAGGCAGAGCAAGGGGTCAGGGCAGGCGGCAGACAGAGAGGATTACCAGAAAGCAGGCGGGGTCAGAGAGGCAGGCAGCAAACGATCAGGAGAGGAAGTCAACAGTCCAGGTAGAACACGGGAAGACAAACTAGGGAAACTAAATGTTAACCAGGGAAACCAAGACTCGGAAATGTTAGCCAGGGCAAAACAAGACTTCGCAGAGTGCAGTGAGAGTGCTGCTTAAATGTGTGTGAGTGAATGAGGTCAGGTGAGGTGAGACAATCAAGACTAATGAGTGAATGGTGACAGCTGTGTGATGGGTGTAATGGTGGACGGGAATGTGTGGGTGCAGTGCATGATGGGAGATGTAGTCCATGGGTGATGTGCAGTTGTAGTGAGTGGTAACCAGATTCATGACAGAGCCCCCCCCCTAAGAGCGGCTTCCAGACGCTTAAACAGGTGGAACCGGGGGGGGGATTGTGGGGCCAAGGGCGGTGGAGCGGAGGTGGAGGAGCGGAGGGCCAGGGCAGGGGGGTCGGCGGAGACGTGGGGTGACTCTGCAGGTCGGCGGAGGCGTGGGGTGACTCTGGGACAGGTCGCGGAGGCGTGGAGTAGGCAGGTCGGCGGACCGCTGTGGCGTGAGGTGACAGGTCGGCGGAGGCGTGGGGTGATGACTCTGGCATCAGGTCGGCGGACGTGGGGTGACTGGCAGGTCGACGGAGACTGGCCGTGGGGTGACTCTGGCAGGTCGGCGGAGGCGTGGGCCCACCAGGGCGGAGAGGAGACAGACGCCCACCAGGGCGGAGCAGACGAGACAGACGCCCACCAGGGCGGAGCAGACGAGACAGACGCCCACCAGGGCGGAGCAGACGAGACACTGGCGCCTCCACCAGGGCGGAGCAGACGAGACAGGCGCCCTCGCAGAGGAGCCGAGACAGGCGCCCTCCAGAGGAGCGGAGCAGAGATCCGCCCTCTGGAGAGGAAATGGAGACAGAGGCAGGGAGAGCACATTGACAGGAACCAGGGCGGAGCAGGAGTTTAAGACGCCCACCAGGGCGGAGCAGACGTGGTAGACCAGGGCGGAGCAGACGAGACAGACGCCCACCAGGGCGGAGCAGAATCCCTGGCCGACTGGGATAAGGAAATGGAGACAGGGACATGATGGCGGGTCCGGGGTGGTTTCAGCAACCGGGGCAGGGATGGAGGGGAGCTTTACCCATGTTTTCCCAGCTGAGGAATCTGTGGCTAATCATGGCTCTGGGGTCTCCGTGACAATGGAGAAATGCTCTCCTCCAGAATTTGTACAGTTCGAAAGAGCTTCAGAGATGGCACTCTGGAGCGTGAAGAGAATGTCTGGTTTTCAGGTGACTCTGACAAAATACTTCTAGATTAAAACACACGGGACATCAAATATGTTATTTATGTGTTCTGGAACATAAAATGAGTTTACTCAACCCGGAGCGGGCTAAGGAAAGCTCCCGGACCAGTGAGATCAACGGAAGTCTCTGCGAGATCTCCTTAACGTGTCAAATATTTATCCTAGACAGAATTGAGCGGGCTTGGAGCGGCTTTATGCGAGATCGAATCTGGAGCGGATTTTTGGAGCGGGCTCTGAGTCTCCTGCGGGCTCTGGAGCGGACTCTGCAAACTCCCGGGACGGAGCGGGCTCTGGAGCGGACTCTGCGAGCTCCCGGGACGGAGCGGGCTCTGGAGCGGAAACTCCCGGGACGAGCGGGCTGGGAGCGGACTCTGCGACAATGGAGTGGACTCATTTAAAGCTTTAGAAGAGATCTCACCGACAACCAGTGGTGGGTCCAACACACTAGTAATCTCAGATTTTTCTCCTTAGGCTAAAGAGGTGCATCCGCAGGCGTGGTAGCCATCTCTGGCCGGGACATCCGGCTTGTCAGGCCTCAAAAGTTTATGAGGCTTAGGATCGGCGGCAACAACTTTTGTGACAAGATGCAGTGTCGCGATCCTCATCCTCGACACCCCCAGTGAATGGTGAGCCAACAGTCAACAAAGCAAACTCTAAATAAAGGGGGAACAATTATAAAGTCAGAGTTAAAGCCTATATTGAGAGAAATTAATGCAGAAATAATGATCATTTTAATTTAGATAGGACAATGTTTATGTACTTAGGGCACATCATTTGTTGTACCCAATACTCTTAATCCAAACTGATTCACAGAAAATGTAACCCTGAGAGCTTTCTTTGACCTGAAAGGTGCACATGGATCCTATGTGTGGCGACACAGTCTTCTGATTATTAGTGAATGACTGGTCAGAGGCGAGAGTAGATCCACTTGCAGCTTTATTAATACAGGAGGAGGTCAAACAGGCAAATATTAAGCAGTGGTATCGAGGGCAACGTAGACAAGGCAGAGTCGTATTCAGAGGCAGAGCAAGGGGTCAGGGCAGGCGGCAGACAGAGAGGATTACCAGAAAGCAGGCGGGGTCAGAGAGGCAGGCAGCAAACAATCAACAGTCCAGGTAGAACACTTTGTAAATTTACTGAGGGAAACCGCTCTGGAAATGTTAGAGGGCAAAACAAGACTTCGCAGTGAGTGCATGTGAGAGTGCTCCCGAGTCTTTAAATGTGTGTGAGTGAATAAAAATCTGAGCACAGACTGTGTGATGGGTTAATGGTGGATCGGGAATGTGTGGGTGCAGTGAAACATGATGGGAGATGTAGTCCAAATGGGTGATGAGCAGTCTTTAGTGAGTGGTAACCAGATTCATGAACACAGTGTGTAAAGTTGTTGAGATCTCTTCTAAAGCTTTAAAGGAGACCATTGTGAGAGTGAGACCATTGTCTCAGGAGACAAGTTTGAGAAGCAAGAGACTCTAGCAAAAGTCTCCATTCAATCTTAAAGTAACCTAATTTATGTCTAGGAGAAATATTTGAAATGTTAAAGTGACCTCTTTTTTATTAGATTTTTCTTCCCTATGGTTAGAATCAATGTAATTTTTCCGCATTTAAATCAAAGACAATACATACATTGTCATATTTGAAGTTGTTTTATGTAAGCAGTTTTATTGCACAATGATTTAAGAGTAAACCATAAACTATATTTACATAAATGCAAAAATGGGGTGTACAAGAAAGAAAATAAAAACAACACCGGTACACTAGTGTTACATTTGCTTAAAGCAGTAAACACTGCTTTAGAGAAGAGGAAGAAATCCTATAGGGGTGGACGTAAAAATCTGTTCATAAATTAATCGTGATTCTGTATTCTAATAATTCTAATCGATTCACAAGTTCCAAAATCAATGTTCTAATAGCAGCGGTAATCTCAATCCTGTTCCTCATATCCCCGGCTAAGTGCTCTGCATCTCTCTCTCTCTGGTGTGTGGGGATACTGTTCTCTTATTTTCACAAGCCAGGCACAAGTTATCCAGAGGTTCTGTGGAAGGTAATCAAGGTGACATTATATTAAAGCTTTTTAAAACCGCTTAATACATCATCCCTTTTTAATGTATGAACCAACAACAATGAAGAAAACACCTGATTCATTCAGATTCTGCTCGATAAACCCAGGTCTTCACTAATATCCTCTGCATCTCAAATCGGGCTCAAATTGATAAGCAATGTTTGACGTCCATTGTTTACAATACAACCGGAGCACTAACTAACGAGAAGGTCAAATTCATTTAAAAGTTTATTTTAAAGTCTTCCCCTTTTCCAGAATAACACTTTGCTCTCTTGCAAACCATTTGGTTGTAGGCTGTGTAGTAATGTGACACACTTCCATGAAACCCTAAAATTAATGACAGAAAAATTGGACAGAGGAATGTTGGACAATAAATATATCACCGGAATATAAAAGCTTGACAGTAAACTGTTTTTGAAGTATTGTCTTATATTAAGGAAGACTGTAAACAAACAAACAAAAACACTGTTAATAATACCATTACCTAATGAGGGTTCTTCATTTCTATCTGTCCAAAAGCATCATGTTCTAAAGATCATCAGATTTGTAGTGCTGTTCAGGGATTTTAAAACGCCTACATCCATAAATATTTCAGACCCATTGGAGTAATGTTACACAATCTAATAGTAAATGAGTATTAATATAGTAATTGGTCATTACATGTAAATGTGTAAAGTTGCACCAAGCGGTCAGTCCTAACTTAGTGGCATATACATATGAAATCATTTACACTGAATGGCTTTTATGTGATTGTATTACCTATAATTATAGTAATCATTGTAGTTAGGAATTTTCAGTTTTCCAAACTCAGGCCACGCTATGGAAGCTCCACCTAGACTGTTACCCAAAAATGCATCAGAGTTTCGCCTCTATGGTATAACTGTATACTTCATTTTGAATGAGGTGAAGTTGGCCTGACGTTGTATGTTATATACATTGACGGTTCATGTAGGTCCAATCAAAACAGACTGGGCCAGCTGACCAATCTGAGCTCATTACGTATTTCTGAGGGATGGGCTTCATAAAACCAGGAAATAATCGGGGTCTTGATCAGATAAGGGACAGAGTGGTGTAGGAAAAGGTAATTTATGTGAAAATTAAAGCCCATGAACTGTGCAGTACTGTTTGACTGCACCCCATAAACACAATCAAGCCTGGAAAAAAAAACAGCCAACCATCCCTTTAAAAATAAATTTGAAGTGTTTAATTTCCAGTAGATGGCAGCAATGTTTTACTAAACTATAGCCCTTTCTAAGGTCACCACAAATTACAATGTGAATTTTACATAAAATGTGAATATTTTTAATAACCAGTCTGCACCTCTGACATCAACAAGCCATTTTCGTCCACACAACTAATGCTCACTGGATATTTTCTCTTTTTCGGACCATTCTCTGTAAACCCTAGAGATGGTTGTGCATGAAAATCCAAGTAGATCAGAAGTTTTTGAAATACTCCGACCAGCCCGTCTGGCACCAACAACCATTCCACGTTCAAAGTCACTTAAATCCCCTTTCTTCCCCATTCTGATGCTCAGTTTGTACTTCAGCAAGTTATATTCAAACATTATTAAATCAGCCGATTCAAATAATAAATAAAATACCATAAATACCCATACTAAACAACTATAAATATTCTAAATATACAACGTAAAAATATTATTAAAACCTATTATCATGTGACACGAAAAAACTTGGGTCTCCGGAGCATTGTTATGTACCATATTTTCAACTTTTAGACTAGGCTTTCTAGACTGAGGCAAACAATAAGAAACACTTGTCCACAGAACTTTCACAACATGAAGTTTATTTATATTTAAACAGGTGTCATCTCAACACCAAATTTGAATGTCGTGGAAAAGTTCATTTATATTCAGTTAATTGAACAGTTTTAAAGATTGTCAAACTCGTATATTAAATATAGTTACATAATGCACACAGACTGAAGTAGTTTAAGTCTTTGGTTCTCAGTAAGTTTGTGAGTGTATCCTCAGGCACATCAACAAATCAATACTGTCAATAATTAAATTAAATTAAACATAACATGACACAATCTACATATTGTTTAATTACTGCCTAAATTCAACATCATTTGTAGCCTAATACCTTTCTTTGCTGAACTTCATCTTTTGCAATAACGCCATAATTCTGAAAACAGTTTGTGCACCTGTAATCCATTGAGCGTGATGTGATCCTCACTCCCCTGAAGAGTCAAGACACTAGTGGCGCTTAGCCTAACGCGAAACAGGAAACTCATGAGATTCATACCCGCTAAGCTGACCGTTGCCCAGTGTCACCGCTCAGATATTTCTTCAACACCGGAAGGCTTTGGCCATATTGACACAAGCTATCACAATCCAGGCAACTGATGTATGTGGAAGTGCGAATGTGTGGGGGAATATTGATCATGTTTCAAACCGGGGTGAGTCGGGAGAGCTATAGAATAGTTAAATATGTTTTTGTGGGACGATCAATTTTTTTAAATATATATTTTAAATACATAGAATTGAAATAGTATTTGTAATATATATATTAAAAAAACGCAATTTTGGCGCCCCTAACATTTGCCTATTCCGCCTTATGCTATGGGCTGGCCCTTGAATAGCCTATATACTATATCTACTATGCTGTATAGAGGTAAATATTATATATATATAGTTATAACCAACTAGATATTTAGTAGGATGTTGGTCCTAAAAAAAACTATAGTCTCTGCATAAAATAAACTTCTACTACATTTGTCCATTCTTCACCAATAAAATAACCTTAAATATTGGGCCCATATTGAACTAAATTGTATTAAATTACAAAAACATCAAAGTTTGTGCCAATAAAACAGTTATGGCTGGAGCTATAGTCATTAGTGAACAGCGTACCATCCATGGAAAGGCACTAGACGTGGTGTTTGTGTACTCTGAAAAGGTAAGAAGTACAGAAAAATAGCAAATAAGAATATGGCAATGAGTTATCAGGGATGATCAGTACACTACACATTACATGGTATATTCTAAATACTTTATGTATTGAAGAGCATTAAATAAAATACTAGTTAACAATGAAACAGTATTTGGTGGAAAATACCAATTGTACTCGATGTGTATTTCATGGTGGTAGGTTCATCAGTTGTATTTGTGACAGGCGCTGGTGTACAAGAAGTATCTAGGGCTTCTTCCTCTGTAATATAAAATGTGCAGCACACATGAACCTAATTGTAACTATTTCATTGTTATGCTAATTTGAGCATTGTACTTCACACACTCACCTGCTTTGATAGTATCAAGTATGATGTCCAAATCTATGGTTCCATTCATTACGGCCCCACTAAGAATTTTCTCTACTTCAAACGAGCTTGGGGCTGTAGAAGTTTTCGCAAAGATAAGAGTCATATACACTTTAATGGAGCCCCTCCTGAAAAATAAATAAAATTGTATTCATCTCCAGTGTCCTATCAAAATGTGAGCAAATTATTATAAATATCCTGGGCATCTTTATTATGAATCAGAAAGACCACAGCTGTCATGCATACGTGAAAGAGTTGACTCTGCATCGCCTGTATCCTCTGAGATAGCTTGCTCTATAAATTCTGTTTATCTGCAAGTGATGAAAAATATGATATTTTTACTATAAATAGAGTACAGCATGAGATTTATCCTAACATATATAATAATTAAATGCAATTATGCAATTAATCGCGATTAAATATTTTACTCGATTAACAGCCCTAAGTTAAAATGACTAAAATTAAATGTAGGCTTAAGCTGGTAACTCATCAGTGGACTTTCCTAATCGATATATAGGCTATATTTTTTCACAATTTTCTCATTTTCGCTAATTCAAGTTATTATATGAATGAACCTCTGAATGGAACGATTGTCTTCAGAAAAGTTTTGATGGCGATTTTCAGAAGATTTTAATTTTACCTGATAAAGTATCATTTATGAGCTGAGCTCTGCTTTGTTTATAGCCGTTACCGTGGAAACCGCTATATTTCTGAGGTTCCAAAAGCACCTCCTACTGGCAGAGAATGAATGTGCATTTCAATAATCTAGTCTGCAGTTTTTGTTCAGACCAATGCGAAAATCCACCCACATAAATCCGTTTGAAATAATATCATAATTTATACTTCTAACTCATCCCTTTTCTTTAAAAAAAAATTTTTTTTAAAGGTTCAGTTGTGAGGTTTATAATTTTATAATTTAGTTAGTTGTTTGTTAAAACAATGGTAAATCAATTGCTATTTTGTGGTCTACAACATGAAAGAATAAAAGTGTCTGCTAAATGAATAAATGTAAATGAAAGAATCCCATTATAACATGTACATGCAGAATGTAGAAACATTGGACACAACTATGGGGCACCATTGTGCAGCAGCAAGCATCACGACAAAAAAAGGAACCTCAAGGTTGATCTAGGTAAATGTGTGCAAATGTATAGGTATTAGGGCCCCGATTCCTATATTTGCCTGGGGCCCCAAATCACTAAATCCGCCCCTGGCCTTGACATCTGGGGATCCGGAAGATAAGTCAGTAAATTCGAGTAAAATCAAAGTCTTCGCTTATCCCGTGCGAATGCACCACATGAAAATCAGATGGGGGGGTAATTTCTAAAACACACGGTCCCCAGATAATACTAATCCCGTGCGAATAGGGCTTTTGACACCAACATACAGTTAATTAACTGCATGAAAGGTAATTTTCAAAAATCCATAATAGGGTAACTTTAAAGTATACTTCTTTGTCAGTGAGAGACACATTCAGAATCAGCATATAGTCACTGTCTAGTGGGCTTTGTTTTCAAGTGCACAACTCATGGCATTCGCTGTTCTTCTGCTGGCAGTTATCAAACCCATGTTTGGGTGCCCCCTTCTGGATTGAGGGTGAATTGCCTGTATTCGTTGTAAGGTCTCATGCACCGAACCGAGATGTCCGTAGCATGGCCATGTTCTTCTATATGTGATGACCATGAGGGAAGTTGGCCTACAGGGTAATCTACAGGGTTTTTATACTATTTATACATACAATATACTTATATAGTAGTAGATGAGAGATCTTTCACTATTCTGTGTACATTATGGTGTACACCCTCAAACTTGTAAATGCAGAATTGATTTGTAGCCAAGTAGTTTATACATGTACTGAATTTTTTTGCAGAACGAATATCTAGAGGAGGCAGTTTGGCAGAGGATGTTTAATTGATTGATTGGTTGATTGATTGATTGATTGATTGATTTTACTGAACAATAATTTACAGTATACCATATTGTGTGTTCTATTCATATTCAGTTCTTTGGTATTTGAATTCTTCTTTTCTAGTTTTTCTTCTACTGTAAGATCTCTTTACCATAGTGTAATGATAGTAATCTTAAAACGTATTGATACATTTCCCTGTATCTGCACCCCCTATTCCTATGTAGTATACTGTAATAGACATTGACTTGCAAAATTATTATTTAATCCCCGAAAAAAAGTTTTAATAGTGGTTTGGATTGATCACACTATAGTGTTCTCTAGGTAGTGAAGTAGTCTGTGGGCCCTATTTGAATGATCTAAGCGCGTGGCTTAAAGTGCAAGATGGCTTAAAGTGCAGATGCACTTAGGGTGTGTCCGAATCCATTTTTGCTAGTTTAACAATGAGAAAAGTGGTTGGTGCGCACGGCGCATGGTCTAAAGTTTGCCCCTAATCTCTTAATGAGTAATGAGTGTGTTTTGGGCATAACATGCAATAAACCAATCAGAGTCTCATTTCCCATTTCCCTTAAGAGCGAGTTGCGCTCACTGTGAGTTGGATTCGCTATTTACACAGTGAAATTAGCAAGTGCAAAGATTGAATGCGTCTCCAGAGAGTAACGGATCTGCTCTTGCGCGAGCAAACAGGTAGCCTAATTCTGATACATGCAATGACTATCTATTATGACATATTGGCATTTTTTATATTTATGCAGCCTACACAATAGTGCTGCACGATAAATCGCATGCAATATCCAATATGCATCTTGTCAGTAAAGCTGGTTCTGTGATCGGTAATAAATCTCCATCACGTGTGTGTGCTTTCAGATGGAGAAGCATTTACTGCACAGAGCAGTAAATAATATGTATTTAACATCAGAATGATCTCAAAGTAAGTCTCATTTCGTGGTGGCTGTGCTTCAAAGAGGACATTGGATGCCCATCTTCCACAAGTTGGTAAGATTCTTTAGGGTTTTCATGAAAGCTCTGCAACATATTTTGGTTAAAATTCCTCAGTGGTCCATGTAAAACAACAACCTTTTTACCTCGCTCTGTTCACAGTGACTCATTTCGAGCATGTCCCTTTAAATGCTAATGAGCTCTGCTCACCTCACCCCTGACTTCCGTGGAAGAGCAAAGGCGATTTGCAAATAATAATTAAAAATATAAAGTGTGAGACTAGCTAAAACTAGCTAACGTTAAAGTTACTGAGTCCATGCTAATGCACAAACCTAAATAACGGACTGATCGCGTCTTGTACAGTGTAGGTCAGGCCCGCCAAAACGCATAAACTAACTTCTTGGTCAGACCAAGGCTACTCGCTGCTATTTTACAGTGCCTCTCCATTGATAGATCTAAACTGGTTGAGGCTCTATGTTTAGATCCATTCATTT
The DNA here is from genome assembly GCA_027422405.1 of Ptychobarbus kaznakovi. Classification (NCBI taxonomy): domain Eukaryota; kingdom Metazoa; phylum Chordata; class Actinopteri; order Cypriniformes; family Cyprinidae; genus Ptychobarbus; species Ptychobarbus kaznakovi. Next base: position 6,554,609 of record CM049799.1, read on the forward strand.
TTGTCTAAAACGGGGAGTCTTACCCAGTGTTGATCCACAAGGATGCATGTTGTCCCCTTGGTATATTATTAGAAAATACGGGATTAGTTCATTGTTATGCGATCACTCAACTATATATCTCAACAAACCAGTGATCTAAACTATCTAAGAAGGGAGTGTGTTAAAAATATAAAAGATTGATGACTAATTTTCTCCTATTAAATTCAGACAGAGATATTAATTATTGGACAAAAACAGTAATCTCTTGGATTACAATTTGAGACTTAATGTTACTCCCGCTGGCACTGTGATATTAGACAGCAACCTATCTTTTGAAAATAATTTCAAATGTTACCCTCGTTGCCAAGCTCAAGTGTGTTTCTGACTGAAAAGCTAGTTCACCGTATTTATTATTACTGCTAGGTGTTGTCCTGCATATAAACAAGCTACAGATAAAAAATGCTGCGGCTAGAGTCCCCAGGTCAAGAAAATATGATCATATTACTCCAATTTTACAGGAATATTTTCCGTAATTCAAAATATTATTACCATAAGGCCCTAAATGATTTAGCGGTTCCTAACTAATCTTCTATCACGCTACAATCCAACCCGCCTTCGCAAAACTGTGTCCAAAATTGTGCTTTTTCAATCTGGCTCCTAAACATCGTGAGACAACTCTCTCTGTTTTAATCTAGTTAAAGACACATTCACACTTCATATAATGCATCTCACAATCTTGCTGTCTTTCTGATTTTATTATGTAGCTTGGGTTAGATAATTTCAGTTATTCCTGGATGGAACAACTGCAATTCTTATTGTTTCTATGTTTGCCACGGATTTGTCTAGGAATTAGTCGATCCAACCCTTAAACGGGAGCCGAATAGAAGAGATAACTAAGGGGCCAACCATCAGGCGGGGCTTACCGATAGGTCAATTGGTCCTAATCATCACCTCTCCTCGGGTAAAGAGGAACCAGTTTTAACTTTTTAAACAAAACTGGTTGTCTGCCAGAGGGGAACTGGCCCCCGACTGCCTGGTTTCTCCCAATTCAGGGGAGTTTTCCTTGCCGCTGTCGCCTCTGGCTTGCTTAGTTGGGAATCTTTCAACAATATCATCGACTTGATTGCACAAATATTATTTAAACTGCAGTCTGCCATCACTAAATTCTATAATGAGTAAAATTATTTCATTTTTACATTATTGCACAACTTGCCTAGACATGCTTTGTTAAATTTAGGTATATAAATAAAGTATTCGATGGTGTGTAGGTCAAAAACGCATTACCATCAGTGCCTCTCCATTCTAAACTGGTTGAATGTCAAAACTACCCTGTTGATGCACCTAACCCTAATATGAGACTTCTCCCGCTTGCAGTGGCTCTTATGTGAAAATATTAAAAAAATCCCTCCATGAATATTTAATTCGGTGGCCTTCTGTGTCCAGTCAAAAACATAACAAGTTTTTCACACTGTTCTTTAAGACAGTATTCCGTTTGTTTGTCCGACAAAAACTAAGGGGGGCGGGGCTTAAAACACCTGCATTGCTTACAAAACATTGGCTGACGCTACAGTTCGGAGAGAATGATTGACTTCGAACAAGTGGCTGAGGGCAAAAATAGGCTAATACTGGACAGTACTTCAGCGGTTGTGGGCGGGGCCTGAGCAAATATGACATCATACTGCTCAGAAAATCTAAATGGCTTGATAATTGAGACTGCTTGGGTTTTGGAAGGTTAAAAAAAGAAGTGAATGGATTTGTATCATTGTAGTGTGGTTGTGTCCACACACTGCTAAGATACATTTATATGCAAACCCCATGTAAAATGTGAATTTAGCATCCAATGTCTCCTTATTAAATTACATTATAATATTAATTCAAGTGATGAAGGATTTCTAAAGTCTGACAGTAATCAGTATTGAGTACTACTGTAAGGTTAACCCTGCCTGGTTTAAATGTTTCAAAATGATTATCAGTTGAAAACATAAGCAATTTACAAAAGTACATTTATCAGACGCTTTTATCCAAAGCGACTTACAGTGCATTCAGGTTATACATTTTTGTCAGTATGTGTGTTACCTGGGAATTGAACCCACAACCTTTGCGCTGCTAACGCAATGCTCTACCACTGAGCCACAGGAACACGGAACACAAAAGTAATCAAAAAGTAATCAAATGTAATCAGTTACATTACTTTAATAAAATTATTGAAAAGTTACACCACCTATTACATTTTAACTTGTCCACGTTGGTGTGTAGTTTTGAGGTTGTTTTTTTGTTGTAAGAAAATAGTTAATTGTTTCATGAATTATGTGTTAGTTCCTAGTCAAGAAAAACTGTAACCATGAATGTTAAAAAGCATCCATGTAGCAGCTAATTAAATGTAAATGGTATTATGATTGTAAATGTATAAAACAAGTTAGACTTACCACAGTTACCACATGTGATGCCAATGTAATGAATTCAGTGGATGATTGGTTGTTATATATTTCCATGAAATTTTTATTTAGAGTGAATCTGAAGCATATGCTTCCCTCGTCAAGGGTAGGAGGATCAGTATTTGTCCCCTCTGTCGTTGGTGCTACAGTGGTGGACACCTCTGAGGTATGAGGCTCTGTTACTGGCTTCACTGACATTAGTGTTGTTGTTGTTGTATGTGCTGTTGTAGAATGTAATAGAGTAGATGAAACCTCAGCTTGTGTAGTCTTGGTTGATTCATTTCTTTCTCTAACAGTTGATGCTGTGGCTGTGCCCAATGCAGTTGTTGGCAATGCTGATGTTATTCCTGCTGATGAAGAACCATTGTTAGCAAGTGTTTTAGGTTCTTGTGTCACTCTTTTGGCAGTGGTGGAGACATCTGAGGTAAGAGCCACTGTTTCTGTCGTTGGTGCTACAGTGGTGGACACCTCTGAGGTATGAGGCTCTGTTACTGGCTTCACTGACATTAGTGTTGTTGTTGTATGTGCTGTTGTAGAATGTAATAGAGTAGATGAAACCTCAGCTTGTGTAGTCTTGGTTGATTCATTTTTTTCTCTAACAGTTGATGCTGTGGCTGTGCCCAATGCAGTTGTTGGCAATGCTGATGTTATTCTGCTGATGAAGAACCATTGTTAGCAAGTGTTTTAGGTTCTTGTGTCACTCTTTTGGCAGTGGTGGAGACATCTGAGGTAAGAGCCACTGTTTCTGTCGTTGGTGCTACAGTGGTGGACACCTCTGAGGTATGAGGCTCTGTTACTGGCTTCACTGACATTAGTGTTGTTGTTGTATGTGCTGTTGTAGAATGTAATAGAGCAGATGAAACCTCAGCTTGTGTAGTCTTGGTTGATTCATTTTTTTCTCTAACAGTTGATGCTGTGGCTGTGCCCAATGCAGTTGTTGGCAATGCTGATGTTATTCCTGCTGATGAAGAACCATTGTTAGCAAGTGTTTTAGGTTCTTGTGTCACTCTTTTGGCAGTGGTGGAGACATCTGAGGTAAGAGCCACTGTTTCTGTCGTTGGTGCTACAGTGGTGGACACCTCTGAGGTATGAGGCTCTGTTACTGGCTTCACTGACATTAGTGTTGTTGATGTTGTAGAATGTAATAGAGTAGATGAAACCTCAGCTTGTGTAGTCTTGGTTGATTCATTTTTTTCTCTAACAGTTGATGCTGTGGCTGTGCCCAATGCAGTTGTTGGCAATGCTGATGTTATTCCTGCTGATGAAGAACCATTGTTAGCAAGTGTTTTAGGTTCTTGTGTCACTCTTTTGGCAGTGGTGGAGACATCTGAGGTAAGAGCCACTGTTTCTGTCATTGGTGCTACAGTGGTGGACACCTCTGAGGTATGAGGCTCTGTTACTGGCTTCACTGACATTAGTGTTGTTGATGTTGTTGTTGTTGTATGTGCTGTTGTAGAATGTAATAGAGTAGATGAAACCTCAGCTTGTGTAGTCTTGGTTGATTCATTTTTTTCTCTAACAGTTGATGCTGTGGCTGTGCCCAATGCAGTTGTTGGCAATGTTGATGTTATTCTTGCTGATGGTGCAATAGTTCCACTTGTTGTTAGTACCAACAATGTTGGAACTTCTGCTGAGGATTCTGTAGTTCTGGATGTTCTTCCAGTTGTTGTCTTTACTTCACTTATTTCAGTTAAAGTTGATGATGCCTCTGTTATTGGTGATGCTGTAATTGGAGCAAATGTTGATTCTGTTGTACCAGATGATCTTAATGTGTTGACTCAAGTTTGTAGACTCTTGTGGTGGAGACATCTGAGGTTGTTTCTGTCGTTGGTGCTACAGTGGTGGACACCTCTGAGGTATGAGGCTCTGTTACTGGCTTCACTGACATTAGTGTTGTTGATGTTGTTGTTGTTGTTGTTGTAGAATGTAATAGAGAAGATGAAACCTTAGCTTGTGTAGTCTTGGTTGATTCATTTCTTTCTCTAACAGTTGATGCTGTGGCTGTGCCCAATGCAGTTGTTGGCAATGCTGATGTTATTCCTGCTGATGAAGAACCATTGTTAGCAAGTGTTTTAGGTTCTTGTGTCACTCTTTTGGCAGTGGTGGAGACATCTGAGGTAAGAGCCACTGTTTCTGTCGTTGGTGCTACAGTGGTGGACACCTCTGAGGTATGAGGCTCTGTTACTGGCTTCACTGACATTAGTGTTGTTGATGTTGTTGTTGTTGTATGTGCTGTTGTAGAATGTAATAGAGCAGATGAAACCTCAGCTTGTGTAGTCTTGGTTGATGCATTTTTTTCTCTAACAGTTGATGCTGTGGCTGTGCCCAATGCAGTTATTGGCAATGCTGATGTTATTCCTGCTGATGAAGAACCATTGTTAGCAAGTGTTTTAGGTTCTTGTGTCACTCTTTTGGCAGTGGTGGAGACATCTGAGGTAAGAGCCACTGTTTCTGTCATTGGTGCTACAGTGGTGGACACCTCTGAGGTATGAGGCTCTACTGACATTAGTGTTGTTGATGTTGTTGTTTGTTGTATGTGCTGTTGTAGAATGTAATAGAGTAGATGAAACCTCAGCTTGTGTAGTCTTGGTTGATTCATTTTTTTCTCTAACAGTTGATGCTGTGGCTGTGCCCAATGCAGTTGTTGGCAATGCTGATGTTATTCCTGCTGATGAAGAACCATTGTTAGCAAGTGTTTTAGGTTCTTGTGTCACTCTTTTGGCAGTGGTGGAGACATCTGAGGTAAGAGCCACTGTTTCTGTCGTTGGTGCTACAGTGGTGGACACCTCTGAGGTATGAGGCTCTGTTACTGGCTTCACTGACATTAGTGTTGTTGATGTTGTTGTATGTGCTGTTGTAGAATGTAATAGAGCAGATGAAACCTCAGCTTGTGTAGTCTTGGTTGATTCATTTTTTTCTCTAACAGTTGATGCTGTGGCTGTGCCCAATGCAGTTATTGGCAATGCTGATGTTATTCCTGCTGATGAAGAACCATTGTTAGCAAGTGTTTTAGGTTCTTGTGTCACTCTTTTGGCAGTGGTGGAGACATCTGAGGTAAGAGCCACTGTTTCTGTCGTTGGTGCTACAGTGGTGGACACCTCTGAGGTATGAGGCTCTGTTACTGGCTTCACTGACATTAGTGTTGTTGTTGTATGTGCTGTTGTAGAATGTAATAGAGTAGATGAAACCTCAGCTTGTGTAGTCTTGGTTGATTCATTTTTTTCTCTAACAGTTGATGCTGTGGCTGTGCCCAATGCAGTTATTGGCAATGCTGATGTTATTCCTGCTGATGAAGAACCATTGTTAGCAAGTGTTTTAGGTTCTTGTGTCACTCTTTTGGCAGTGGTGGAGACATCTGAGGTAAGAGCCACTGTTTCTGTCGTTGGTGCTACAGTGGTGGACACCTCTGAGGTATGAGGCTCTGTTACTGGCTTCACTGACATTAGTGTTGTTGATGTTGTAGAATGTAATAGAGTAGATGAAACCTCAGCTTGTGTAGTCTTGGTTGATTCATTTCTTTCTCTAACAGTTGATGCTGTGGCTGTGCCCAATGCAGTTGTAGGCAATGCTGATGTTATTCCTGCTGATGAAGAACCATTGTTAGCAAGTGTTGTAGGTTCTTGTGTCACTCTTTTGGCAGTGGTGGAGACATCTGAGGTAAGAGCCACTGTTTCTGGCTTCACTGACAATAATGCTGTAGTTTCGTTTTGGGCTGAGGAGGATCCTGTTCTTTCTGGTTCATTGCTAATAGTTGCTGCAGTGGTTTTGCCCATTGCAGTTGTTGTCAGTGCTGATGTGGCTCCTGTTGATGTTAAAATAGTTGCACTTATTGCCTCAGTAGCTGTTAAAATACTATGTGATGATGGTATTTTTGTTGTTGGTGGTGTTGTTTCTGATGCAGACACTGTTGTTTTACTCATTGTTACTGAATCCGTTAAAGATTCTGTTGTGACTTGAGGTGATGATGACACTGTTACTGCAGATTGCACTGCACTGATTGTGACTGCCTCTGTTGTAGCTACTGTTTGTGTAGCCTGAAGAGTTGCCATGACCCCTATAGGTATATAAAATGAGCATTAAGTTAGTGTACAATGTTAACATTGAAATCTTTTATTGTAAGAATATCAGTATTTATAAGTAATCAACTGTTTTGTCCACAGTTTTTTTTTCTTCTTTCTTTAAATGTCCTACTATCAGTGTTCTTTTAATTATTGCTAGTTGGGTTACTTTGCTTGCTAACGGCCCTGTTACAAAAAAATGCCAAATAAGTCCAGCCCAAAACCTTCACATTGTTAAAAACAATGTCTCTTTGCTCATCCTGAAACTCTTAATTATTATATAAATTTGGACTAAACTGCTCGATTTATCTGGATTAGTTTTATAATCTTTATTAACGTTTTGAAGCGTCAAATTGGTAGTTGCATAGGCAGTACATTTAGGGACAGAAATTTCTAAAATTTAATTGAAAAAAAACGTAATTTTTGTCCTGAAGATGAAGAAAAGTTGTACGAGTTTAGAACGACATGAGGGTGAGTAAGTGATGCCAAAAATTGTATTCCCCTTGAGGAAGTCAAGCTGCATCGAAATGCATTATTGAAATCAGACCAATGGAATGGCAAGATGTTACAGGTGGGTTGACGCCTGTATGAATTCACCAGGGGCCTGTACCATGAAGCCAGATTAGCTGACTAGCCAGGTAAGTATCAGTTTAGTTTGCACCAATCCTGGGTTTTAGGTACCATGAAAGTGGCTTGGCTTTTAGCTGCGTTCATTGCCATAGTAACTTACACTCCATGGCTAAACTGCTCCGGGGCAGGTTATGATCTGAGTTAGAGATATAAAACTGGAGTTGGACTAATTAGATGTGAGCAAATTGACATATGTCTGGCACAAAAAAAAATCACTCCCTTAGTTTCTCTTCCTACAAATTGAAGGTCACTATGAAGTACTTAAAAAAAATAATACAACAAAATTGTCTGGCTTTAATGATAATTACAATTATAATATGATTCATATTATTATTACTCCATTACACACAAGCACGTTTAGTTTAACAATTATTATGAAACACTTATTTTAAATGAATATTAATATATACAGATCATATGTAATATGAATAAGTAGTAAAATCAATAGATAACACTTTAAAAATGGCTACATGTGACCATACATGTTTGAGTCTCTATCACTATATATTATCAACTATATAAAGTAACTAAACAAGTGTCACTTGTGACTGCACTGATAGAGCAAGATATTTTCCTTTATTTGTCCTCTTTCATGGACAAGTACTTCAGTGGAAATGCGCTTAAATTCCTCATATTCTTTAATCTCTTAACCTTTAACAAAAGAGTTTTGAATCTCGCTGGCTCTCTCGCGAGAATTGAATCACACTTGCTCTGTGTTGTGATTAGCTGTTCACCTCTGATGATGTCACACATTCATGTGCATGTGCTTCATTAACTCAGGATCAAGCCTGAATTGACAGAGAAAGTTGATGATCAGCTTCATGGTACCAACAAAGTTAGATTGGAGTGGTTTGGTTTTGTCAACTTGAAACTAATCCTGTAACTCTGAATTTGTTAATCTATCATCATGGTACAGGCCCCAGGAAGCTTAACCCTCAATCATTATTCGGGACAAATTTGGGCAAAATAAATGTATAAGTTTGCCACCTGAACACACACAAAAAAAGAGGACAAGATTCAACAGAGTTAAGTGGTTGAAAAAAAACCTCCTTAATTTGTCATTCGTGCCCAAAAATGGGCACCCATAGAAAATTAAATACTAAAATTAAAAGATTTGTTTTTATTTGTCCAATTAAAAATCAACAAATCCAACACAATACAGATCAAATATACACAGACATGAAGGTTTGAGCCTATACTACATTGTCAATGTTTCAAACAATCACACTCTTTCTCTCTCACACCCACAAACAAAAACACACCCACCCACAAAAAAAGCCATTGGAAACTACTGCTGACTAGTGGCTATTTATATTTTTATACCATCATGAGCCACCAGATGTCACCAAAGTCACCAGCCTTTAAGTTTTGGCTGTCTGAACTTACTGGAATTTGTATTTTTTTTACTGAAGTAAAATAAATATTAAATATAACATAAAATAAGCATATCTTACATAAAATGTAAAAAAAACCTGCATAAATCGATAGTTTTTATTTTATCGGAGACAGTGATTATGACATTTATTTAAAAATAAATAAATAATTGTGATCAGAGCTGAGACCTTCGTGCCCAAATTTGTCCACAAATGACAAATTAAGTGCTGCTACACGAATGATGCATGATGGTTATATGCACATAAGGAGCAGCAGCTACTGTATCTTCTGCAAGTGCTCTGTTTGTGTCCGTTTTGAGTTCCAAAGCGATTTCACTGCTTTATAATTTGACTGTAACCACATACATGGATATAAAAAATTATGAGCAGAAAATAAACTGTTGGCTGTCTAAGTGAGTTGGATTCATACATTGATGTTTCGAGACGAGTTGTTAATTATATGATGCAGTGAGCAGTTTAGCACCGGTTAATGATTTAGTGCACGAGCACTGCTGTACTTTATATAACAACACTCTCCAACAGCAGAATGTTATTTTTATTTCTTTAAAAGTCCAATTCCTAGTCAAAATACAATGCTATCTTAGTTTTACCGTCAATATATATAGTTTGTTATTGCATTTTATGTAGAAATGTTCAGACATGCAGTTTACCAATAACATTAGAGTGACAGTACTGGGAACACCCTCAAGCCTCTTCACAGTAGAGACGGCAGTTTTAACATTACGTGCCATGACATCTGACGCACAGACGCCATTGCTCCGTGCATGACACTATGCTCCGTGACAATTCCGGTTTTCAGTGGCACATGCCAAAAACCTGTGACATAAACCTGTGACATGTCAATGGATGCCATTGGCACATGCCAAAAACCTGTGACATGTCAATGGACTGCGTCTTGTGTCACATTGTCGCGCTGCGTGTCGCACCTTCGGTAGTGACTGACACCTGCCCCTAGGTGCCGCTGCATAATGTAGATTGCGTGACACAAGCACGTCAGAATGATATTGATTTAATTAACAGTATGTTGCGTTCAAGTATACGATTTATTGCATCGCGAAATTCATTTGTACAACAAATATTCATCTGTTAAGATTAAAATGTGTCTAATGCCCTTAATGTGTATTTTGTCATTGTAAGTTTATTTCCAGTAGCCTGCTTTGTACAAGAGCCATACATTCAAATACGTAAATAGGCATTTTTTTTCTGACACTTGCCTATCCGAAATTACATAAAAAATATAAACTGTCATATTTAGACAAATCCAGAAAAAAATACATGCTCATAATATATATATTATGAGCTGGCATTTCTTCTGGAGTTGTCTGAATGTTTTGTCAAAGCATTTGACTTTCTGCAGACACGTTAATAAGTAGAAATGTTGTTTAAATAGCATCTAGATTTACATTATATGTTGCAGACTTAGACTACACTGCATTGCATTGTGAAAAGCTTGTGTCAAGGTCAGGCACACTTCTGAATGGTTGGTGTAAGTTTCATAAATCACGTTAGAATAGTAGACATCACTAATAGTTTGTGGAGTTTTCTCGTGACAGTTTATATTTTTTATGTAATTTCTACGGTGGCCGAGAGAGCTCAACGTGCTGCAACTTCAGAAAACATAGAATAGAAAAAGCACCAGCAAATCAAGAAAACATTTTCATCATTTTCAGCAGATGGTACAAATGCTCACAACACAAACAAATAAAGAAACACGCTGCAAATGCTCACAACACAACCAAATACATTTTATTAGCAGCGCGTTTCTTTTTTGGTGTTTTTTTGCAAAACTCCACAAACTGGAGTTTACTATTCTAACGTGATTTATGAAACTTACACCAACCATTCAGAAGTGTGTTGTCAAATTGACGAAAGTGTTTTCTTAACTTGCAGGTGTTTTTTTCTATTTGCAGCACGTTTCTTTTTTTGGTTGTGTTGTGAGCATTTGCAGCGTGTGTGTTGTCAAATTGACGAAAGTGTTTTCTTGATTTGCATGAGTTTTCTGAAGTTGCAGCGCGTTGAGATCTTTTGGCCACCGTAAATTTTGGCTAGGCAAGTGTCAGAAAAAAAGCCTATTTACGTATTTGAATGTATGGCTCTTGTACAAAGCAGGCTACTGGAATAAACTTACAATGAAAAATACACATTTAGGGGCATTAGACACATTTGAATCTTAACAGTGGAATATTTGTTGTACAAATGAATTTCGCGATGCAATAAATCGTATACTTGACCGCAACATATGTTAACTAAATCAATATCGTTCTGACGTGCTTGTGTCACGCAATTCTACATTATGCAGCAGCACCTAGGGGCAGGTGTCAGTCACTACCGAAGGTGCGACACGCAGCGCGACAATGTGACACAAGACGCAGTCCATTGACATGTCACAGGTTTTTGACATGTGCCACTGAAAACCGGAAGTGTCACGGAGCATAGTGGCATGTGCCAATGGCGTCAGATGTCATGTCACGTAATGTTAAAACTGCTTCTGCAACACTGGTAGAGAGTCTAGCGACATGCAGTGAAAAAGTCGCTGACAGTGTTAACAGGGCTTAATTGAATAAAAAAATGAGCCACCATAGTTAAATTTAAACTAAGTATCAAGTTAGCAGTTTGCATTGCATTGCATGCAGGAGTGAAATATTAAGCCTATTAACAGCAGCATTTAGCATCTGTGTTTAAGCAGCTGCAGCAAAACGCAGTTTAGAGCATATGCAATTGCTCTGAGAACACGCCGATGGTAATAGACACGAAACAGGTTAAATTAAATATGCATCTTGTGTATGCATTTCAATGAGGGTTTGCCATATATATCGCCGTTATCTCAATGCTCACATTGTTATTTCTTAGGTCGATGTTTTCATTGTGATGAGTGTGTGGTTGATTTCAGCTGTGCGCAGTGTCAGAAGCATGTGCTTACCGCGGTTATATCAATGACAGTGCTGCAGGAGAAGGGTAATAAGATTTATAACTAAAGATCACTATCTTTGGCTGTTTTAGTCCCGAGTGAAATGCGTTATGGGTAGTGTAGTTCGGAGAAATGTGCTCGTTTGACGTGCTGTGTAGTTCAGAAACGGAGAAAGAACATTTATAGTCCGCTTTTATATCAGTTAATTCAAGTCAGTCCACCCAAGAATTTTGTGCACTGTAACTCTAATAACTTTTATCTGCACAAGAGGGTAAAATTACATGCATCAGCTAGCTTTGTTAGTCTCATCATTGCACAAACATGAATTAACGAGCTGTTACCCTGCCGCTGGGCCTGATGAAGTTGAGAAAGTAACAGCAGTTATCAGATGACTGAATTATAATATTTGCTCAGGTGGGTGCTGGGGTCTTATCTATCGGATTGCAGCATATATCCATTTTGTAACAATGTAACATTGCACATAGTTTGTGTCTAATTAGAGTAAAGCCAGTTGGCATGGTAGCCCAAGCACACATAGTCATAGGCCACTATTAAGCTGGTCAGTGTGGTAGCCAAGGCTCACATAGCCATAGGCCACTATTGTTAAGCCGGTCAGCATGGTAGCCCAGGCACACATAGCCATAGTCCACTAACGTTAAGCCGGTCGACATGGTAGCCCAGGCACACAGATTATAATACATGCGGTTCACATGGCTCTTCAGAGCAGCAGCAGTACATATGTCTTGGTGATAGATCTGATTGTTGGGAGGTGTTTTGTTCTTGTTTAGGATTGTACTGTCCCTTCTATGTTTCCTGCTTTGTGGGGGTTATTTCGTGCATGTTATAATTTGCAGCAACAGTATTTCTTACATGCTCACAGCAGAATGTTGTGGATGTATTGGCAGTAGCAAGTCTCTGTACTTGCTCTGTCGCATCAACAACAGCAGCAGTAGCAGTGTAGCAGATCTATTCTGCCAAGACCAAATACATTAACATTGTCATGTACATTACCATGCCAATCCTTCCGAGAGTTGACATGACAGAAATACAGAGTACTGACATGAAACTAGATGGCACAGTCCGATAGGTCTAACTCAATCTGACCTAATGACATCATTATCACATGGAACAGCTGATTGGTTCTTTCCTGTATTGGTAGCCAAGGAGCTCGCTGCTCAACATTCAAATATATGACTAGTGCTTGCTATAGAATTTTTACAGCCTGCTTCAGAAACCCTCCACATTCCCCAGCTCCACCTGTATAGGTCTTCTTTGAGGTGATTCATGTATGCAATATGGGGATTATTTCATGTATGTTATACTTTTAGCAGCAATATTTCTTATATGCTCACAGCAGCATGTTGTGGATGTATTGGCAGAAAACACGATCGTTGTGTAATTTGTTTGAGGAGTAGAGCATGCAAAATCAGCCCCCTCGAGCGCTGATTGTGCGTGCTCCACTCCCCAAACAAACAACACAACAATCGTGTATTTACACCCGTCATGTTTAGCTTGTGCTAACACTGCGAATCGTGCTCCCTCCTTTCCCCCTGGGCATATGGTCCAGGTCACTTAAATTTTACATAGAAGTGTCAAGAACGTCTCAGTTACTTCCGGTGGCGCTGCTGAGTTCAGTCGCCTGTGAATTAGCTCCGCTCAAAATCGTGCTTTTTTGTGCTTTTATGTGTGTTTTTTTTTTACCTATTTTTACTTTTTTTTACACGTGTAACGTCTGCAATGATTATGTACGACAAAAGAACACTTTTGGACATTGGACACCGCTGCACTAACCTGACTCAGGTCACTTTATCCACGGACCCAGCGTGGCCATTGGAGATACTTCGGAACAACGAGTTGAACAATGATCATCTGAAGAAACGCAGGAGGCGTAAAAAACACCGCGGCAAACGTGCTGGAATTCGTAACCGACTAAGGGGAAGGGCTCACAGCCCTCTCTCCGAGTATTCTTCTCGCTAATGTACAATCCTTGGAGAATAAAATGGACGATCTTAGACCAGGATAAGTTTCCAACGGGACATTAGAGATTGCAACATCCTTTGTTTGACCGAAACATGGCTCTCGACGGGGTCCGGACACCGCTGTAACGCCGTCTGATAACTTCTCTGTTCTACGGATGGACAGATCAGCCGAGGCCGGAAAAACCAAAGGTGGAGGAGTGTGTTTCATGATCAATAAGAAATGGTTGTGACTCCAGGAATATCTCCATTCTGTCGCGTTCCTGCTCGCCTCATCTGGAACATCTCTCCATTATCTGCGCCCATTCTATCTGCCCGGGAATTTTCATCAATTGTCGTTACTGCTGTCTACATATCACCCCAGGCAGATACTAGCCTGGCTGTGTCCAAACTCCATGATGAGCTCAGCGGATATATAAACAATCATCCTGACGCTGCATGTATCGTTACGGGGGACTTTAACAAAGCAAACCTAAAGAAAGTCATGCCGAACTTTCACCAGCATATATCCTGTCCAACCAGAGGAGGAATATACTCGATCATTGCTACACTCCGCTCAAAAATGCCTACAAAGCCACTCTCCTGCGGCTTTCGGAAAATCAGATCATGTCGCAATTTTCCTCACACCGGAATACAAACAAGGATAGTTCAGGCTCCGGTGGTGAGAGAAGTGTCGCGCTGGTCCCACTCTGAAGTTATGCTCCAGGCGTCTCTTGATGACGTCGACTGGGACATGTTTCGGGCGAGTTCATCTGACGTCAGCGAATTCACGGATGTAGCATTAAGCTTTATCAACACTCTAACCGAACAGGCCACCGAAACGGTAACAATAAAGACTTTCTCAAATCAGAAAAACCGTGGGTGGACAGATCAATCGTGATGCGGTTAACCGTCGCACTGCCGCATACAAACCGGTATTTTGTCAGGGAACATGCAGGAATACAAAGCATCGTGCTACTCTCTCCGACGGGCAGTTAGAGGCTAAACGCCGGTACAGGGAAATTGAGTCACATTTCCAGCTCAATGACTCTCGGCGCATGTGGCAGGGACTGAAGCCATCTGTTCCAATGGAAACAACTCCTCTGCAGAGGCGGAGAGCAGATCCGTACTGGCAGAAGAGCTAAACACATTCTACGGGCCGATTTGAATGCAATGGCGGCGCGACTCGGTCTGTCAGCACGTCAGGAAGCAACGGACAGAGCAGTGTTCATGTTATCACCGTGTCGGAGGATGAGGTTCGGAGAGAACTAAGGAGAGTGAACGTCAGGAAAGCAGCAGGACCTGATGGGATTACTGGCGCGTTTGAGGTCCTGCGCCGATCAGCTTGCTGGGTTGTTTTACTTCAATATTCAATGAGTCCCTCGCTACCTCTGTTGTTCCACCTCCTTTAAAAAATCTGTCATAATCCTGTGCTAAGAACAGTAAACCCTCTTGCCTGAATGACTATCGCCCAGTTGCACTCACATCGACAGTCATGAAGGTTTTTGAGAGACTTTTAAAGAAACACATTTGCTCCTCCATCCCTGCTACTTTGGACTCTTCAGTTTTGCCTATCGGCCAAATAGGTCTACTGATGACGCCATCTCTCAGGTACTGCACTCTCCCTCACTCACATTGACAGGAAAATGGACTATGTCAGGCTGCTATTCATAGACTATAGCTCAGCTTTCAACACTATAGTTCCCACCAAACTGGCTGTCAAACTCTCAGACCTCGGCCTAAACACTTCACTCTGTGACTGGATTCAAGATTTCCTCACCGCCAGACCACAAGTGGTGAAAGTCTGCAGTTCACCTCCAACTCCATCACTCTGAACGTAGGAGCCCCGCAGGGCTGTGTCCTGAGCCCCTGCTCTACTCTCTCTCACCCACGACTGCATGTCCTCAACAGCTCCACTTCTATTGTCAAATTTGCGGATGATACTGTGGTTCTGGGCCTCATTTCCAACAATGATGAGGCCGCATACTTGCAGGAGGTAGAGAGACTCACATCATGGTGCCAGGACAACTGTCTCTCTCTGAACGTGAGCAAAACCAAAGAGCTGATTGTAGACTTCAGGAAGAGACAGCAGCAGCCCTACACTCCTCTCATGATCAGTGGGACCCCTGTGGAGAGGGTGAGCAGCTTCAAGTACCTCGGTGTAAACATCTCGAGGACCTGACTTGGACTGCACACATCCAATCACAGATCAGAAAGCCAGGCAAAGACTGTACCATCTGCGACAGCTGAGAAAATTCAGGGTCTCACCAGCTATCCTGAAAACTTTCTATTCAGGCGCCATAGAAAGTGTTCTGACTCAGTGCATCTCAGTGTGGTATAATAATGCCACAAACAGGACTGCAAAGCTCTACAGAGAGTCGTGCGCTTAGCTGAGCGCATCTCAGGGTCTGCTCTCCCTTCTGCAGGGTCATCTACCTCAAACGCTGCAAAAGCAGAGCTGCTAAAATAATCAAGGACTCAACCCACCCCGGTAACCATCATTTCTGTTTACTGCCATCTGGCAAGCGCTTCAGGAGCACAATGGCAAAAACTGAAAGACTGAGGAGGAGTTTCTTCCCTCGGCCATCAGGCTCCTAAATCAGTCTCATAACATCATTACATCCACAGGACTCAATTTAATAAACTGTAACACACCCATTATTTCCATCATCCACACTGCTGCTATGTGCACATACCGGTACAACCTATTTGCACATTCTCTTGCACATCCGTGTTTTTTTTATTAATATTATTAATCCACAGTATACTGTATTGCACATTTATCTCACTGCACATCTTACTCATTTTATTTTACTATTTGCTCCTTTTTTTCTCACCTATTTTTATATATATTATCTTGTGTTATGTTTCATTGTTTTATTGCTTATGTTACTTTTATTTTAATTTTTATTATTATTATTATATTTTTTTTGCACTTTCCATTGAGCGGACCTGTTTGACCTACATTTCACTACTGATATACCCCGTATGATTGTGTATGTGACAAATAATAAAGAACCTTGAACCTTGAACCTTGAGTTACGTGTTAACCCTTGTTCCCTGAAGGAGGGAACGGAGACGTCACGTCGGTGACCAACGAATTGGGATCTTGCCAGAAAGTCCAATCCACTTCGAGTGTAACTAAGCGAGCCAATGGACATTGTCATGTGTTATTTTGCATCTGGCTGCCACACCCCGCAGCGCGGGTATAAGAGGCAGCAGGTGCACCGCATGAATTCATGTTTTCGCTGAGGAGCCTTACACATACGTAACCGAGATGTTCCCATTTAGTTGGTCACTCCGAGTCACAACGGTGACCGACTAAATGGGAACCCTACCAAAGCGCCAAAGGAGCTGCCCCCTCCAGCGCCCTGTGTAGGCCTCCTGATCCTTCCTATAAAGGATATATCCGGTTTTGCGGCAGGCCAATGTAATCTGAACCCGGTGAGTACCGCATTTACACGCCCACCTCGGGACTTGGCCATGGAGCCAGTGCTGAAGTAGTCTCATATGGAGCAACTGCAGCCATATGCCCCAAGAGCCTTTGAAAGAGATTCAGTGGGACCGCCGTCCTGCCTGATAAAGTCTTGAGACAGTTCAGCACCGACTGAGCACGTTCCTGGGTGATGCTTGCTGTCTGGTTGACCGAATCCAACTCCATGTCGAGAAAAGAGATCTTCTGCATTGGCACGAGTTTGCTCTTTTCCCATTTGACCCGAAGATGTGATTGAGCAATAGGTGCCTCATTTATAAAGCGTGCGTACGCACAGATTTCATCTTAGAGTGTGCGTACGCTTAAATCCACGCCAGCGCTCATATTTATAAAAACTGTCTTTGACGTGGAAAAGTGCTTAGCGTCACATCAAGGTCTGAGCAGACGTACACACTTTTTATTGTCCGAGTACTGCAGGTTTTTGAAAATGTAGGCAGTTCTTGCAGCTCGCTGTTCTAAATTATGATTATTGGTGATATTTTATATGTTAATGACATTAATTAGGAGTCGTTTACAAGGCAGAGAGCTAAAACCATTCAGTTGCGCACAAGTTTAAGATAATTTGCGATTCATAGATTTCACATCTAAAAGAGAGCCGTACGCATATCTGACAAATGATCGTAAGATCGAATTTAGGATGATTTATGCGCAACATTTAATAAATGAGGCCCCTGGTCCCTGTTTGCACACAACTGCTCGCGAGACTGTTCAAGTATGAGCCAGTCGTCGAGGTAGTTGAGGATGCACACACCCCGTTCTCTCAGGGGAGCAAGGGCCGCCTCTGCGACTTTGGTGAAGACGAGAGGCGACAAGGACAGCCCGAAGGGCAGGACCTTGTACTGATATGCCCAACCCTCGAACGCAAATCACAGGAATGGCATGTGTCGTGTGAGGATCGAGACATGAAAGTACACATCCTTCAGGTCAATCGCTGCAAACCAATCTAGGGGACAAACGCACCCGAAAATGCGTTTCTGCGTCAACATCTTGAACGGCAGCTTGTGAAGTGCACGGTTCAAAACTCGCAGATCCAAGATCAGTAGTAACCCACCGTTTTTCTTGGGCACAATGAAGTAAGGGCTGTATAACCCTGACCCCATATTGGTTGGAGGGGCCGGCTCTATCGTGTCCTTCGCCAGCAGGACTGTGATTTATGCACACAAGACAATTGTATCGATGGTCTTGACTGAAGTGAACCGGATGTCCTTGAACTTGGAGGGACGCCAGGTGAACTGAATCACGTAGCCGAGTCTGATGGTCCACAGGAGCCACTGGGAAGGACTGGGGAGCGTTAGCCAGGCTCTGAGGGACCATGCCAGCGGAACAAACAGGGCCACCAACGTGCCCGCGGTGGGGCAGCGTGGAGGAACACAGGGATCCGGCCTGGGGCCTGTGATGGCCTGGCCTGTTACGGCAGGGGGCAGGGTCTGGGTGTGAAGTGTAACACTCACCTGATTCCTCCTCATGCGGGAGGAAATGCAGGAACCCGGCTCAAGGCTTGTGACAGCCTGGCGTGTGACGACCTGAAGCAGGGACTCGAGTGTTACAGCCCTTACCTGGTTCCACTAATGGGCAGGAGGGGTGCTCTTGGGCAACCCACTGCTGCCTGCTGATGAGAGAGGAGGGAGCGATCCTGTGATGCACAGCTTGCAACTTTTCTCCTCTTGAGACCCAGAGACTGAGGAAACCGCTCTTTTATTGAAGTTTTGGGTAACCTTCCTGAATCCCTGTAAGTGCTTGCTTCGACCTATCAAAAGCTGCTGCTGTTTGCTCCAGATGCGCTTTTAAGCTTTCTGGTGTCTGCATCACCCCGCACGTGATGTCTCACTATTCCATTGGACTGATTTCACACATGCTTCAGGACACGGTCAGGCAGAAACATTCCCAAAGCGTTTCAACACAGCTTCTCGTTCCCTCTGGAAACCAAGTTTACATACCCAACCGAGGGATGTTTTTAGGTGAAAACCTTTCTATTTTCTAAGAATCCTGAAAAATGTTTTGCAGTTTACTAAGGGTGTAACGATACACGTATTCATACCTAAAATTTTCGATATGGGTCTTTCGGTTCGGTACGCGAATAAATACAGCCCATCTCTATTTATATACACAGCCCACTGTGCCAGTTGGCCAATGCACCTGTATACAAATCATTTAGTAAGCAGAAATCCGAAATTTACCTTCACATATTAGAAGAAGATGCTGATAACTCGACTGAATTGATGCCTGAAAAATGCACTTCCAGCAGCCATGATAAACAACAGTTTTCCATGCACAATTTGATTTGATGAAAGTCATGAGACCGATTTACTCTCTCTCTATTCAATCACGTTGATGGATAAAAATAATTAAAATAAGCATGTAACGACCACAAACGGAGGAAAATAGCGGAGTAAGAGTATCGATACATCACTTAAAATGTACTCAAGTAAAAGTAGACAATTTTTAAACTACTCAAAGTACAATTACTGATAAAAACTACTTAATTACTGTAACGTGAGTATTTGTAATTCGTTACTTCACACCCTTGCCATTACGTCATGAACCCAGATAAACCCACCTTCGGGAACATGTAATGTAATGAAGGGGGCGAGGCCATGTTATGCTGCTTTAGAGAAGAGGAAGAGAAAACTAGGCATGCACGTAAAAATCTGTTCATATATGAATCGTGATTCTGTCTTCTAGCGATTCTAATGGATTCACAAGTTTCAAAAGCAGCAGTTCTTAATACTGTTCCTTGCATCTCCCTGATCCTCACATGCTCTGCATCTCTCTCTCTCTCTCTCTCTCTCTCTCTCTCTCTCTCTCTCTCTCTCTTTTAAAACGAAGCATGAACACATGTTTGACTGCACCCCATAAACAGAATCAAGCCTAGAAAAAAAAGTCAACCACCCCTTTAAGCAGCACAACATTGATAATAAAATAAATGTTTCTTCTTAAGCACCAAATAAGCGTATTTGATTTATGAAGGATCATGTGACACTGAAGACTGGAGTAGTGACTGCTGAAAGTTCAGCTTTGCCATCACAGGAATTAATTACATTTTAAAATATATTAAAATAAAAAATGTGGTCATTTTTTTAATTTGAAAGATAATTTGGAAAATGTTTCAGTGGTAGCGTGCAGTCATAATAACATAATTTTTCAAACCTGTTTGGGGCACTGTGATTGTTGTTGCTCCCTTTGTTTTTTCAGGTGCCACTGTAGACCATAAAGTTGTATCTAAAGCCATTGATGCTGTTGTGGATGTTCTTTCAGCTGTTGTACTTCCAAAACTAACTCTCTCCCCTGATGTAGCTGTAAGATTTGTCTGTGTATTGGTTCTACCACCCTCTGATGTTGCAGTTTCCTCCGGTGTCCATGTTATTGACGATCCCAATGGATTTCTAGTGGTTGTGGGTTTTATGTTGCTTGTTAGCTGTATTGAGGTAGTTGCTGGTGTGTTGAATGGAGTGGCTGTTTCTGGAAAAACAGACATTGTGAGCTTTGATGTGGTGGCTGATATTTGTCTTGAGGTGGTCTTCTGTTTGCTGGTATGTTCTTGAGTGCTGGTTATTAGGGGCTCTGTTGAAACGGAAGACTTTATTTTGGTTGTTGGTGGCCCTGAAGTGGTTGTTTGTGCAGTTGATGGGACAGATGAAGTGGGCAACATAGTTGTTATTAATGGAGATGATCTGAATGATTCTGTTGGTGTTGTGGCTGAGGTTATTGCAGGGGATGTGGGAGGTGCTTTTTTAATTGCTGCAAAAAAAATGTAAATAAAAGAAAGTATTTCTAGACAACATTTATAAATAGACATTCATAGTACCTATAGTATGAATTAAAACATATATATTTATATACATATAGAAAATATCTGACATCAAGCTTTACTCAGGTTTTAATGAAATTTAGAAAATTACTTAAATATTAATTTCTTACCTATTTCTAAAACGGGGTACCAGTATTTTCTGGAAATAACTAGTGGTCCTTTCCTGAAAGATTCAATTATTGTAAATATTAGTGCTGTCAAATGATTACGGGGTAGGGGTGTACCCCGCATCCTGCCAAACTAGCCCACTGGCCTCTGACCATCATGGCCTCCTAATATCCCCATAAAACTGATGGCTTCATTACTCTGTCCTCCACCTCCACCAGTAAGCTGGTGTGTGGGTGGGCGTTCTGGCGCTCTATGGCTGCCGTCGCATCATCCAGTGGATGCGCACATTGGTGGTGGATCGAGAAGATAGCCCCTTACTATGCTTTTTGAGTGTCTAGAAAAGCGCTATATAAATGTAACAAATTATTATTAATATTATTGTTTATTATTATTATTATTATTAATCGCGATTAACCACATGCAAAATAAACGTTTTAGTAACATAAATAATTGTGTTACTGAGAATATTTTGTTATGTGTATATATAAATACATACACATTCATGTATATATTTAAGGAAAAGATGTTACGTTTATATATTTTATATATGATATAATTTATATGAATATAAATATATACACATAAATATTAAAAAAATATATGCTGTATGTGTGTGTCTTTTATATATACAATTAAATATACACATTACACACAAATATATTATGTAAACAAAAACTTTTATTTTGGATGCAATTCATTGCGATTAATCGTTTGACAGTACTAGTAAATATATATTATTTTGCATGAAGATATTTTTTAAAAAGAAATGCAATAAGTCTATTAGACAAGGCAAAAAAAAATATTAATGTCTGTTCCCTCTCCTTTCTGGACTTTTTTGACACCTGGTGGAGCCTCTGGAATCCGCTCCTTAAAGCGGGGGTCATGTCAGCGCCATCTGCTGGAATGCCCATGATAGCCACCAGCTCCTTCAGGATCATTGTTTGTTTGTTCAGGGCTTATATTTATAAAGCCTCTAAGAATTACTCTCAAGAACACTTCTAAGAATTGAATTAAGTGTTAAAAAAATAATTATTGGCTCAAAGCTGCGCTTATAAGTTAATTATCAAGCAACTCCGTCATAATTTAAGAGAAGTGTAAGAAGACTAAGAAGTATTAGTCTTAAGCCCTATTCAGACAGGACTAGATTTCTAAACTACGTTTGAGTTTTGATTTTTATCACCTGACGTCTGTGATTTTCATGTACCAATTCAGACGGGACCAACATCCCCGTGTTAACTACAGAGGTGGGAGGGTCTTTTGGACTTCTTTTGGACATCTTTAGGAAGGAAAAAATATGATCTGAACACTGTTGTGTAAGTTGACTTTACTCTGGCATTACATCCCTCTGATCAGAATGTGGTACATTATATTACTATAATTACAAATATTTTGGTAAAATTAAACGGTTTCTTACAAACTTATGTTATTTGATAAAATACATAATGAAATATAATCGTGTATGGGTAACGGAGAAATTCCAATTAGCTTCAAGCTACACCTGACAATAAGATTAATACAACACTTCTACTTCAATGTCACAATCAATCACTATTGAGTGTTTGTAATAACTTCTGACTGCGATCTAATGTGGATTTTGTTCAAATGACGAGGAAGAAATATGTTATTATGAACATTCCAGAATAATTTTAAGTGGAAGATACACAGTTACAACTTCTGTGGGGCCTGAAGAAAAAGTAGTGTAACTAATTACTGTTGCCAGGAAGTAATAAGTAACAATATTACTTTTCAAAGGAGTAACTAGTAATGAGTAATAACATTACATTATTTGAGTAACTAGTCCAACACTGTGTCTAATATAGCTGGTCAGAGCAGGATGAGGTATTTTCTCACTTACCTAAAAATTTTAATTTCTGTACGATTGGCCACAGGCCAGTATTCCAGTGCTCTGTTCTATAGAAATAAAGAAAAATGCCATTTAAAATGTATTAAATTGATAGTGAAAAATTGTAAATGTGCTATGACCTTACATTCAAATGGCTCCTGTTGTCAACTCTTTGGTCTGGTGAGGGCGTATGATGTGAAACTGCTGATGATGTGAAAGAGGTAACAATAAAAATGATATTAGCTACAAAAATAGGGGTATTTGACAACAAAAATTAATGATTCTGTTATATTTATTTTATACATTTACTAGTCTACCACTGTAGACTGTAATTTGTTTTTACCTGAATCAGTCACGTTGTTTAGATTTTCACATGTTGGCCACAACAACCCTGATGGAATAAATATAATTACCATTAGTTTGACACTTTTTGCAATGTTCCTGAATGTAAAAACATATTTTTGAGCGTGCTACTGTATGTTGCACAATTGTAGAGACATTTACCTATAATAATCACTAGAACCACTAAGGAGGACATGGTTCCTGCAATAACACGGGGTTCCTGCAAAAACATGAAAAATGATTGCACAAACTGAGCAACAAAACAAGGCATTGCTTCTAGCAGGGGATTTTGGGACACTGGATATAATATTACACAAGTCAGAAATAATTTATGGCTATACTGATGTTGGTGATGTTATTAGATTTCTTATTATTAGATTATAATATTTATTAGATTTCTTATTATGTAATTAGATTTATTTTCTTTTAGCTCAGTTGTATTTGGTATTACCAGTTACAAAAAATGTCAATGGCTGGGGGAAATCAATGTTCTCATTAGCTTGCTAATATGATGATGAAACAACTTCAACAGAAAATAATGGGTCAAACTGACTTTTATTTTATTTTTTTTTTTTTTAATCACAGACAATATAGAAGTATTAGTAAAAATCTTGATGTCAGTTAGTCAGTGCTAGATTAATTGGTCCCACTTTATATTAAGTGGCCTTAATTACTATGTACAGTGTACTTATTGTGTTCATGTTGTATTGTATAACACTTTTGCTGCTATTGAGGTGGGATACGGGTAAGGTTAGTGACAGGTTTGGTGGTATGGGAAGGTTTAAGGGTGGGTTAAGATGTAAGGGATGGACCAACAGTGTAATTATAAATATAATTATAGAAATTAATTACCTGATGTAAATACA
The DNA here is from genome assembly GCA_027422405.1 of Ptychobarbus kaznakovi. Taxonomy (NCBI): domain Eukaryota; kingdom Metazoa; phylum Chordata; class Actinopteri; order Cypriniformes; family Cyprinidae; genus Ptychobarbus; species Ptychobarbus kaznakovi. Next base: position 6,578,428 of record CM049799.1, read on the forward strand.
CGCAGGTATTTTCTTTGAATATAAGTACAATGTAAAAACATGGATGTACACAATAAGTGCATTGTACCAAATTATTAATTTAAATGTGAATACATAGTAGTTAAGGTCACTTAATATAAAGTGGGACCAATTAATTCAATTTTCGTTGCATATTCTCATATTTTTGTTCCAAAATGTCGGATTTTAGGTTATTTCGTTCAGACACTCATTCTCTTTCAAGTCTTTAACAATAGCAGACAAAAGTGTTAAGAATAAATTCAAATATCCGAACACCACTTTGTCTGTATTGATATCTTACTAAAGCCTGTTTTCTCGGATAATCAAAATTCTACACAGATTATAAGCATTATGAAGAATGTTTACATGATATCATTTTTATATGACCAAATTTGACATGCATATTGGACTATTCTTGTGCATGTTAAATGTTGTTTTATTTTTTTATTTATTCAGTCAGAATTTACATATTCACATTTGTTAGAATTTTTTCACATAGGATAATGTCAACTGAATATAGGATCAAATCTGTTTGTGTATGCTTTGTATAAATGATGCTTCAAGATAGTAAGCAGCAGTATTCCACGAGATGCTTGTGTGAGTATGTTTGTTGTGCTCACAAATTCAAGTGGATTCAAGTGATTCAAAAACCCACGAAGTGTCTGACTTCATCCTCCTGAGACTAAGTTTTTGCCTCTGAAATGGACATTATGTTTTAGTGAATTTCTTTGAGATCTCATGTCCTGTAAAGAGCACATTCAGGGCTTTTCAGAGATACCAAATGTTTGGAAGTTCTACCATTACCACTTCCTCTCCTTGGTCTTTAAAGATGGCTGACATTAATATAGTGATCAAATTGTACATCCTTATGGAAACATGATAATATTTTGTAATTATAATTTAAATCAGATTCATGTTCAAATTGTTTGTCATAAATCAACATCTCAAGAAAATGTTATGGGGTTTCAAATCAAAATATGACTTCCTGTTATGAAACAGGACATAATTTCATTCTTGTCCACTGTAGAGGACACCGGGACTATGTTTATTACACAACCTTTGGGAGACAAAACAATTGAATAGGCAAAAAAATATATACATCAATATTCTTATGAAATATAAGATATTATTATGAAAATCTGGCCAATTACTACTCCCATTTTTTCAACACGCTGCCCCAACAGCACTTCAATATGCAAATTAGATACAGTGTATAGATAACATTGTGTTTAATGGGAAAACCAGTTTAGGGAATTTTTACACACGTATTGCATAAAGCTAAATGGTAAATCAATTATTTTTGTTATATCTTTTATTAAAGATAAAATATATAGTAGTTGAGATATAGTAAGATATAGTAGTTGAGAATCCTCAAAAAAATCCTGAAACCTAAAAACTGATTGGTGATTTTTTTTTTTTTATCCCGTTTTTTGCCTTTTCATGTCTATTCGTGTCATTTTTTTTTTTTTGAGAAAAAACAGTCCTGGTGTCATACATTTTGCAGAACAATGTAAAATAATTGTATGTAGGCTATGTATATATTTTACAGTATGTCATACTGCCTTACCGTCGCTAGTACATTAAAACACTAAGGTTATTTAAATGCTGTGTATTATCTACCCGATAAAATATTTTAGAGCTTGGCATTATCAGAAAAAGTATCCATTATAACAATGTCATTGAAGTTTTAAGCTTTTATTTATTTACATTACATTTTGAGGTCTAAAAATCACACTTTAAAAAATAGGCTACCTTCCATATCCAGGTTTTTGAAACATTGGGAATCATGGCTTTTCTTTAAAAATAAGTAAAACGTTGAATATTAAAATAACTAGTTGTTTCAGCTTATTTGAATTCTATTTCTTCTTGTTCTTCTTTAATCATTTTAAGCAATCTCTTGGTTGACAACTGCTGCTCTTAGATGATATTGCAGGACATTCATTCATCCAAGAAAATACAACATCATGTAACAATTCCTTACAATATAGAGAGCTTTCCATATAAACCAGTTTTGAGGAAAAAATAGTGCTGTGGATAATTTTAGATATTGTTTGTATGCATTTATAAATATATGCTATTTGGTTGTGACAACTTGACTGAATTATGACTGTTTGTGCTTTCTAAAAATGAACATGGTTAAAGATGATTTATGATGACATTTCTGCATAGTTTTGCACTAAATCACCATCACCTGCTTTTCAGATTTTTTCTGTGTTGAAACTTGCTGAAATGTCGTTTGGTCTCGTACTGTATCGCGTGTCTGCACTTGCTTGGCCATTTGTTGTGATAAACAGGAAAGTGTATTCAGCTGAATTCAAATAGTGATTTGTTAGACGGGTTTAAAAAAGGTTAATATACCGTGTGGATATTGTTAATATTGAATATTGTTAATATTGCCAAAGAGGTGCCATATATATATATATATATATATACATTTATATATATAAATCCACTTTTTAGAAATGTCCACTCTTGCTCCAAAGTTTTTTTAAAGACAAGGGCCTTAAAGTGTTCTGAGACTTTTTTTAGTTATTCATATGCCCCCACAATGATTGAAGTGTTGTTGTTTATCATCCAAATATAGATGACAAAGTTCACATCTTACAATAAGTTAAAGATTTTCACACAGGAATTTCATTTGAAAACAATGATCAAAGATGACGTGTGAATGCTATTTTTTAAATCAATAGGCCTAAAGCCAGTTTTGCATAGTTTACCACACATCCAGTAAAATGTGTCAAAAATACATTCATTCATTGCATTGCATTGCATTTAAAGAGGCACTAACCTAATACCTGAATTGCTGATGTTTTTCAGGAAGAAAATGAGAAACCCGAAATCTCACTAAAGTAACTTGTGGCATGTAAGAATAGCATCATACAGCTCTGTTACATATTCAAAACAGCTAGTAATTAATCTGCCAGTTTATAAAATGGCCGATATTTGATTAAATTTGAATATAACAAAAAAATTATCTTCATACTTGGACTAATTCAACAGTGTGACAATTCTGAGACATATACAAATAACAAACACATTTGTGATCATTTATCAGCTGCACACCCTTACCTGTTATTAGTCCTTTGTTCAGTTCATATGGTTGCCATAAATGTGTTCAAATCCAGATCATTTAAAAAATAAGTGATATAGATAAGCCTAGTCCTTCTTCCTTTTTGAGTGCGACTAAACTAGTCAGATGATTTCTTCCAGTTAAAGTTCAATCAGTTGATGCTTAGTCTGGTTGCAATTGTCTTCACTGCTGTCACAGGTGGAGCATCACAGACACCTATTTGAAATGTAAAGCATGTTCCTGAATACGGACATCATTACCTGAATTTCAGCATTGCATCTCTGTTTGACGCTTTCCTGTAATTGCCTTAGGGATGGTTAGCAGATCTCACAGGCATTTACCTTTTTTTGTTTTACAGAGTTTTTCTAAGATAAATTATTAAGGATAAATTTAATAGTCTAACAAAGAATAATACTTTCAGATGTGTTCATTTCAGTCAATATCTTTATTGACATTTTTAACCTGATGTATTTAAATGTAAATAATAGGATGGCTGATGCTGCATGTTACTTTCACAGATTGTCTGTTATATATGAAATTTTGAGAAAACTAAATTCTTTGAGAAACAGTACAAGAAGGTTGCATTTTGTAACAGGGCCGACGAGACGTGAGGCGAGCAGATCCAATTGCAAGCTTTTATTAGTGTACATAGTCAAAACACAAAGAGGGTCAAACAACAGCAAACGGTTATGGCATGGGCAAGACACAAGAGTAATCCTAGGGCAAGCGTGGGTCTTAGATCAGAAAACAATATCCAAAGGGCTTGACCGATAACGTGAGCACAAATCCAAGCAGGAGCAAACAGAGTGCAAAACGACAAGACTAAAGAGAGAACCAAGGCAGGCTATAAACTTCAGGGCTGGCAGAGATCAGGCAATAAACGAGATACACAGGCTAGGATCAAGATATAAATGACTCGAATGGGGAATTTAGAAAAGCCGCTGGATCCTCATGTCGCCGAGTATTCTATAGCGGAGCCGACGAGACGTGAGGCAAGCGGATCCAATTGCAAGCTTTTATTAGTGTAGTCAAAACACAAACAGGGTCAAAAAACAGCAAATGGGTATGACACGGGCAAGACACAAGAGTAATCCTGACATACTGACAATAAATGTATAACCTGAATGCACTGTAAGTCGCTTTGGATAAAAGCATCTGCTAAATGCATAAATGTAAATGTAATCCTAGGGCAAGTATGGGTCTTAGATCAGCAAACAATATCCAGCGGGCTTGACAAGAGGGGTAGTCCGATAACGTGAGCACTAATCCAAGCAGGAGCAAACCGAGTGCAAAACGACAAGACTAAAGAGAGAACCAAGGCAGGCTATAAATTTCAGGGCTGCCAGAGATCAGGCAATAAACGGGATACACAGGCTAGGATCAAGAGACTCAGACTCAGACTCAGACTCAGACTCAGACTCAGACTCAGACTCAGACTCAGACTCAGAAGGGCTTCGTAAAGTAGCTAACACTAGGAGAGTGCTAGACAATACTCTGCGATCTGAAATAGGAAGTACAAGGCTTATAAAGCGTGTCTGAATTGATTCAGCTGTGTATGTGTAATCAGTGCCTTCAGCTGTGTTTGTGCAATGGATTATGGGAACTGTAGTCCGGAGTGACATGTAAAAGTCTGTGTGGTGTGAGAGTCCATGTGGTGAGCGGGTGTTGAGTGAACGTGAGTTCATAAACCGGATTCATGACAAATTTGTTAACAGTTTTTAACTACATAGTTCACACTAACAAACAATTAATAGTTTTCGACAACATTTATTATAAAATGTCAATTTTAACATTTACTTATACATTTAAAACAAGGATTCAAGATTTTATTCATCACATACACAATTATACAGAATATAACCAGCAGTGAAATGTAAGTCAAGTCTGCTCCACGGACAGTGCATATACATTATATGTAACACAAACACAAGAGAATATACATAAATATAGGTATGAAAAAATGAAGTAAAAAATAAAAATAAGAATAAAAAATACAAATATAATGTGTAAATATAAATATAATAATGTGTAAATATAATAAAATGTGCAATAAAATAAAATGTGCAGGACAGCATACTGTAGACTTAATAAATAATAATGTAAGCAGGTATGTGCTAGAAGAATGTGCAAACAAGTTGTACAAGGTATGCACATAGCAGCTATATGGATGGTGGAGAATAATGAATATCTTACTGATTATTAAATGGAGTCATGTTGATGTTATGAGACTGTTTGAGTTTAGGAGCCTGATGGCCTGGGGGAAGAAGCTCCTCCTAAGTCTCTCAGTTTTTGCCATCAAGCGCTTGCCAGATGGAAGTAAAATTAAGAGACGGTTACCAGGGTGATTTGAGTCCTTGATGATTTTGTAAACAATCTTAATATCTGTTGATATTGCTTAATGCTCTTTGAATTTGATCAATGAACAATTTAATTTTTATTAACTAACAAAAATTAATAAATGCTGTAAGAAATATACTGATCATTTGTAGTACTTTATAAAGCTAATATGTAAAGTGCACAAATGATCTCACATTTCTGTATTAAGTATATAACAGTAGGTTGTATTCCTAAAATGTGTTCATTTTCAAATGAGAAATCCTGACACCAGATATAATTTTTTATAAAGTATCTAAAAATATTAAATGATTGTTTATATACAATTATGCAGAATTCTGGTAGAGCAACAACTGATAAATATAACATGACACATGATACTAGTAATATTGAAATACAGTAAGCAGTTTCATATACAAGAAATGATACCAGGCATGTTTTACTTAAGCTGTCTGGTTTTGAAAGCATGAACCTTTATTTGGAGACTATTATTAATTAAATTGTATTGTTATTTGGGTAGCACTTTATTTTACAGTCTGCGGGCGTATTACAGAAAGATCCTAACTTTAAAATCTTATCTGTTTGGTAACCATGGTCATTTCAGTTGGGACCACATTTAGGACAAAAGCTATTACAGAACAGCATTTCCTAGGTGCGTTATCTTATCTTAACTACAGATAGGAAAGGGGTATTACAGAAACCTCCCAACTTGACAAAAAAACCCTAAAAACTGTCTTAACTTTAGGACAACCCCACAGCTGTCCTAACTTCAAAATTATTTGAAAGCTAACAGAAAAAAACTTACAACTGTGCTGTCTGACAAGGGTATTACATTTATTAATAGTTGAAAATGAAAAATGAAGATGTTTAATGGTAGTAAAAACTATTGGAGGACCCTGAAGATGTTATATTTTGATGACAAAACACTTATAGATAATTACAGACTGCCGCACAACATATTACAGTTAGCACAGCATTATAGAGACCAACAAAAGTGTCACGGAGCATTACTGGTTGTAGTGCAAGTGACTAATGCCTTACGTTTTTTTAGCAAAAGGCGATTTTCAAAGTGAAGTAGCTTCTATTATTTTGTTTACCTCCTCAGCAGTGTTGGTTGCTTGGTAACAGACCTGAGAGTGGATTGTCGAGCTTGATTATGCCATTTAAGATTTCCTAACTAGAGATAAGATACTATTTTGTAAGATAGGATAAGAATCCCAAATCAAGTTAAGATTTGCTTCTGTAATACGAATTTGCGAAAAATCCTAATTTAACATATCATATCTTAAGTTAAGACCTAAGATAAAAAACTTTATGTAATACGCCCCTGTTCCACTTATCCATACAATGCACTTGTTATAATACAAACCCTGAACTTAGCCTAAACCTTTATTAGGTAAGAACACTGCTATTACAGGTAAGTGCAAACGAGTGCAACCATTATTTGTATCAAATCAACAACAACAACACAAAAGTCTATATAAATCTTGGAATTGATCAGATTTCAGATAAATGTGTAAGATCATGCGTAAACTGTAATATAGCCTATCATGTGCTGTATTGGTATTAATTTACAATGACCAACCCAACAGCTCTAACTTAATGAATATGCTGTCAAAATATTGTTATATCCTTCTGAAACAAATGACAGCATCCTCATTGCTGAGCATATTACTCTGTCAGCTGCATAACATGCAAAACCTGTTTTTCAAGACTTTAGAAAAATAAGCTGAAGGTGCGTGTGAAGAAAATTGTCTTGATTTTGTTTTCAATTCAGACAGGAACTAATATTAATATTGTCTAATAACTAATATTGTCTGTGTCTAAATTGCTCAAATTAAACATAATCATTCAAGCTCTATCATAACTACCAACATCATAACCAATTTATTATCATCATACTGATAAGATAGAAAAGTTGTACATTGTGAGTTTCGACTTGAAGTGCAAATAATTACATATTAACTTGCTTATAGCTTGAGATAATTAGAATGAATGCATGTGGGTGTTGAATGAGAACATGGTTAAATCTATGCTTTATGAGGAAAGTTTTGTTTAGCCATTTGCAGAAAACATTAAAACAAAAGTAAAAAGTGATGTCTGGACTGGAAGAATCATTTGTTTAAGCAATCAAGAACATTTCTAGCATTCGTGTTATGCGGAAAGAGTATTCTTTTAATGTGGAAAGAAAAGTTTTGTTAAAAGAGTGAAAAAAAGAAATTTTGTTAATCTGGCATGTTTGGCCTAATTTCTTTTAACCCTTAATATGACATTTAGTTTTATGCATTTAGCAGACGCTTTTATTGAAAGCGACTTACTTAAGCGACTTAAGCGAAATGTATTCAAGCTATACATTTTTATAATTTTTTTGTCAGTATGTGTGTTCCCTGGGAATTTAACCCACAACCTTTTGTGCTGCTAACGCAATGCTCTACCACTGAGCCACAGGAACCCGTGTGTGTGAAGAAGTGTGTGTGAAGAAGCTGCGAATGACGCGTGTAGATCTTAATTTCTCAAACAAACATTCTGGAAGATGTGTCCATGTACATATTCCAGGATGACAGTGACAAGATTCAGCATGCTCAATTTGTGAGAGATTGGCCACCACAGAGTCCTAAACTTAACCCATTGAAAGTCTTTGGGATGTGCTGGAGTCGACTTCACACTGCCTTTACAAAAAAAAAAACCTGGACTGCCTTTACCTTTGCAAGGAAATCCTGTCAGATGAAGCATTTTCATAAAAGGGATTAGGATCTACACATTTTCGTTTATTAAAATCAATTATCATAATTCATAAGGGGTAATCAATTACAAGTGATTAAATGTAAAATATGAGAATTAAAAGAAAAGATTCAATATCCAAACTGAATATATTCTGCTAAAATTCTAGGATAATTTTCTATTCTCTAGGCTTAGCCTTTCCCTATCCACGGGGACTTGGGGCAAAAATGCCACTAAATTGGACAAAAATGCCCCTGCACAAAAAAATTAAATATATTGCGTCTGTTGCTAACAAAGTGAGAATGAATAGACAGTGTCGATTGTGGCATTGAATACAAATTTGCTCATGTTGCACAATATTTAATTTTAGACATTTTTAAAGTGTTGCGCATTTTAACGAATCACACGCAATTCTGTTGAGTTCAGGAATGCAATGGTTAATCAGAGGCATTTAGATGAGTCATCGCTGAAACTCGTCACTTTTGAATGTGCGCACATTCTCTGACTGAATTCCCTAAAATAGGGTCTGGCTGCTTTTTTTATGAGCATGACGGCCTGTTTTAGGTCCTGCCACATCAGCTCTGTTCGGTTAAAGTGAGGATCTTGACTAGCCCACTGCAAAAGTTTAATTTTGCTTTATTAAATAACTGTATTTGTTTCTGTCTTCTAAACAGTTCAGCTTTTCACAGTTCATAAAACATTCTGCCAAATAATTTGAAGATCACCAAGGTGGGTTTTGCCAAAATTGATGTTCTTCAGTGTTAACAGTGGTTTTTGCCTTGCCACTCACCCATATATGCCATTTTTTCCTTTCGATAAACTACTTCTAATTTGAATGTTTCATCTTTAAGAGTTCAGCTATTTACGGATGAATTGTTCTTAATGGGGTCATGTGACCTTGCTAAAATAACATTATTTTGTGTTTTTACTGTAATGCAATGTGTTTATGCGGTTTAAGGTTAAAAAACACATTTTACACATACTGTACATTAGGGATGCACGGTATACCGGTACTGGAAAAGTACCGGTATCTATTATTTCAAACGGTACGATATCATCATTTTACACAATTCGGTATTTCATATGCTGCTGTTCCGAAGTTCACCTGTAGGTGGCAGTGCTTCTCAAATTGCGGCGCAACCGGTAAATGTGACAACAGAAAAAATGATCAACACGATGGATAACCGTTAAAGGATTAGTTCACTGTCAAATTAAAATTTCCTGATAATTGACTCACCCCCATGTCATCCAAGATGTTTATGTATTTCTTTCTTCAGTCGAAAAGAAGGTTTTTGATGAAAAAATTCCAGGATTTGTATCCATATAGTTAGCTCCAATGGACTCCAAACGGTTGAAGGTCAAAATTATAGTTTCAGTGCAGCTTCAAAGGGCTATAAACGATACCAGACGATGAATAGGGGTCTTATCTAGCGAAACGATTGGTCATTTAAAAACATTAAATAAATTTATATGCTTTTTAAACACACAAATGCTCACCTGTTTTCGATGCGCGTCCCAGACTTCACGTAATACGTAATGACGTTGAAAAGGTCACGCTTGATGTAGGATCCATCTCATCTTCTCCTCCAAGTTCAAAATCGCCCGACATCGTTGTTTTACCTTGTAAACTCGTTGAGTTGTAACTCCCTTTTTGTAAACGGCATTAGACTTAGTATGTGCACGTTCAACTTGTAAACACTGACTCTGTTCTTCGCCTATCTCAAGCGTTGCCATCATCGGATCTGCGCATCAAAACAGGCGAGCATTTGTGTGTTTAAAAAGCACCCGAGAAACAGTGTCTCTTATGCGGCTCGCTATCCTTTCAACTCTTTTTTTAGTCTCGAGCAAGAGACTTTACTACATTAACGTTACACGATTTGACAGATTTTTACGTAGAAAGGGCGACAGCACTGCAGTACCATAAATGATCATTCATGTTTTCATAGCCCTGGCCAAATTCAAAAACAAAACTAAAATGAAATCATCTTTGAGAGCAAAGGGGCCCCCTGGTGTTTCAGGGGCCCTACGCAGCTTGTGTATTCTGCGTATAGGGAGGATCGGCTCTGTTCAGGGTGCTCCCAATAACAACCAGACAGCTTAGGAACAAGCGTGCTCCCAATAAAAAACAGACAGCTTAGGAACAAGCGTGTTCCCAATAAAAACAGATAGCTTAGGAACAAGCATGCTCCCAACAACCAGCAGTAAGGCATATTGTCAGTATGATCACATCAGCACGAGAACTTCACTGAAAACAACTAAGCAATACAGATAGCCTTAGCAAGCATGTTGCCATTCATCTGAGAGCATTAAAAGTAATTTAGCTTAGCTTCCTGAAGACCTTCAGAGATGAATTGTGAACGAAACATAGCCAGCTGATACGTGGATGCTTGATCTCTTGTACTTCTTCATGTGGGGAATGAAGATCCCATCTGAACTTGTTCTTAGTCTGTCACATAAGTCATGGAGTCCATATCAATAATATATAAATGCGTGAATCACTGCTAACTTCTGAATCAGGCATCAATACGCGAAAACTTGCACTTTCCCCACAGTCGGTTTTTCCTGGGTCAAAAAAGGTCTTCGGTGGAGGCTGACGGTCATCCACACACACAGTAAAAAGTACCCTCTCCACGTGGTCTGCGAATCCAATACTGCCATTACTAAAATAAATGCAAAGAAACAGTTTGTGATTTTTAATTATATTTATTCATGAAAGAAAAAACAGCCACTGTCAGGGAATATATTAAAACTGGCTTTCATATTTTTGTAAGATAGGATCCTTCTTTGCTAGACCTCCCAATTATAATTATATCAATATTGAAAAAGCCAATAGGGTCTGGCTGCAGACTTGCACTTGCACTCTCAGTACTTGCACTCTCAGACTTGCACTCTCAGACACTTGCGCTTCCTCAAGTGACGTCACTTGCAGTCTTTTATTATTTGTTTATTTTTTTATATTTATTGATCAATTTTTTGTTTGAATCTCTCAACATTTTACAACAGTAGCCAGGTGGTGAAGACAAGAAAAAATAAACTAAAATACAATGTCACTTGCAATCGCTGCTTGCACTTTCTGCTACCTGCGACGTCACTTGCATTTGACACAAACGACACGAATGCGTTGCCAATGGAGACAAGACACTGTGATTGGTTAAACGATTAAAACTAATTTAATATCATGTCATACAGGGTCCTGCAAGTCATCTGTAGGAGAAAAAACAAGACCCTAGTCAAAATCCACACTTTAACCCAACTGAGCTGCTGTGGCAGGACCTAAAACAGGCCGTTCATGCTCATAAAAAAAAACCTCCAGAGTGACTGAAATACAGTAAAGTAATTCTGCAATGAAGAGTGGAACAAAATTCCACCATAGCACAGTGAAACATTGATCTCAAGTTATCAGAAGCGTTTGGCAGCAGTTATTGCTGCTAAATGCGACACCTGATTTTAAGTTCAAGGGCTAATACATTGTTCTCATCATCTGGATTTTGGCTTTAAAAATAATATTAACAAATGATGATTATAGTTTACTTGGTTGCCTTTATTTTAAGTTGCATTTCTTCTGAAAGTCCAAAATTATTTATAATGAAATGTAAACAAAAGCAATCAGGCAAATACATTTTCAGGCCTGTTCTGAGTGGAACCTGTCCTGTTAAACCGCTGTATGGTCTTGGCCACTGTGCAGCAGCTCAGTTTCAGGGTCTTGGCAATCTTCTTATAGCCTACGCCATTTTCATGTAGAGCAACAATTCTTTTTTTCAGATCCTCAGAGAGTTCTTTGCCATGAGGTGCCATGTTGAACTTCCAGTGACCAGTATGAGAGAGTGAGAGCGATAACACCAAATTCAACACACCTGCTCCCCATTCACAACTGAGACCTTGTAACACTAAAGGTGCATTCACACTAGACGCGAATGAAGCGAATAAATCGCGTTATTCGTGCGTAGTTGGACGCTTGAACATTTTGAGTTTACTCGCTTCATTCGCACGTGAAATTCGCGCCATTCACGTGTGAAATTCGCGCCATTCGCGCATGAAATTCACTACAAAACAGACGCGAATACGCGTCATGGGAGGGGCTTCTGCCAGGCAGCTCCAGTCTCGTTGGTTTTTGTAAAAGTACGAAAGATGTATATACAGCTCCGGGTACCCACATACAACCACAATTATTTTGTCCTCCATTGTTGTTTCGGATTTTCTGCCTCCGCTCGTAATGACGTCACTGCTAGAGCAAGCTCCTGATTGGTTAACGCGGCGCGAATATCCGCCAAAGTTCAGATTTTTCAACTCGCGCTATTCTCGCGAATGGAGCATCAAACGCTCAATTTGCGCCGCGTAATTCGCGCCGCCTCATTCGCGCGAATAGCGCCGCAGGATTGTCTATCGCGTCTTTGCATTGACTTAACATGTAAATAATTTGCGTGTAATGCTTCATTCGCGTCTGGTGTGAACACACCTTAATTAGTCACATGACACAGGGGAGAGAAAATGGCTAATTGGGCCCAATTTGGATATTTTCACTTAGGGGTGTGCTCACTTTTGTGGCCAGCGGTTTAGACATTAATGGCTGTGTGTTGAGTTATTTTGAGGGGACAGCAAATTTACACGGTTATACAAGCTGTACACTCACTACTTTACATTGTAGTAAAGTGTCATTTCTTTAGTGTTGTAACATGAAAAGTTATAATAAAATATTTACAAAAATGTGAGGGGTGTGCTAATCGAATGTGATTCCTCTGCGATATTGAACGCGATATTGCCTAGCTTGTCAGTGAACTACGGTATTAACTGCCGCTCCATTTGAAAACAGGTGATGGAGATTTACCGCCAATCACGGAGCCGGCTTTACTGACGAGATCTGCATGAGAATTGCATGCGATTAATTGCACAGCCCTAGTGGACGCTAATATCGTTATCTTTATTGTTATCGTTCTTGGTGTGAACGGGCCTTAAGAGGTGACTTTAAAACTTGCTCTGTACTCAAGTGGGAGAAAAGAGCAGATAAATACTAAAATTCTTACAGACAGTTTGTTGACAGACTAATACTTATTAAGAACTAAGGTAATAAATAACACTGACAGATCGAGTTTAACTGAAACTGGTCTGATTGGTCTGTTCCATGTCAAATCAACCAAATGTAAAAAGAATTCCCTGGAAAAAATAAAGATTGTGTTTTCTGAAGTAAAATAAATATAAATAGTGATAAAAACATATTAAATGACATGCATGAATATTTCATGTACACGGAGTACACAGAGTTTACAGAAACATGGTTCAATTCCATTAATATGTACATTTCAATGAGACTCGAATTGTTACATTTTATACATTTCAACCCACACAGTCGAAAACCAAATGTGCGTCACTTTGTATACAGCTGATACTTATGGAATATCTGAAGAACTAATAATATTGAAACTAGAAGTGCATTTTGTTTCCTTCTATCAAAAAAGAATATACCTGTCTGAATGCCAAAAATACACTAAAATGGTCAAACTTGAGGCACATTAACTTACGCTTAGTCTATTCGTAAGATTCTATAGTTGAATCTGTTTTAATTGATATTTAGAAAAGGGGATTTTGTTCATTTTAACTGCTTCTGAAGCAACCAAGAGTTTATATATGCAGTATTGTAATGTATATACTATCTACATGTTTGAAACAGGGTTCATGCCTCTTAGAGCAGGGGGGTTGCTCTCCAAATATACTTTATTTACCTCACTAAACCAAGATTTGCCCCATCTGGATTGTTTAAGTATAAGAATATCATCGTGTTATAAAATGTGAAGAACATTCACTGATAAGAGGTATAATTAGCACTAATAGTATGCCTACCTCTAACTATTTAGGGCAAACTTTTAAGAGATTTTACACTTGAAATGGTTACCCTTAGTCCTTCTAAACCCGGGTAAATGGGATAAGGGGTTATTTTATTTTATGTTTCACATTACTCATACTTTAGCCAGCGTTAACCATCAATACTGTGTTTTGTGACTTGTCATGCTGTACGTTCCTGGGCCCATATTCATGAAAAAATCTTAGTGCTAAGAGTTGCTCCTATAGAAAATTCTTAGAAATGTAGGGCGTTTTCTCTTCAAATTAAAGAAAAGATCATAGTAAAGAAAAAAGTAATGCAGAAAGCATCGTAACCCTTAAAAGAGGTCTTAAGGTCCAAAATTGTTAGGAGTACGAATGAGGACTTTTAAGGGGCTTAAGAGTTTCTTTAGCAGTGAAGAAAATAGACGAAACATTAAGAAGGAGAAGAAATGTGTTGCACACAATGCATGACAGTGAGTTAATAAGACGCTACATATTAGATCGTGCAAGGATCATGCTTGTGACCGATCTTATTAGAGACACGCTAACATCTCTGACACCGCGCAGAAATGCCATCGCACCAGAAATGGACGTAATCTCTACATTAACTACATTAACATATTTGGCAACTTGAAAAATGCAACTATGCAGCAGTGATGATTTGGGTCTGTCACAACCTTCTATAAGCAAAGTGATCACACAAACGTCTATAGCACTTTCAGAACTGTATTATGTCACTGTTCATTTCCTAAGCATGTGTTAAGTATGACAGCATGGTAAATAAAAAATAAATAATATATATATATATATATATACAGTGCTCAGCGTAAATGAGTACACCCCCTTTGAATAAATTTTAAACAATATCTCTATGAACATTTCCAAAATGTTGACAAGACTAAGTTTAATATAACATCTGTTTAACTTATAACATGAAAGTAAGGTGATTACACATTTTTCAGTTTTACTCAAATTAGGGTGATGCAAAAATGTACTACTAAATCTAGTACTTTGTATGGCCTCCATGATTTTTAATGACAGCACCAAGTCTTCTAGGCATGGAATGAACAAGTACATTTTGCCAGATCTATCTTTTTCCATTCTTCAAGAATGACCTCTTTTAGAGATTGGATGCTGGATGGAGAGTGATGCTCAACTTGTCTCTTCAGAATTCCCATAGGTGTTCGATTGGGTTCAGATCAGGAGACATACTTGGCCACTGAATACCCTGCTTTCAGAAATCCAACAGTGGCCTTAGATGTGTGTTTAGGATCCATGTTGGAAAAGTGCTGATGGTAGCATCTTCTCTTTCAGTATAGAGCAGTACATTTGTGACATGATGCCATCAATCAGCTTCATGCAGCCCCACAACCAATGTTTCACTGTAGGCACCATCATTTTTCTTTGTATTCCTCACCTTTGCGACGCCATCCATCAGTTCCAAAAACATTTATCTTGGTCTCATCACTCCAGTATAGTCAGTAGTCCATCTTTGTCAGCATCCTGGCAAACTCTAGGCGGGCTCAGGAGAGGCTTCTTTCGTGGACGGCACCCATGCATGCCATTCCTCTGCAGTGTACGCCGTATTGTGTCCTTTGGCTTTCTACTTCTTTAGATAACTGCAGTGAATTTGCATGTCGATTTTCTTCAACCCTTCTCATCAGATCCTGACGAGGTGTTAACTTCCGTGGACGACCTGGACGTCTCTGTGAGATTTGCAGTTCCTTTTTTTAAATGCCACTTTTGCTACAGTATTCTGACTGATAAGTAAAGCTTTGCTGAAGCCTTCACCTTTCTTGTGTCTTTCTCAGGTCTTGTGACATTTCTCTTCCATGATTGCTGACAGCATGAAATGGGAAGGGGTTTTCTTTAAGTAACTTTTATAGTCAACTGTCACCTGTGTAATGAATAATTAGACTCACCTAATTCTTGTTAAATTAGACATTTGTAGTCTAAAATTTAGCTTTGCTCCAGAGACTTTCACTCATTTTTGCATCACCCTACTGAAAATTTTGTTCCTAAGATATTATTAACCTTACTTTCATGTTATAAGTTAAACAGATGTTATATAAAACTTAGTCTTGTCAACATTTTGGAAAAAGTTTTTGTGTTCATTGACTTTTCATGTACTCATTTACGGAGCACTGTATATATATATATATATATATATATATATAATGTGTGTGTCAGACAAAACAGGAAAAATTACGCATGAATTCAAAGTGAAGGATTATAATAGACCTAAAAGCGCTCTTTTATTTCATTCTTGGACAACCAACCAATACAGTCTTAAAAGACTGTGTCATTCCTAGCAACGGGTCAGCCCCGCCTTCACTAAGATACAAGTTTTTGTCTTTTCCTTGCTCAGAGTTGCTCTTAGATTGGTCCTGGATCACCCTTAAGCTAAGACTCCTACGTAGAAATGTTTAAGCTAAATTAGGAGCTCTCTGAGTGTATTCTTAGAATCTTGAAGAATACGGGCCCTGATCTCTGCGTTAATGTTCTTACTTTCATATTTGGGGTGTCAACAGTCATGATTGGATAAACATGGGTAAAATTAAACTATTTGGACACTGAGCCGCATTGAGACCTCCATAACTCTGGGATTGATTGAATTATATAGGGCCTTAAAATTAAAATTCCAAAATAAAAGATTGTTTGAAAATAGAATATGAAATTATATTAAGATATGTGAGTTGCAGGCACACAAACTTTGGAATAAGAATATATTTGTAGGACTCGTTATTTGTATAACAAGAATAGTTATGTTGATGATGTTGATATAATTATGTGTACATGGTTGACAGAGATGATAATGAAAAAATGTTGGTAGATGTGTGATCATTTTAAACGTATTTCAAATATCATGTCTGATTACTTAAAAAATCACACTTTGATCTTGTCTTTCCATCCATTTTATGCCACGTGACTTAAAGCACTTATGAAAGAAATATTCTGGTCACATCATGGGAACGCAACAGCGCGATATTTCCTTACTAGTCATGTTTATCAGAAACCACTTACATTCCATTCATGCATCCGTCATGCCCGTGAGCATAACGTGCATCATGAATAGCAGCAGCACAGCCAATGAGAATGATCCTCGTTGCTGACTTTCAGACAGATTTTAGGTGATTTAACTTATTGAACTGAAGGTCATGCATTCTTTCCATTTAAAAATGTCCTCAAAGTCATCCTAAAAAGAGATAAACAGGTTTTGAGTAGAAAGGATGGCGGTTTCATCATTAGAAAAGTGCTTTGTTACAAACAATATAATTAGTTCATACAATATTGTGACAATACTTTAATTCAACATTATGCACAATAAGGTTATTTTTATGTTATTCCTAAGAAAAAGTCCAGCATAAGTTTTTTACAGGTGATTGTTTATATTTTGTGTATAATGCACTGGCATACATTTTTATATGTACAATGTGGTTTTGGGGGCCACTGTATTCCCATGTCTTTGAGAAATGTATTCACTAAATGAAATAAACTAATTTAATAGTAAAATAAATTACTTAAGGAATGTAATGCGTATGTGCATTAAATTCATAAGTCAGATTAAAAGATTAAATGTCGTAAAAACATCCTCTAAAATTCTGCCCTAAAGCTGAATTGTTCCACTCCCAGATTTAAAGAATGGTGATGTTTTAGTGACGCAGGACCATTTACTTAAAAAAAACTTTCACTTTCATATCAGAAGTTTTACAGATTTTAGAAGCTGTATTTACTACAAGACAGTGCTCAGATAACTTTAACAAATAGTACAAGAAGAATACATGGTCGTTAAACTAGCTCCTAACAACTATATTTACAATTTTCAGACCAAAACTCAGCTGCTTTGA
Organism: Ptychobarbus kaznakovi; assembly: GCA_027422405.1. Classification (NCBI taxonomy): domain Eukaryota; kingdom Metazoa; phylum Chordata; class Actinopteri; order Cypriniformes; family Cyprinidae; genus Ptychobarbus; species Ptychobarbus kaznakovi. The sequence continues at coordinate 6,596,215 of CM049799.1, forward strand.
TACTAAAGACAAATATTTGTAATGTAAGAATACTCCAATTAAAAAACATGTCAAGCTCGAAGAGGTTAGCAGCATGACTGGATGATCTGAGAGTAATAATGCATTTTTTTTTTTTTTTCACCATTTTTGGTCACAAATTTAAAGCGGTTTTGAACAAAGGAGGAATATTAAGTAGAAAAATGAGAAGTAAAAAAACAGCAGTTGGTAACACTATACAATACAGTGACACTAATATGCATTAATTCATGAGTTTAATATATAACTCATGAAGAACTAAACCATTTAATAATTACTGCATCAGCAACAAATGAACATTTTATATGATTAATAGATTAAGTAAGCAATAAATTGATATTAGTTAAATGTGTCATAATGTATTAATTCCCTAATAACATATTATATTAACTAATGATGTAAATTCATGTGTTAATAACCAAAATGGGTGGAAGCTATGCATTTCAACTTCCAGTTGTCTGCTTTAATTAATCATTACATTTACATTTAGTCATTTAACAGATGCTTTTATCCAAAGCGACTTACAAATGAGGACAATGGAAGCAATCAAAATCAACAAAAGAGCAATAATATGCAAATGCTATAACAAGTCTCAATTAGCTTAACACAGTACATGTAGCAAGATTTTTAAATTTGTATTAGATAATAAATAAAAAGAAAACAAATAGAATAGAAACATTTTTGGGGCGAGGACTGGAATTGAGAACCGCTGGTGTAAATCATGTCACGCGCAGATAAAATATGCCGGGGGTAATACAACTAACTTGAGAAACCACATCAGCCGTTTTCACCCTGGGCTGTTAACCCTGTCAGTGCCAAGTATTTAGTATTTACTTTTGTGTATTTGTTCTAAATGCTCCGGTTGTCTTCTGTGCCCAGACTTAGTTTTGTTTGATGTTTGATACATTCAAGAAGCGTGTTTTCTTTGAGCAGGTAAAATTAAAGGTTCAGTTCATATATCTGACTGCTTGTATTTATTGACAAAATTGTATACATGTGAAGTAAAATTGAAAATTGAGGATGCAGTGCATCGTCAATTCACCGTGATGCATCGTGATATCGAATTGAACCGAATCGATGACATGATAATCGTAATCGAACCGAACCGTAAGATCAGTTCACACCCCTAGCTGTGACAACTATGATAATTAACATAGGCTATGCATTTACATCATTAGTTAAGATAATATGTTATTAAGGAACTACAATAACACACATTTAACTAATAGCAATTAATGTATTACTTAATCTAAGATTCATATAGAATGTTCATTAGTTGCTGATGTAGTAATTAATGGTTTAGTTCTTCGTGAATTATACATTATCTCGTGGTTATCTGTGCATTAGTTAAGCATGAATTAATGCATATTTGTGCACCTGTATTGTTAAGTGTTACCCAACCGTCAATGCAGGGAAACTAATAAGATTTTTTTAATCTTTTATTTGCATTTCATTTGTTCAGTTGATATTCTAAGCCTTTCGTTTTCTTGTGTTATGACATTAATGTCTCTTCTACTATGCACTTCCTCATACCTTTTCTAAAGAACATTCGGGGGACGCAGGGGACGTGTCCCCCTCACTTTTTATAAAAAGTAAATTTTCATTGCACTTTTTCATTGGACAGTTGTGTTCTCGACATGTTGAGGTTTTAATGGAGCAATGTATATTAATGCAGAATTATTTACATTTCAAAAAGACAAGATAGTCTATACATGACGTTTACGTTTCCATGGCAATCAGTCACTCAGTATGTCACGTCACGACACGCTCTAGCACGCACCCGCATTCTCGCGCTGCATCCAACATTCATAGAGGTCGCGATGAGTTCAAAGCGGCAAAAAACTCTTCACTCCTTTTTTACGAGAAAGTCAAGCAGCGTTGGCATGTGGTATCCGAATAGTGTTGCACAATGTTGAGTGACTCTGTCTATTGCTCTTGTTGAATAATGAGTAAGTTTTGATGTTAATTATATGGAGAAAAAAAGCTGCCTGGACAAACATGCACTTATTTTCAGTGTATTTTTCGTAACTCTTTTGTAACGTCTTTTATTTTAACACGTATTTATGTTATCAGAACCCTTCAAATAAGAATAAAGATAATGTTGAACTGAGATTTTACAGCGTTGTGACATGTTTAACTCGGCCAATTCTACATAATGTATTTCAGTCAAGTATGCATGCATTGACGATCCGATATAGGAACGATCTTAATTTAGGGGTGCTCTTATATTAATGCACTAATTCTATGTTTTTATGTGTTGTCAAAAATGAACAAGAAACAGAAAGCCTAGGTTTGTCAGGGCAGAATCAGGATGATAAACTTCACAGGTGAGAACAAAGAGTGGCTTTTAACACCTGGCTGTTTTTACATTGTATAAAATATATTAATACACAAGTGTTTGTAGGATTATATATGGACCAGTCATAAAAAACACATAATTAGTAAAATATATAAACAAATATTAACATTAGTACGATAAACAACTTGGTATGTTATTCTTCATGACCATATTTTGCATCCCATAATCCTACCTATAATACCTAAACTTAACAACTACAACGACTACCATACAAGCTATTAATAAGCAGTAAACGAAGAGTTTATTGAGGCAAACGTCATAGTTAATAGTGAATATGTCTTCCCCATACTAAAGTGTTAAAAAATAATTTAGGATACAAATGATTGTTTTTTGTCCAGCAGTGTACTTAATTTGTTATTTTCTTCTGTATGTACATGTTTCAAACACTACTTTATTTAGACCGAGGCAGAAGTGAATTCAGAGTTGAGAGTGAATGAGGCAGAAAGTTTCAATGAGGCTTCAGAGGTAAGGACAGATTATTTACAGCATTGTCTATGATAAGATATTTCTTATACCTTTTAATATAAACTAATCAGACTAATTTGTACTTTTTTATACTTCAGTTTTAAGTAGCTTTATATATTGAGATATATGTTAGCTTTAATACTGTGTCAAAAAGCTACTACTTTTAAACAAACCAGCCAGAAAGCTTAAAGGAAATGTCACTAAATGTTTATTTCATCTCGTTGTTTAATTGATTTAGGGTCTACATACCTTGACATGTTTGTCAGTTGAGCTCAATACATAGTTTCTTTGCAATAGTTTGTTTTGAATTACTTTTTTAGTTCATTCCTGAAACATGGACTGTATAATAGAACAGAACAGAATAAAGTAGTGTATGAATGTATCTATTACTGTGTACAACATACACAAAATACAATTTGAAATATGTAAACAATAGTACCCTTATAAGGACATCTTTGTAACTCAAAAAGGTGCACATTAGTACCTTAGAGCACCAATATGTACCCTAATGTACCTGTTGTCTTTCTTTCTTTCTTTCTTTCTTTCTCTTTCTTTTTTCTTTCCTTCTGTTTTATAATCATTATATAATAATATAATCATAAAGCATATTAAGCAAAAAGGTATGATTAAAAATAAAACCTGTCAATTAGACAAGGGTTAACTGAAAAAAAACAGGTATAACACTAGACATTCCCCCCCCCCCACACTTTTGAAATGATGGCTACGCCCCTGTTCTGAACACATGATTTCAGACCAGTAGAGCAGTACATTTTGTTATTGGTCTGTAATGTTTTGTTTTAGTTATGAATGCCTTTTTGGTTGATTAAAATGATATAATGAATAAAAGTATTAAAATGTTAAGTGGTTTTCACATCAGTATTTAGAGAATGCATGCCTTCCATTTGTTTTTCAATCCCCCGTTTTGTTTTTCTGTTGTAGAATAACACATGCAACAACACCATCTAGTGTAGTTAGAAGGTGCTACTTGCCTTCCTGAAAATCTTTTATTGTTACTACCCACAGCAAAATCTTTTTAAAGCAATCACCCTATTAAAACATACATAAAAGGTTTTTTTGGAAGCTTATTGGTCTGATATAATATCTTAAATAGAAAAACTAAGAAGAATGAAATGCTATATTTCTATTTGTTTTGGGAAATTTTCCTGTTGTGTGTAGGTTCAAAGAGCATCTGTGTGGTGATGAATTATACAGTAAGAGATGCAAAAGAAATCCTGTTAAAACGACATAATAGGAAATATGTTAGACACTGGACTCCTAAGGAATATGACAAGAAGATCAGAATAATAACTTTCTTTAAATTATTGAAAAGATTCTAGCACGTTTATAGCACAATTTCTTTTTACCACTAAGCAATGTCTCCAAACTGCTCAAGTTCTCTCAGGGTAATAATAATAATAAAAAATCCTTACATTTATAGCGCTTTTCTGGGCACTCAAAACGCTATACATAGAAGGGGGAATCTCCTCAAACAGCACCAGTGTGCAGCATCCACCTGGATGATGCGACGGCAGCCATATTGTGCCAGAACGCCCACCACACACCAGCTTACTGGTGGAGAGAAGACCGAGTGAGGAAGCCTATCAGTGTATGGGGATGATTAAGAGGCCATGATGATGATGATTAGAGGCCAAGGGGCGAATTTGGCCAGGATCCCGAGGTCACACCCCTACTCTTTTTCGAAAGACATCCTGGGATTTTTAATGACCACAGAGAGTCAGGATCTCGGTTTAATGTCTCATCCGAAAGATGGTGCTTTTTGACAGAATAGTGTCCCCATCACTTTAGACGGGGCGTTAGGACCCACATAGACCACAGGGTGAGCACCCCCTGCTGGTTTCACTAACACCTCTTCCAGCAGCACCTGGTTTTCCCCAAAGGTTTCCCATCCAGGTACTAACCAGGCTCAAGCTTCAGTGGGAAACCAGTTGACAGGTATGATAGTAATGTCAGTTTCCAAGTTATGTTTTGGATAGGCCAATGCATCGCAATGCATACCCATAATTATTTAAGCATGAAGAATTCAACGAGTGTTTTATATATTTTTTATTAACAAATCACATCATATTTGAGAAATGTATCACAGCAGTTGGAAGGATTGATTATGGTTGCAAAGCATTTAAGCAAGAGGATGACATAATATATATAAGAAAGAATGAAAAAGTAGGTTGAGTGTTCTTGAAAGACGTAATTAATTTAATGACGACCAGCTAAGCCTAAAAAAATTTGTTTACACTTTGAAGCTAATACAGTTTGTGGCATTGGTTTTGCTTTTCTTTTAAAATTTATTTTTGATTGAATTCTACTGTTATAAAAACTGTTCGAAATTTAAGTAGAATTTGTGATGCTATTCGGCTCTCTTTTTGCTTTAGTGTGGTAACAATTCAGTTGTGATCCTCCATGGATGGGTGTGAGATGTTCACATTCTGAGGCACATTCACATATGCATTCATTCATGTTGGTTTATTCTCATCATTTACACAAGCAAACTGATTTAGTCACATCTTCTCTGTGTCTTTATTTTGTGTGTTTTTCCTCACCAACACAGTGCACTCCATCAAGTAACATCGGTGTCCCGTGGTGGCGATCTGTAAAAAAATTATAGTTTGTTTCTTATTTTAGTATTTTATTATTAGTTCTCACTTGATTATAAATTGTAAATTGTTTGGCTTTCTATACTTGTCCAGAAACGACACACTTAAGAACGCTTTGTTATGAATGATTAGAGATCTGTCACCAGTTTGCCTGTATATCTCACCCATGACTCTGGCCTGTAATCGAACCCGGACACTGCTGTCCCTTCTGCTCCTGTTGACCAGCGTGAGTTCCTCTTGCACCACTCCCTCCTTCTGAGTGCTGTACTCACAAACCACACTCACTCCTCCTTAAAACAGCACAGGAAGATGAATGGGAATGTGTGGATTGAATACAGATACAGAGGAGTACAAAAATAACACAAAATGACAAGACAATAAAAACAGATTGGTAGAAGAAAAAGCCTGAGTGACCAGGATAAGATTGGAAAACTGCAGTTAGGTGATTGTTTCTCTACGATGATTTCAAAGTGCTTGCAGCTTCTTTTAGAATATAACTTGTATGCTCAGATACTGCAAATCTGGAAAGATTTCCCCAGAGATTCAACTGTGGGAAAAATGACACTACTGTAAAACACGCTAAGTGACTTTCAGCTAATGGAGAGATCGATGACGAACTGAAATAGGAGTGAGACTATTGATCGTAATATGACGTCTTGCGTTTGGCTTGGTTTTATGTCAGGGGTACAAGCAATCTTAGATCTACATTAACGGCTCTGATAGCACTTAGGTTTTTACAACCTTGTTTGAATTGTTTTTAATTGTAACTGCAGTTTTATGAAATTGTTCATCATTTGAGTCAGGGAAGTCTTATCTGCACTTTTTTTCTCAAAGGTTTCTTATTCAATTCTTAGCAAGACTTAAGATGGTTACAAGATCACAAGTATTGTTCAATAATCGTGTGCCCTTGAGCCAGGGGCGTAGCAGGCATTTTAAAAGTGTGTGTGTGTGTGTGGGGGGGGGGGGGGCAGCTGTCAGGTGAGGTGACCCTCAAAAGAAAATAAATTATGTACATAATGTACAAAGTAAGTACATTCATGTTCATATGATAAGTTCTAAATAGAATACCAATTGGCGTTTTAGAGCACCATTGCAATTTTGGGAATGTGCCATGATAGCTTACAGGAACCTATTTTGTGATATCATACTCAAATTTGAAAAATACCTTCAGGACTTGGGACTTTGAGACCACTGTGGACAGCTATATTTTCTAATGAAATAAAAATATACTTTTTATGAAATAAATATATTTTATGGTGTTTTATGGTGTGGCACAGAAGAGCACACTTTCTAGGTGTATTTTCAGACGATTAATGAGGCTCAGAGGTTTAGATTGTTTATTTATTTTTGAATATAGAAATATTAAAATGATTTAAATAACAGAAAAAATATACTTAATTTTTTTTATTAAAACTGCCAGTAGGCTAGTGGCGGCAAGTCACTGATTTGATCACTGAATCATTCATTCAATTGATTCGTTTGAACAGCTGATTCATTCAGGAACGAAGAACGTGACTGTCTTCATGAATGAGTAATTGAATCATTGACTCACTAGATTCTTTTAAAAATGCTGTTCATTCATAAACGAAACACAGCTGTGTTTGATTGGAGATGCGCAGCGGCTCAGCTAAGACTGTGTCTGAAACTATTTTCGTTGACAAAATAGAGCAAGGCCATAGTGTTGTAGTCAGGCAATATTAGTCCCTTAATATTAACTTCTTATTTAATTAACTGTTGTATTAAATCAATATCACATTTGCAAACTCCCTTAATAATCATTAAAAGCTGTCACTCATCTTAGTTCATCGTGATCCTTACACTGCACAACGAATCTCTTATTTAGGCTACACTCTGTCCACACTTTGTTTGTTATAATGAGAGGATGCATCTGTCTGTGATACATTACTCAATTGCAAAAGCATGTCCGTTAGAAACCTTTAAAGCTCCCTCAGCGCAAACACGCTGATCGAGTCAGTTGCACAGGTGCTCCTAAATGTTTTTTAATAGTCAACTCGCACACAGTAGTTTTCAGTCGCAAATTCACGCGCTGTAGAGCCCCGATGCGGCGTTACAGTAGGTTAAATCATAACATGGGAATTTGATCGCGTGAATTGTGTCATCGTGACATAACACATACTGTGTGTGTTTGGGGAAAAAAAGAGGACATAATCGTCCTCTGCTTTTTTCTTGGGTGCATTTTACCCCAGACTGCCAAAGAGAAAATAAAAGTGAATGAATGAAACAAATTTGAAGCACGTGTCCAAAGATTTTATGATTGGCTGAAAAGTTAACTCAAATCAAGTAACAAATGAATGGTTTGAAATATTTACAGAAGAGCGGGGACAGAATCCCCTGTTTCTATTCCTGAAACAAGATGCCATTTTTTAGTTTAGATTTCTGTTGTAACTGTACAATAAAGGGGTCAATATGGTATTTTGTGCATGCAAATCATTGTAAATGAAAATAATTACAATATGTTGCATGTACAAAACACAAATTTTATAAAAAAAACATTGAATATATTATATATTCCATATTCTGTTGTAACTGTACAATACAATATTTTGTGCATGCAAATCATTGTAAATGAAAATAATTACAATATGTTGCATGTACAAATTTCATATGTGTTCAGCTAAGCACAATCTTTCTGAAATGACTTAACACACACCATAAGAACACTATAAAAACATACCCTCAGGGCGTGGTGTGATGCGTGTTGCACGTAGTCGTGGTTTTGCAGAAGTTCGTAGTGCGGGAGAAAGGGAGACATCTTTGCCTAGTGTTGGGACTTGCGGCAAAGAAAAGACGATTTCATATTTGTGATGGCTCCTTAAAAATCCTACCTAGATACAGAGTTTGGCAGTCAACGATTTCAGCATGTAACACATATTATAAACTGCTTGTTTATTTTTCAAGTGTTTTTGTTTTGGAAGGCGATTTCTTTCACCTTAACGAGATATGCACCATCAGGTTCTGGTAGAGCAGTGATGACTTTATCCTGAAGCTTTTCGTCATGGCTATTGTTAATGGGAGCATCTTCATCATCACCATGGAAATGTACTCCACCTTTTGAAGTGGAGCCTGGCGAAGAGAAAACAAAGGTGGAGTTAAGATCACAGAAATGGTTACTGGACCAGAAGATACATGCTGCGATGATTAATGCAGGCTGAACCCAGTGTGGGAGAGCTGTAAGAACAAACACACACTGGCAGTGTTAAAAGACGACGACAAATGAATAAATGTATAAATATACAGTATAACTTACATTTAGATGATGTCAAAAAAGAAAAATATTATTTAAAAATGTATACACACATAATCAGATAGAGATTATGAACCCATAAAAGACACTGACTTTTCCTTCCTGTTGCCATGTCAACATAAGGCCAGGGAAATCCAGAGAAGATGATTGGCATCAGTTTGATATCATTTCTAAATAACAGACACTGAGTCAGAGAGAATGACCCCTGCAGAAGAACAGAAGATGCTGTGAGTTATGTAATCTATGATCAGTTTGTAATGTCCTATGCTGTCCTGTTCCCTGATGTTTCAGACAGTATATATATATATATAGAGAGAGAGCGAGAGAGATGTAAAGATATTTAAATTTCATGCAGGTTATTTCCCCAACTTCTAAATTATTAATTATGCATCCCATTAGCATTCTTGATTCACATTTAATTGGCTTTGCAGCATAGTCCTGCTGGGTTCAACGCCACAGGATGGAGGTCCCCCACAACTCTTATGCTTAATTATCATCTTAGTTTGCAGTATACAGTAACTGAGGTTAATATGGTAAATCATCTGAGTTATCATTCACGAGGCCTGTTATTAGGCCAAAACCCCATTCAGATGCTTACTTGTTTGCCCCAAAGTCAGTTTTAGATTTTATACTGATACCATTCAGCATGGGTGCATGAATGTTGCTGCTGTTGTTTCATTTCGAAGCTGTTTATGTTTTATTCATTTTGAATTATGTTTTTCTATGCCTCCAGCTACATCCATATAATGGACATTCTTGTATTCAGTCCCCTAACCATATGCTGCATGGAAGAAAAGATAGGCTACATAAAAAGGTATGTAAAGTAAACATATTATTGTTAGCATTATCATTATTATTTAAGCGAGAACTGCGAGATACAGCTGGCCATGTGATCTCTCAACATGGCCGCACTCAATGGGTGGACCTGCTACATGTATTTAATTTTTTTCTAACATCATTTTTATTTCCTCAAATTGGCTGTGAATTTTAAAATGTGTGCACCTTTAAATGGCAGTTAAAATTGTTTTGGCAAATTATTGAACGAATCCTCAAACTTGTCCATTTGTAGCCTAGCTGTTGTTGTAATCACACTGCACACTGTGTTTTTGTATGTACTTGGGAGTAGAACTCAATGTACAAACCTGCAGAGAGGTAAACCCTGATTTTGTCCCCTGTAAATGTATTTGTAGATCATGCTCGCAGATGGGACTCCATACAAATCCTGATTAATAGTGACATAAACCGCAATTTCACATGAACATCTTTGGCTTTAATCGGGGTCATTACGCTAGTTCAGTCAAGGTTATTTCAGAGAATGACATTCACATTCAAACTAAAGAGGCTTATGATACCGCGCTCATCCCGACTGACTTATTTCCAGCCATTCTTTCAAAACAACCCTGCAAAATCATCTCAAATATGACGATAAGAAAAAAAGCGGCTTATGCAACAATAATAGCTGAGATTGGCGATGCAAGTTATATGGATGTCTATAGGCGGTCCCCGAGGAATCCGCCTTTGCCGGATTTAAACAAACCCTTCGAAGGCAGCGCCTGACGACAAAGGCATCTCTCGTTCATCATTTATTAAAGTACAGCATGTTATGGGCTATGTAAAAATGGGACAACACTGAGCGTCGCGTGCCAGTGTCCCATTTGGCACCACTGACAGCGAAAAAACAAACAATAACTCGACATTTAAGATTAAGTGGTTTACCCAAAATGCGCACATTTTGTATAATAATCATATACCTTATGTTTAACTAGTAGTCTAATTGACAGAATCGTAAATACACCCAGGGAAGATTGCAATGCGGCTTATATGCAGAACTATTTAATATAACGTTATTTTGAGGCTTCTATTAATAGTTCCCACTTAAGAAAAACCGCAATTGTGCAGCGAGGGTCGCTTTAAAAAGCGGTGTGCGTGCACACAGACTACACACATAGTTGAAAATCAAAACAATTTGAATCGGAAATTCACTGAAATCAAACTTACCTGTCTTGCACGTACTGTACAGTGGAAGCAGGTTTGTGGCGTTGCCTGCAGCACTTTCCATCAGTCCCCTCGAACACAGCGTGCAGGTCTGACGCTGCGCGCGGTCACATAAAGGAGCTACAGCCATTGGCTACTGATGGTTACTTAACGTCTAGCTCTCCTTTTTTCCGAGCCAGTGCCCCAGCAGAACCTCTGCCTATCATTGGCTTTGAGCAGGGCTGAGCTGAGCTAGTGACCCCATTGGCCTCACCCAGCACTGCAAATGTATATGCAAACTGATATGTCATATAGGTAACACTTTACAATAAGGTCCATTGGTTAACATTAGTTACCAACATTAGTAAACGTGAACTAAGAATGAACAATACTTCTAAAGCATTTATTAATGTTAGTTAATGTTAATTTCAGCATTTACTAATGCATTATTAAAAATCACAAGTGTGTTTGTTAACATTAGTTAATGCACTGAGAACTAACATTAATAAACAATGAACTGTATTTTCATTAACTAACATTAACAAAGATGAATAAATAGGGTAATAAATGCATTGTTCATTGTTTGTTCATGTTAGTTAATTAACTATAAATGTCACCTTATTGTAAAGTGTTACCCTGATAAAACAAAAATAGAATGAAAAACAACAAAAGGTTCAACTGGAAATCAAAGATGCAATAAATAAAAAATCATGCTGTAGCTGCTTTGATAAGAATGCATAATATCACACTGCCGACATACATCAGCTGTTTCATAAGCCAACAAAGAAGTGGCAGTTGTGAAATATAGGTGCTTTTGTAAAAAAAAAAATACTTTTGAAATATAAAGTTGCAATTATGAAGAAAAGGCAAAATTATTTTTTATTATTATTATTAGTCAGAATTGCGTTGCTTTAAGGGATAGTTCACACAAAAAATTCTCAAGAATTCTGTCATTAATTACCCGTAAAGCCCTAAACACTGTGCACAATTTTTGGCTGTCCCAGATGAAAGATTGGCATCGTGAAATAATCGTGGCAAAATCAGAAATCGCCGTGATTGCTTCACGATGCCAGTCTTTCATTTGGGACAGCCGAAAATCGTGCAGTGTGTTTCGGGGCTTAAGACCTTCATTCATCTTCAGAACACAAATTAAGATGTTTTTGATGAAATCCGAGAGCTTTCTGATCCTGCATAGACAGCAACAGATTTACCACGTCCAAGGCCCATGTAAGGACATCATTAAAATAGTCCATTTGACATCAGTGGTTTAACGGTAAACAGTTCTGACTTGTTTGCAAGCAGAGGAATGCATACACCGTGAACACGCGTGGAAGACAAACCAGAAGAAAATAAATTGTTAAAAAAATCATTATATTTGTTTTCTTTGCGCACAAACAGTATTCTCGTAGCTCCATTGAATTACGGTTGAACTATTTTATTGATGTCCTACCTTTATGTGCCTTGAGCGTGGTAGTTGTATTGCTGTCTATAAAGGGTCAGAAAGCTGTCAGATTTCATCGAAAATATATGAATTGGTGCTCCGAAGATAAACAAAGGTCTTTTGGGTTTGGAACATGAGGGTGAGTAATTACTGACAGAATTTTCATTTTTGTGTGAGCTATCCCTTTATAGCCACAGTTACTTGCAAAAGTTGCTGAACTGTACATTCTTTTTGAGACCTTGTGGTCTCTGGTTTGTCTTCCAGGACCAAAATCGCATAATATGGACGCTAGAAATTCAGAGAGTAAAGACAACATTGAAATAGAAGAGATGCAGTCACCTATATACTGTATATTCACATTTATTTCTGTTTTATTATGATATACAAAACAAATATCTGAATATATACATTTGTATGCTTGAAATACTAATGGGAGGTTATTTTACAATCAGATCACCATCCAATCTTGTATTCTTGTGTAAAATTAAATCCCAAATTTAAAGTCTCTGCAATCATTTGCACTTCAAGTCTTCATGTTTTAGGTATATCACATAGTCTATAAGGATTAACTGTTTATGTTTGTTGAATATATATCAAAAAAGTTAATCCAATGAAATTATCTTATATATTGTAAATTAAAACCATAATCATTTTCATAATTTGGAATTAAATAATAAAGTAAACAATCCCTGTGATCTTTATTTTTGTTTCCATCCCACAATTTTTTCATTTTTCAGTCTGCCAGCTTGGGTTAGCTGGATAGGCAGGACATATGATAAGCGGGGCCTCGTTTTTTCCAGATTTGTTCGTGCATGGGCTGAAAAAAGGATATAAAGTCTCTGCAAAGGAGTCTGTGAAGGTAAATATCAGTGACTTTGTATCTGCATTATAAAAGGACAATTGACCTTTTTCATAGTCCACATACACGCCGACACGCTGTGGCTTTGGGTGTACAATTATAGGCATTGATGGTTCTGTGCGGAAGACATATTCATGCTTGTCTCGTAAACTTAGAAACCAAAATCCATTAGCTGGGTTTGCGACTATTTTTCCTTTCCTGTTGATGGAGTGACTAGCAATGCCCAAATCCCAGTCTGTCTTCTCACCCACCACAACCTCCCAGTAATGGCAGCCAGAGCTGATACCTTGACGGCCAAGTACACACACCACACGGTCAAACCGTTCAATTGTATCTGGCACCGTCTGGTAGCGGTCTCTGCAGAGCACTTGTTTACCATCCTCAGAGATAATCAGACGCGGATGGGCGGAGTCTCGATCTAGGGTCACGTCCACTGAGGAGAGAAACAAGGACAAACAAGATGTTTGCAGACATATGAAAAAGGTGACAATAAATAACAAATATTTGAAGTATCAATGTGAAATGATCTCATACTTGCATATTCCTGCACTCTCCACACTTCTACAGTTAGAAGAAAGCAGTAAAAAAAAAAACTTTTAAAATGAAAACAAAAAACAAATAATATTTGCAGAATTAAATGGCTTTATACAAGACTTAGTACAGAGTCACTCCAATCATATACAAGAGCAGTCAAAAGTCTGGAATATTAGGCAGCAAAAACCGTTTTCAACATTGAAAATAAGAACCATTATTAATGTTTAAGGATCCAATCAACATATAACGATTTCTGAAGGATCATGTATTAAGACTGGACTTATGGCTGATGAAAATTAAGCTTTGAAATAACATGAATAACTTATATTTGAAAATAGTTATCAAAATCTCAGTTATTCCAAACTTCTGACCTGCTGTGTATGTTGTTATACTATTATCAACTTATAGGAAAACAGGCATTTTTTCAATATTCAAGATTTTTTATTTTACTCTTTGGGTAAGACAAATAATTTGTCATATGAGCCAACAATATTTATAGTCAATAAATCAACTCAATCCGAGCAGCTGAACCCTTAGCCAACTTCAAGAAACGGCTAAAAACACATCTCTTCCATCTTTATTTGACCCTCTAATTCTAGCACTCTCTATACTAATTATTTTTTATCCGTCAGTCTTCTTTTTTATAAATAAATAAAAAACACACACACTTGTCCCTCTATCGATTGCATATTTATTCTGTAAAAACAGAGTTATTCTTGAAAAAATAACACTAGCTTTCTTTTTTCTATTCTATATACTCATTTTATAAAAAAAAAAAAAAAACCTTGCTACGTGCATTAGGCTAATAAAGGCTTGTCATAGCACTTGCATGTTGTTGCCCTTTTGTTGGTTTTGATTGCTTCTATTGTCTTCATTTGAAAGTCAATTTGGATAAAAGCATCTGCTAAATGACTAAATTTGATGTAAATATAAATCTTTAAAGTTTAAATTATAAGATTAGTTTTGATACTGGCTTTGAAATGTGGACTGTAAAAGAGAAAAATACAGTTATCTTTCAAGGGAACTCCGTTGCGTCGATTTTGATGCTTTGGCGAACGCTCAGAGCGGGTGACGTCACGAACCAGGAAGCTATAAAACCTGCCCAAACGAAGCTGTCACTAGCACTCGAGGGCACTGACTGTGAGCACTGCGATGTGCTTCCCTTGCGGACACTCCAATCCCGCCTAGCGTTCTTTCACAAAGAGGACGCTCAGGCTCGCGTTGCCGTGAGGCTACAGTCCTGGGGTTCGCAAATGGATCTGTCAGCGGAGTGAAAACTAAGCTAAAATTTGACTGGTCGGAGGAAAAGGAGAAGAAAAAACTTACTTTGTTGATATATTTCCTGTGGATTTCCTGAGGAAGGGCGCAAACCTGACAGCACAAAAATACATACCATAAGCGTGACTGAGAAAACAGTGATGTGAACATATAAAGATCAAAATTCTGGTCTTAAAATGTCCTTGATTTTAAACAAACAATATGTTTGGTGAGGTGAATCATCTGAAGTGCTCTTGAGTCAAAGATGATGTCATTCTGCTCACATTAACAATATTCAAACCCTATTAATTTGAAGGAATATATAAAAAAGAAAAGTATTTTGTTATGCACATTCCAGTCTACGAGACAAAGTCATTTGAGTTTGGAACTGCAATGGAAGTGTATTTAATTGATCTGCTTGTATGAAGTGTATGCAAAAGAGCAGTTTAAGAAGGAACTTTGTCTTACAGATCTTAGATAGTCTTCTCAGGGCTTCCTGAACATCCTCCACCATCTGAGTGACATTTCTCAGCACTGCTCCCGCAGTGAGGTCAGGGGTCAAGGCCACTTCTGCCCAGTTCTTTGTCTCAGGTAAACTACTGTAGGCTGGATATGTCTGAAAAGAATTTCGAATATTTTTTTTATATATATTTCTGGCTAAAAACAAACAATACAATTGGCTTTTGACAGGTTAAGTTATTTAAGGCAAATACTTGGGACAGTTCCTCAAATATCAATAATTAAAACAGTTTAAGTCTGGTTTTACCTTGAAGAAGGAAACATGATCTTGGGACTGGGTCAACTGATTGATGTTGCTGCATCTATTTCTAAGTTCAAAGATCTCCGTCTGCAGGTCACGTATGAAGGCCTGAGAGCGAAGTTCTGCAGCCCGCTGTCCCATCTCCACCACCTCCAGAAGTTCAGCCTGGGACTTCTCAACAGCTTTCATTAACTCAGCAAACATACTCACAGTACCTGCTTTCTCAAGCTCTGCAGTATCCTTAAAGCAAACAAATGAGACGAAGAAGAAAATATAACAATTAGGAGAATTAATAGAATGAGGGAACCACATTCTTTCAAACCCATCATACTTTTTCTGTGGAAAAAAAGGTATTTTGAAGAATATTCAAACACATATTTTCCATGCAACAACAGTTCTCCAGAACTTGACAGTCTCTAATGAAGAAAAACAATAAAAAGAAAAGAACTGAATTTAAACCATTACTCACTGAAAATATTGTTAATTTTAGCCTGTGTGGCTTCAGAAGACACGATCACATACAAGCAGGGCCGTACCCACCATTGAGGTCCCAGAGGTCCGGACCTCTGTATTTTTTCAATAACAGAAGTTGTAAAATAATTACCTTATATTAATTCTGCTTTGGTGCTGCAAGGATAAAAAGTCAAGATAACAGATCTCCTCATCTGAGATGCCTCAGCGGTAGGGGTGTGCGATATATAGTCTATGATAATATCGTAATTGTTGTTTCAAGGATGTGCGATTTGACATGATCGAGTATTTTGCAAAAACCTTTCAAAACGCCACATTATGTGAAGTCTAGACTAGTGAGAGCGCATTTAGGGTGTGTTCTTTCACTGCATGGTTCAGTCTATTTAAATACTACATTTAGAATGATCACAAATTCAAGACATGGGAGCAGAAATTGTATATATTTATACCACTTCATATAGTTATTCAATTAACACATAGAGTGCCATTTTTCTCCCAAAATAACCATGATTGCAAATGTGATATTGTTTTTTTACAAGAGCTCAAAAAACAAAAAGTTAATTAAGAGACTTAAGTTCCAGACACCATATTGCCTGTTTTTGCTCTATTTCGTTAACAAAAATAATTCCAAACACAGCCGCAGCACTGTTTTGTGTCTCTGAGCAACATGATGGTGTTTCATTCCTGAATGAATCAACCGTTTAAATGATTCGGTTCAATCGCAATGACTCACTTATTAAGAGTTATTTGCTGCTACCTATTGGTGGTTTTAATTTCACATCTCGATTTTTTTTAATGTTTTAAATAATTTCAAATATTAGTATTTAACGTTTTATGTTTAATTTATCAAAGCATTATTTATGCATTTGTAATTGCAGTTAAATGCATTAATGTCTTGCATTAAACAGTGTGTAAATACATCTAAATGCCACTTCAGATGCAGCTTCTGTGTTGATTTAATTTGTTTGGTAACAGCCCAAATGAATTATTATTCTAATTCACTGATTACATTTACACTTATGCATTTAGCAGACGCTTTTATCCAAAGCATTAAGTGCACAGTGCATTAAGGTTATACATTTATTGTCAGTATGTGTGTTCCCTGGGAATTGAACCCACGACCTTCTATCACTGAGCCACAGGAACACTAATGTATAGGATTACATGTAAGAATTTGACTCATAATATAATGGACACTTTTAGTAAAAATGCCCATAAAATGTAAAAATCAGTTTAAACCTATTGGAAAAGATAAATTTCTGTTAGTGTGAATTAAAAATATAAAAAAAATTATATTTCTGTTTAATCATTTTTATACACTTGATTTTACTGAAGGCTACCAGGATAATTATAACTTGAGTTTATTAAATTCCTAACCATAAACAAACTATATCTTATCTATTTCCAGTTTGTAGCATGGATCATTAATTGAAACATTTAATCTGATTCTCATGTTTAAGAATCTGTTATCTTGAAAAATTATTTGTGCTACTGCCCACTGACTTGGTTTTAAACCTATATTATTATCATCCAATTTATGAGCCTTAAAACTTCTTAAAATGCACACATAAATCAAACTTTTCTCAGGGGAGCATGCCCCAGAACCCCGCTACCAATCTACATTTTGGGACCTCTGTATTTATAAAAACCTGCGTACGGCCCTGCATACAGGTGAAGGGTGGGATCACGACGTACAGTTAGTCAGAGTATTTTTCATTAGTAAAAAAACAGTAATTTCAATGGGAATCCGTTAAAGATTTTCCTAAGCAGATTTTGCAACATGTTTGAGATTGACCTCATTGACCATCAGTCACATGCTTTCTTCTGTGTGATCTGTGTTTCTTCATGCATTTCTACCCTATTAGAAATAGACCTTTTTTGCCAATTTTGCACATTTTGCTAAAAATAACAAATAAATATTGTGGAAATCAATGGCTACTTTCAACTGTTTGGTTACAAACATTCTTCAAAAATATTATCTTGTGTGTTCAATAGAAGAAATAATCATACATAATTAAGGTTAATTTCATTTTTGGGTGACCTATCCCATAATGTGACCATAGCAGGTTGTATGAAAACATGCAAATGAGATTGTATGAATTCAGACAAATTCGCTACCAATTTACCTAAACATAAAATAGCTACAAATTACCATTTGAGTGTGTTGGAACTATTCCTTTAAAATGTTAGTATGGCATAGATGCACATACTTGAATTTCTGCAAGTGATGTTTGGATCTCTTCTATCTTCTTCTCTCTGACTGTGACCAATCCTTGTAGCTCCACCTCCAAGATGCGCAACTGGGACTAAGCAGAGATACAAATTGTTAACACAGATGCAACGCATACATAAATACACATTTTCCTTTAGTCCTACTACATTGATTTTACTTCTCATTCATGTGCATTATACGTACACTAACCTTCTTAATATTCATCTCTCTCTTGGCGTCTATCACAGAATGCCCGTAATGTTCGCTCTCTGCACATGTTATGCAAATGCATGTCTGGTCAGTCTTGCAGAGTAGCTCCAAACTATGCCCATGTCTGGGACACTGTGGCCCATTGGAACCTGTTCCACTCACACTAAGGTTTCGCTTGGGTGTCTTGACAGGAGGGAGAGAATGAGCATCATGGGATGCCAAAGGCTCACTGGATGATGTTCTTTGGAAGCGGCTCCTCATTTCTGGCAGGAGGCCTCTGGGCAGCTCTACCGGCCTGTTCTGCGCTCCAGATTTCACCGTAGAGAAAGAGTTGGCTGGTGAATCTACAGCTACACTAGGTGCGCTTATCGTGGTCTCAGCCATCCGTTTAAACTGCTCGGTGATCTCCCTGAGCGTGTGATTGATGTGGAGCTCAGGACGCTTGCGGAAGCTTTCCTTGCACAAAGGACAGAAGCAGCTTTTCCCCTGGCCCTCCCAGTAGGACGTGATGCATGATGAGCAGAAGCTGTGGCCGCAGGGTGTGGAGACAGGATTGGTGAAGACGTCTAAGCAAATAGAACAGGTAAACTGCTCCTCTGACAGGAATTCACCAGGAAATGACATTGTGTGTCTGAAAGCAAACAGACTGATTGAAAAACACAAAATACACAGGTGCACTCAAACATGACAGCTTGTTGCATATAAACATAGTCACTATATAGATGTTTATTTTTTGTTTTTTGCAATTTGGAATAATTAAGAGTGTTCTATGTTTTTGAAAGAAGTCTCTTATGCTCACCAAGGCTGTAGTTATTTGATAAAAAATCTATATTTTAAAATGTTATGTATTACTGTGATGGCAAAGCTGAATTTTCAGCATCATTACTCCAATGATCACACGAATCCTTTTAAAAATCATTCTGATATGCTGATTTTAAGCTAACATTTTATTAGTTACTTTTGTAGCTCAGCTATTAACAATAATTTTTATTTTAGCAATATTAAAACAGTTTTTGCTGCTTAATATTTTTGTGGAAAAGTTGGCAAATTTTTTTCCAGGAATCTTTGATGAATAATAATTTTAAATGAACAGCATTTATTTGAAATAGACATATTTTGTAATGTCTTTTGTAACGTAATGTCTTTACTGTCACTTTTAAACAATTAAATATGTCCTTGCTCTTTTTTATTATTATAATAATAATACATCAAACTTTTGAATTATTTTATTGTATCATGGTTTCTACAAAATGTGACCATGGACCACAAAGCCTGTCACGAATCCGGTCTATGAACTTCCGTTCACTCACCACCAGAGGTTACCCGCTCACCGCAAGGACTCTCACACTACACAGACTGTTACACTATACCCTGGACTACATTTCCCATCATCCA
Source organism: Ptychobarbus kaznakovi (assembly GCA_027422405.1). Classification (NCBI taxonomy): domain Eukaryota; kingdom Metazoa; phylum Chordata; class Actinopteri; order Cypriniformes; family Cyprinidae; genus Ptychobarbus; species Ptychobarbus kaznakovi. The sequence goes on from CM049799.1 coordinate 6,616,044, forward strand.
TTGCACTGATTGCACACACACCTGAATGCACTGATTACACAGACACACTGCTGAATCCCATCAGACACGCTTTATAAGCCTTGGACTTCCTCTTCCAGATCGCTGAGAATTGTTTAGCACCTGTCACTGTGATAGCTACTCTACGGAGCCTGTCTTAAGTTAGCCTAGCCTAGCCTAGCCTAGCCTGTTTTCCTGTGTTTTTGATTCTTGCCTGTGTATCTTAGATTTACCCATTTCCTTGCCGTTTGGATACTGTTTGCCCCACCCCGGACTGTTGATCATGTTTACGGATTGCTTCTTTTGTCAAAGCAATCTGGATATTGTTAGCCGCCGATCGACCACGCCTGTTTAGGATACTTCTCTTGCCTTTCACTCTATATACCTGTTTGCCATTGTCAGAAACTTGCCTGTTTAACGGCCACGTCTCTGAATAAAGCTTAGCAGATGGATCAGAAACGCTTCCTCTGTTCCTTCCGTAACAAAACCAGTCATAAGGGTCATTTTTTTTAAACTGAAATGTATACATCACCTGAGAGCTGAATAAATAAGCTTTCCATTGATGTATGGTTTGGTGGATAGGACAATATTTGGCTGAGATACAATATTTGAAAATCTGGAATCTGAGGGTGCAAAAAAAAATATCTGAATATTGAGCAAATCGCATTTAAAATTGTCCAAATGAAGTCCTTAGAAATGTACATCACTAATCAAAAATTAAGTTTTGATGCATTTACGGTATGAAATGTACAAAATATCTTCATGGAACATGATCTTTACTTAATATCTTAATGATTTTGGCATAAAAGAAAATTTATAATTTTGCATGTATTTGTTGACTTTTGCTACAAATATACCCGAGCAAATTAAGGTTTTGTGGTCCAGGCAAAGAGTATAGAAGCCCAAAAGGTGACACTCATAGCAACAGTTGTGCCCATGACATGACAACTTACAATAACACATTTAAATTATATATATATATATATATATATATATTATATTTGTATTATACTTAAATATAAAGATTATGATAGGTCCCTCCACCAATTGACTGATTCATACTGCTTACAGTTTGCCAAGTAAAAAGATTAAATTACTGCAAACCCTTTACTTACCCATATCTATGTTCTATCGTACATTTTCCTTGTTAAATATCAGCTGCTTTGTTTAAAAAAAATGTATATTAAAGCTGAAATACAGCCTGAACGATGACAACAATAACGTACAATCACTAGACTAGTGATCATCAAATCCTTTTAACAGTTTATTTTACAGACTTTATTTTAAAGTCTTCCCTTTTTCTTTTGCTCTCTAGAAACCAGTTTCGGTTGAAAATATGTGTTGAAAATAAGTGTTAACATTATAAACACTGAATTAATATCAACATATGACATTAAATTAATGACAGAGAAATTAGGAATGCTGGACAATAAATCTATAACAGGAATAACATCTTGACAGAAAACTGTTTTTGCAGTATTGTCTTTTATTAATGTCCATTAAAGGAAGACGGTAAAAAAAAGGTTTATGTAAAAAAAAAAAAACACAAGTAGCCACTTTCTCCAAAATTGGTTTAATTATTTAATTACGACAGACACAGCAATGCATCATGTTCTAATCTAGATCATGTTTGTAGTGTGTTCCAGGGGGTGGTTAAAAACGTACAATATATATTTCAGACCTACTGGAGTAATAGTAAATAATAATATAGACTAGTAAGTAATTGTAAATGTGTGAAGTTGCATATGCTCATATATAACTATAGTGTCATATCCATATACATTATTATTGTGGTTTATATGGCTATAGGACCTGCAGTTCCTAAAAAGATTTAAGTTTACTACTAGACTAAAAACAGTTAAAGTTAGCAGGTGCATAAGACAGCGCTACTTTCCACTTCAAAACACAATATAGCCTACGCTTTTGTGTATAATAACTGTCAGGATCTTTGGGAAAACGAAGATTTTCACTGTCACACTGATATTTTTGCAGGGGATTGCCCAATGTTGTATTTTTTATTCTACTTTGACTTCTCTTTCGTTGTTATTCTGTCTATTTCTGTATATCTGTAACGTTGATTGAGTTCGAATTTTCAGTCCAAAATGGCGGCCGCGCTACCGAAGCGCTGCCTATAGTGGCTGTTACCCAAAAAGCATCAGAGTTTCGCCTCTTGGTATTCTATACTCTTTGGTCCAGGGTCACAAATATTAAACAGTAAAAACAACATTTTTACTACTGCCACTACTACTTATAATGATAAATGTTTCTTGAGCACCACATTTCAGAAAGATCATTGAATAATGGCTGTTAAAAATTCAGCTTGGCCATCACAGGAATAAATTACATTTTAAAATATATTATATAATACAGCCTTAGTGAGCATAAGAGACGTCATTCAAAAACTATTCCAAAATGTTTACTTGTAGCTTATATACTATATATAATCATTTCAAAAACTGCTGTTAAAAGGAAACAGTTTTCAGTTATTCTAATCTAGTAGCCTAACTGAGATGTTGGAATGAAGTCAGACCAGCTACAACAAAGCTGATCTAGGAGCAGCCTTCTTGCCCTTACATAATATAAAAACGAATCTAAGGAAACCAAGAGCTAGAAAATCCTCTGACATATTCTTAGTATATCATCACAAATAAGTTATTCTTAAAACCATATTAGCAGTAAAGTACAATCCCATGCTTCATGAAATATCTTGTACTCTATAATTACATTGTAGGGCTGCTTCTGACAAATGTCTCTAATTAGAAGCATGTAAGCAAAAATAATAGTATTAATACAAATATGTTGTGTTTACAAAATAGTTAGAATCTCATGTCTCAGTCAATTACATATCATAATTTCTACAGAAAGGACAGGTACATAAATTAGAACCCAACCTTACATAAACACCTTCATATTCACACATACAGTTTATGAGTATATGGAAATACAATTTGAAAGACAAATTCACCTACATAGATACTCTATAACTCTAAAAACTAACCTCTTGTCTGTCCCTTTTCTCTTCTCTTCTGTTCCGCTCAGGATTTAGCACATAGACACGTTCACTATGAAGTGGAGACCTCCTGGAAACAGGTACCTGTATATCCGCATACCAACAGGCCAAGCACACACCTGCTGATCCAACCAGTCAGACAAGTGCAGATTTGTACTTTTAGAGATTTTAAGGCTCTATTTTCCATCTATTTTTTATATTTGTATTTCAACTAACACATGATGTCTCATAACAATAGGACAGCATGGGAATAGGCAAATTGTGTGAGTTCATTGTGTGATTTCTCTAAAGACAAAAAAAAAGAAAATATGAAAATAGGAAGTATTGTTTGGTTCTTGTTTCTAAGAAAGACTGACAAAAAAATAAGATCAGCAGTTTTTTTTATTGTTACATTCATAGCATATTCATTAATATGAGGTAATATCATTTGTTACAGCCCCTGAAGAAAAAAAACTACTTTTAAACTAAAGGCCCCACTATTTTATCAATCACCTGTCTGCTTCTGAGACATAATAATGGATTGGGGATCATGTTATTGTTCCATTATGTTAAATGATCCTGTGATCTCTTTAGTGTGACTTTCATTAGTGCTGATGCCGTGACAGACCAACTGAGAGCTTTTATGAGTCTGTCACTGCAGCAGTGTTGGGGAGTAACTAGTTACATGTAACAGAATTACGTAATTGAATTACAAAATAAAAGTAACTGTAATCAGTTACAGTTACTGAGAAAAAAATGTGTAATTAAATTACAGTTACTTATGAAAATGTTAAGGATTACTAAGGGGGTTACATCTGATTTTTTTTCACACACTCCCACATACAGATTTAACTGATTTATTTCATAAATTGCAGTTTTATGAGTGCTCTAAAATATGAAACACCAATGTTTCAGGAGTTTATAACATGCTTGTTTGATAACTCTTTATTTCCTATATGGGTTTATGTAAATGCTTTATTTTTTAAGATTAACAAAAGGCATTGTTAGATTCCAGTGTTTCCTATCATAACTATGCAAAGATTTGATTTCAAAAACAGTATCATAGCTATTAAACTATTTCTTGTTATGATTTTAAATATGCATTTAACCTCAGAAATTCTGAGTCAGAATGATCTCAAAGTAAGTCTGATTCTGTGGTGGCTGTGCTTCAAAGGGGATATCGGATGCCCACTTTCCACAAGTTGGTTTGATTTAGGGTCTTTTTGAAATGGCCTCAGTGGTCGTATAAAACAACACCCTTTTTACCTTGTCAAAAACAGCTCCATTCACAGCGACTCGTTTCGGTGCATACCTCTTTACATGATAATGAGTTCTGCTCACCCCGCCCCTCTCTTCCGTGGAAGAGCAAAGGTGATTAGCAAATAATCATTATACTGTAAAGTGTGAGACTTACTACTTCTGGAAGTACATCTGGATCACGAACAATGGGTACTGATCCATCCTTGAGTTTTAACTATTTAACAAAACCTGCCTTGAATTGTCCCTCATTCAGAAAGCAAAGGAGTAAAATGATTTGCGCAGACATAAACTAATTTAGGTGTATTCGTTGTCGCATTACCATCAAGTTCAAAGGCTAATCCACTGTGTCCTCAGTGGCTCTGATGTTTGGAGAAAATTAGGACTCTTATATTATCCTACATCTAACAACAAAACACCTGCATTGCTTACAAGACATTGTTGTTGCTACAGCTGCTCAAACGTGGAGAAAATGACAGACTTCCTACAACTGGCTGAGGGCGGAAATATGCTAATACGGGACAGTACGTCAGTGGTCGTGGGAGGGGCCTGAGCAATATGACATCATATTGTCTTGATAACTGTTTAGGTTTTTGGGGGATTTAAAAAAAAGGAGTTAATGGATTTTTATCATTGAGTGATAAAGGGTAGTTTTGTCTACGGACTACCAAGACACATTTATATGCAAATGAAATTATTTTGCCTCCAATCTTGATTCAAGTGATGAAGGATTTTGAAAGTCTGACAGTAATCAGTGTTGAGCACTACTTGTAAGATGAAGGATTTTGAAAGTCTGACAGTAATCAGAAAACACTGTTGAAACTGTAAGGTTTAAAAATGTATTACCAGTTGAAAACACTGTTAAATTAAAAAAGTAATTGAAACAAATGTAATCAGTTACATTACTTTAATAAAGTAATTAAAACTTGTAATCTGTAACCTACATTTTAAGTAGGGTAACTTGTAATCTGTAACCTATTACTTTTCAAAGTAACCTTCCCAACACTGCACTGCAGGCATACTTCTAAACTCTGAACCCTGACACAAATCAGAGGTGACAAGCACATTACGAACATAATGCAAAATATTTCATATTAAGGTTTCATTGTGAAAAAGAAACAGAATTAAAACAGATGGACCGTTTTCACAGACTGTGGTAACACATTTCCACAGTTATTAACAATGATTGTCTAGCAATTTAAAAATAATATTTTTTCATTTTTAAAACCTTCTGCTTCTGAGAAAACCTAGAAATGTGAAAAGGTTCCAGATGAGGGGATTCTTCATGCCAAAATAGGCTAATAAATATTAAAAAGTCCTACTAATGTTGTGGTTATACACAGAATACCAAAAACCACATAAGCAACTATGGCTGATTAAATATATATATATGGAATAAAAACAAATCAATGTTAGAATTAAACTAATTGTATTTGTGCATAACTGCGCCTCATAAAAAGACTATGTAGCCTATTAGCATGTTGTGGAGCATTCATTTATTTTATTAGATTGCATTTCATTTGAAAATGTTTACTGCCATTTTATTATTATTGACACCATATTTTTACGTTGTGTGTAACTGGACTTTGGTATCCTAATATTGCTAGCCAATAAATTCCTTAGAAAAGGGAAAGAACGTAAGAAAGTAAGAAAGACTATACAAACGCAATATGCATATCTTAGGTCTTGTGTCTTTGATGTCTGCGAAGGTGTCTGTAACATTTGTTTTCACAGCTGATGAAGCAAACGCCGCTTGCACTGACTTTGCATTTGCTCTGCGTCCCTAAGTATTGAGAACATGCGTTTCGCTCAGTTCATTGTAGTTTTTACCTTACAAATGCAGGTATTGGGAATCTTTCAGACACGTTTGGCTAAAAAGTTTGTGTCACATCGCTCAAGTGGATCTCGTGAAATTTCACGACCCGATCCGATAAGGGGCAGCAGTATTGGATATCAGAGAAGTCCAGTGATGTTGGGAAATGCAACTCAAGAAAATGTAAAAGAACGTTTGCGTATAAGCTTACAGGACAATGTTAAGAATACCTCCAATCCAGCAGTGAATTCAGCTCACAGGTCATCCTCTACAAACGCAAAAGGATTATGGAATCAGTTCATGTCTCGTGGAAAATCAGACTTCAGATACGTTCTGAACGTCGAGGTCCGTCAAGAAAAGTGTCGAGCTCTCACTTTCTCTCAGGTACTGTCTTCAGAATTTCAATGTTAGTTTACACATTTTTATTTTGCATAAAGGTTTGTATAGATGTTTTCGTTTTATAAATGTTTTAAATGTAAAGCTGTATTTTTTATTTTTTTTCACAGAGGATCTTCCATGAAAACTGCGAAACGTTGGAGCTTCAGAACAACGTTTGTTTCGGGAAATGTGACACGTCGCCCTCCAGTGGGGATGAAGGCGATCCCTTTCCTTGCTCTGTCTGCTCGCCGGTTATCATCACTTCCAAGACTGTGAAACTAAAATGCTCTGACAACACAGAAATTATAAAAGTTGTTAAAATAATAGAGGATTGTCAATGCGAAACAAAAAAGGGCATTCACATCATAACGGCCCCGTGCTGGTTGATCCAAGCGTTCATCAGTAGCCTACCCTCAGCAATAAATTAGGCCTATAATTAACGATAAACACCTGTATAGCCTTTTGTACTAGGAGTGTGCATGCAGTGGGTGAATACAGGAATTTACTATCACAACAAAATGTAAATAAAATAAAACTAATAAAATAAAAACGAACTGCTTGTGTGTGAAGTGTCTTCTGTTGTTTCTGGTTGCAGTTGAATAGTAATTCATAATTAATAATTTGATGTGTAGGCTACTCATATCCTTACATCGGCTGGGAATGTCATAAATCGTTGTATTTGAATACTGGAAATTCAAAAACTATAACCTGAACATGAGTTCATATAAGAGGGAATGAAAAAAGGTGTAAACATTTCAGGGAAACAGATATCCAGCTGTTAGCTCGTACAGATGTAATGCTATATTTGCGATCAAAAAGGATAATTTACGCAATTGTGATTTATATAAGAACGTGTAAGCTATTTTGCCTGATAAAGGTAGGCTAACCAAGCAAATTATTTAGTATTAAACTTAAAACATTCAGTTCAATTTTAAAACAATATTTTAATTGTAAAATATAACTTTTACTTACTCAATGAAAATCAGCATGTTTATATATATATAATATATAATATATATATATATATATATTGTATAAAAATACACACACTAAATATTTTCTAAAACTCAAAAATATACTGTACTTTGCGCCTGCTGTTTCAAACGACAAGTTCCAGGTTACTCTCGCGATAACCTGGAAGTCTATGTGAGACTACGAGTCGGATATCCGGTCTCTTTTCGGTGGTGGACTCTAGGCGAGAAAGTCCTCCATAATGAAGGTAGGAGGACTGAAAAAGCTATTTTATAAGTTTATATTTCACAATGTGCTGGAAATATCGAATGAGTTCCATTTTACAGTCTCAATACAATCCGATGAATCTTTGGTAATCGAGTTAGGCCCAAACAGAATGAGGGATGGATGTTGATTTTGTTAGATTAGGAGGACAGCGGTGGAAGTGCGGCAACATGGCAGCGCCCGGAATAGACATGCAGTGAACACCTTAGAGAGCTGGAAAATTCACGCGAGCTGAGGAAAACAAGTCCGCTTAATCGCTACTGTCCTAAATTTAATTACAACGTAAGGAAATGTTCTAGCAGACTTATATTGAGTGCCAACTATCATCCACTACTGTAGCATTAGCGCTTGTTTAGCTAGCAGAGACGTGTCAGATGAAGACCTCGACAGTTTGGCCATTTTGTATCAAACATAACGTAATTAGCCTCGGTTTGTAGATCACAGTTGTAACTACAGCATACGGCTTGATTATCAAACTTTTTTTTGCTTGTCCAACTAGCTCAATATCTCGTTCCCCGCCACTGGCTGCCAAAAGCTGATAGAAGTTGACGATGAGCGGAAACTGAGGATCTTCTATGAGAAGCGCATGGCCACAGAGGTGGCTGCAGACTCTCTGGGTGATGAGTGGAAGGTAAGTAATTACAACTTGAATCGTGTGTATGTTTTTGATGTAATGTTTCAAAAGCAGAGACTGTGCCTCTTGATTAAAAATTGTTCGGTTCTGACCAGATGTTTCAGGGAAAGGAGAATATTGCTATTTAAAGAATTTTAATAAATTTATAAATTATTAAAGGATCTTTAAGTAAATAATTATAAATACTGGGTATTGGAGGATGAACAGTAGAAAACTAGGCATCTAAATTAACATGCCAAAGTCAACTAATGTATTGCAAAATCTCTCAATATTAAAAACAAAATATCTAAACTGGATGTAATCATAGGTCTAGAATGTAATCATGGTCTAGAAGCTAAATTTAATATACTATGCAATTTACTGTAAAATCTGTCAACTTGGACTCGCCAAAATCTGAAGACTTGCTTGAACTTCTGTAAACTAGCAACGAAGTGTTAGTGTATTCCATCATTAAAATCGATTCAAAACATGAAACCGGTTTAAAGTCATCCAATGGAATGAAATCACAGTCTGAAGCTATAGGTTGCTTAATGAGCCTTATTTATTTTTATGGCACTTTTAGCAAGTCCTTTTTGGCTGATCAGTAGCTTAAAAGGAGGGACAGTGGTGCCAAAAGCAACAGTGGAGCTGCTATCCGGATAACAACCTGTTCATATTAGTGGCTGGTTGTATTGCATCGCTCTGTCAAACTTTCAGTGCATTGTTCGGAGAATTGTTCAGGCTTTTAGTCAGTTATTTCAGTCTTATATCATGCTATTTCTGGTTAAATCCATCGACTCGGACTGTCCAAAATCTGCATACTCGACCCCCCCCCCACACACTGCAAATCTGGCAGGAGTCATATAGTGTCCAGCCTTAAAATCACCTCAAAATATCAAACGTGTTTTATGTACTGTCTAAATGTAATGATAGTCTGAAGCTCTGTGCTCCTCATACACCATTTCATTTTCTGTGAAATTGGTGTACTCCAAATGCACAGAATCTGAAACTGGTTCTGACTTTTGGCAACTAGCACCGTCTTCCCCAGAGTGCAGTTTGGGGCAAAAGTTGTGTAGTGTATTCCAGATTTAAGCGGACTTGTCAATGGCAATTTTACAGTGCTGCTCTTGTAACTTGAAAAACTTCTTCATACTGACATGAACATTGGCATAACGGTGTTTTTTGTAGGGCTATGTTGTGCGCATCAGCGGAGGCAATGACAAACAGGGCTTCCCCATGAAGCAGGGTGTGCTGACCCATGGACGTGTGCGTCTCCTCCTCAGCAAGGGTCACTCCTGTTACCGCCCTCGCCGTACTGGTGAGCGTAAACGCAAGTCTGTTCGCGGTTGCATCGTTGACGCCAACCTCAGCGTTCTCAACTTGGTCATTGTCAGGAAGGGTGAGTATAGCTGAAAGCTATGGTTTAATAGGAGATTGTACACAGCTGTAGATCCACTTTGACACTGAATTTAACGCTAATGTAAACAAGGCTGTGAGGGATAGATTTTCAGTCTACTGTATAACGGTGCTAGAAAATGTAATTTCCACAACTGTTTACAGAGTTTGTCTACTGACATTTTTTTTTTGGGGGGACATTTTGTCAGCTGTGGACCATCAACATGTTGTAAAACAACAATACAATCCATGAAACACACTGTACTTCGCTTTCATTCCTGTCAAATATGATGCTACTCTGACTAAGTTCTATTGTGTGAAGATGAAAATAGTAATTTACTCGTGTACATTTACAAGTCTTTATGACTTCAGCAGAACACAATAGAAGATATCTAGCAAGATGGTTACCAAACAGTTTTGATCCCATTGACACTTATTGTATGGTTAAAAAATAATGGAATTCAATAGGATCCAAAACTGGGATGAGTAATGGCAAAATTGTCATTTTAAGAACCATTTAATTAATAGTGCAAATGGACTCTTGATTCATAGACGGCACACCAGCAGACCCTTTCTGGTTCAATGGTAACCTAAAAGGGGGGACAGTGTGGTGCCTACAGCAACAGTGGAGCTGCTAACGGATAACAACCTGATCGTGTTCTTAGTGGCTGGTTGTACTGCATTGCTCTGCCAAAATGATTGCTTTGCATATTGTTTGTGAATGGGAGCAGGGACTTTATAGAAACCATGAAGCCGGTAGAGATGTAATGGTATTAACATTTCTTAATCAGGTTTAAAGTGACCAAATTTATCACGGTTATCAGTATTGTCACGGTATTGTTAAAATGTGCTGGAAATGTTCAAAAATTATTGACGCACATCGCTTCTCCCAAGTTTTATATTTAAAATCAACAAACAACATAAAATGATTTTTTTGTTTGCATAAACACTTAAACAATAACATTTAATAATAATGTTCGAATTTTAAATGACAACATGACTGACAAACGTTTTTCTAATACAGGGTGTCCGCAGAGTCTTAAAAAGTATTAAAAGTTGATAAATCAACTTTGGGAAAATTAAGGCCCTTAAAAGGTATTAAAAAGTCTTAATCACGATTGTATGGGGTATTACATTTTGTTCAAGCTTTGTCTAAAGAGTTTGACTCCCAAAAAGTATGCATGGATATATTTATTTTCCTCCCCATGACTATTAAAACAACGGCGTGCTCGGTCCGCGAGATCGGTTTGGGGCGCGTACAGGTGATGTCATCTATTTTTTGACAGATGTGGTTAGGTGATGTGACGCCCTCCACATGTTGCGAAACAGACGCCGAAATGGGGAAATGTAAGTTTGCGGACTCTTGGTTGGATAGACTACATCATCAGAGTGAAACATTTCAGCGTTTAAATAAAGAAAAGGTTTCCGTCAAAATGATAACCGATTAATAAAAGATTATGTATTATATCTGTTCCATCAATAATTCTTGGTACTTTTATCTAATTCTTTAAATGTGTGGACACCACATTACCTTGTGTTTCATCAAACAGTTGGCATCGCATGCAAATTTTGCCGTTTTTTGACCAGGCAAAAACCGTACACAGCCAGAATGTGAATGTAACACTGTAAATCCACTCTGACACTAGGCAGCGCTTTTGGAAAAGCAATTAGAGCTGTCTCCCATAATCTCCGTGGACAAAGCAGCATTGCGATTAAAGAACACTTTATTACATGAAGCGACTGAAAACAATGCCATCGAATCTTTTCTGAAGACAGTCAGATACTTCGCAGGTACATTCATTATTATTAATAAATTCATATATTTATTTGTATAATTCCCTTAGCACTCTTTTAAAACCTCCTAGCTTTCTGTCATGTTTTCACACACAATTAAACTACTCCGTGCAGCAGTTGAGACTGTTACTTAAAATGCTGATTTATGCTGGATAGTATTTATTTATCCAGTTGTTCAAATCGCGGTAATTTAATACGATTTTAATGATAATTAAAATATGAAAAGGTAATACTAACCGTGTGGAATTTTATCATGATTTATCAAACCGGTAATCATTCTATCGCTAGAATCCAGCATCTTGACCATCTACACCACAAGTGGCCTGTTCCACAGCATCTTTTTGATAGATTTTCCCCTCTTTCCTTCAGGTGAGAAGGACATTCCTGGGCTGACTGATAGCACTGTCCCCCGCCGCCTGGGACCCAAGAGGGCTAGCAGGATCCGTAAGCTCTTCAACCTGTCCAAAGAGGATGATGTCAGGCAGTATGTGGTCAGGAGACCCGTCACTAAAGAAGGTACGACTGCTTATGCTCAGTATTTCTCATGAGACTGAGCCTACTATCTTGAGTTTTATATTTGAGTTTTACTATCTTATATTTGACTAATATTAAGTCAATAGTGTTGTTATTGGTTGCTGAAAGATATATACTTTTTTTGTGGTTTTTTATGCATTATTTGAGGCACACCCGCAAGCCCTTTTTGGTTGATCAAATGCTTAAAAGGGGGGCTAATGTTGTGCCAACAGCAACAGTGGAGCTGCTAACCGGATAACAGCCCCATTCATATTATTAGTGGTTGGTTGTACTGATTTGCTCTGTCAAACTTTCTGCAGTGCATTGTTAACAGAACTTAAAATAGCGTTTGTATGCAAATGTCCTGTTGAATTTACATTCATTAAAAGTCCAAATTCATTCGAGTTATCTTTTGGTGTTACTGCACTTTCTATTTATAAATAATACTTTCTGGAGGGAAATTCAGGCTTTTTAGATAAGTTGTACATAAATCCCCTCGTTTGCTTTCCACCCAGATCTTTAATGCGGTGCTTATTTTGCTGTTTGTACTGTCACAAGTGGCTTCTCGCCTTGTATTCAATTAATAATTTCAACTAGATTAGATTGCCTGCATCTAATTTATTACTAAATTTAAGGACCAAAAGGGTTTTAAATGTATCCAGAGACTGAACATGCTCTTTCTGACAGGCAAGAAGCCCAGGACTAAGGCTCCTAAGATTCAGCGCCTGGTTACACCCCGCGTGCTGCAGCACAAGCGCAGACGCATTGCTCTCAAGAAGCAGCGCACACTGAAGAACAAGGAGGAGGCCGCAGATTACACCAAACTGCTGGCCAAGAGGATGAAGGTACGTTCAGTGATTATTCTAAATGAGGGTGTCTTTCTACAATTTATCCTGGTTGTGTATGAACAAAGTTTTGTTGACTTCTGAAAAATAAATGCCTTAATTGAATCTTTATTACTGAAAAAGCACACGTTGTGTAAATAAAGTAAAAAAAAAAGCTGAATATCAATTTCTTTTTTTTTTTTTTTTATAGGAGGCCAAAGAGAAACGTCAAGTAAAGATTGCTAAGAGACGCCGTCTCTCATCTCTGAGAGCCTCCACATCCAAGTCAGAGTCAAGCCAGAAGTGAGACGTGCCTCACAAATAAAACATGATCTTTTTTGAACGTTCTAAATGGTGTCTTGTTTTTTCATTACCCGGGAAGGTGGTATGTTTGTAACAAGTTGAATTTTGTTGGCCTGTTTATTTAGGCTATTCTGCATTTATTTTGCAACCCTAGCTTTGAGGTAAGACATTAAGGTTTGGCAATCAAGATGACTTTGGTCAAGTGTCTACCCTTTTTAACCAGCACGTTTAAATGAGGCATAATTCTCAATAGGGTTCATGTGAGGATTATAATGGAAACGTTCAGATATAGCCTAGATGAACAAAAAAAAAAAAACTACTCAAACTCTATTTTTTTCTGGTCAATAATTATCCTGATATGTCCATTACCTGTAAAATAATGTTTACCCTTTTCTGTTTTCACTACGATGTCTGGCAGAGTAAATGTATTCTCTGTGCGACCAGAGGGGGGAAATGAGTTTATACTAACGAATGTGGACGCTAGAGACATGGAAGGCTATTTAACAATGCTGTCATACTAACAAGTATATAATAAACAGTATTACTTGTAGCCTGTTATTTTATATATAGCCTACTAGTAGTTATAACCCTACTAATGACACTTTATTTTTTGCTACTGAATTCGACGCATGGTTATCTAGTTCAGATATAAACATTTCTGACGAGTCGGAATTCCAGTTGTTCCTGATGTACATTACAGTTTTACCAGTAACTATCTTATTTGATACCAGTGTTACAGGTGTGTTTGTGGTAGTAAACCTATTAGCTAAAAGCGAGTAATCTAAACCGCAGATTCTTTGGGAAGGAAAGCAACAAATACGAGTAACGTCTACTTGAATATATTATTGGAATAAATAGTGTCTCCAATGAATGGTTAAAGTGAAAAAGACTAGTCACAACTGAATGGCGTATTAGTAACTGAAAAATAAGTAGGCTGTTATTAGTTACATAAAAGATACTATGTTAATACGGCTTGCCATAGCAGACCCATGCTGGGGTGCGACACCTGTGATGTGTTTTGTATTCTAAATAGATTCTTCTGTGTTCTATGCAAAAATGGATAATGGCATAAGCATATTTGTTGATTGCTAAAATACCAAATCTTAATGTATTTTGTCTATGCAGTTGCGTATAAAATGATGATTGATTGAACCGTATTCGTTGTGCTGCTTATACATCAGCGTTATGGCTTTGATGCACCATCTGCCTGCACGGTCTCTCGGCACCTGATGGCAACGTTGCGGGTTTTTCCCCATTCATTTCTCCAGACGCGTCATTAATCCGCCCTCCCAAAAATCCGCAACAATTTGTGAGAGGTTTCTGTGATTTCAGACGTGTGAGCAATAAATACAACAGCACGTGTAATGGGCGGTCACGACCACACGATATGTTCACGTGGCTGAGGACCAACACAGCGCAGCGCTGCCGAAGGCTGGCACAATATATCTAGACGCCGATTTCATCCGCAACCTCGCAGCCATGGACCTTGAAGTGGAATCAGCAGAGTAAGTAAAGCGTTATTCACTTCTAATGGAATGGATATTATTCTAACACTTAGTGCATTTAATGATATTATGATAATTAAATTAAAAAAATAGGCCTACCAATGTTTTATTATGGACGGATACACGCTTGTGATTTGGAATCATTTTTGTAATTGCACAAACTGCATGATATCGGGAATAAAATGCAATGTCAGTATTTTTTTTTTATGTGTGCTAATTTTCACGTAGCGATAAACATTCATCAGTCACTGCGCTAAACAAAAGTTTCAAGTAGAATTTAATAATTAAAACCGATACGCATATTTATTTGAGGGCATTTTTTCCACAACCCCAACAGCTAGTAAATTAATGTCGATTAAACCCTGCAGTGAAATACAGATACAGACTGCTTTTATAAAGTCCAGGTGAATTCTCGTATTAAAGTATTAACTTTTCGCAGCGTGATTCGTCTGATCATGCAATATCTGAAGGAAAATCATTTTCACCGCACTCTGGCGATGCTTCAAGAGGAGGCGGCTGTCTCGCTCCACACGGTCGACAGCATCGAAAGCTTCATCTCCGATATCAACAACGGGCAATGGGATGTAGTGCTGCTAGCAATCCAGTACCTGAAACTTCCCGACAAGCTGCTCATTGACCTGTACGAACAGGTACAATTTAAATAAGTGTCATATAATATAATCACTTTCATGCATTTATCTCAAGTGCAGAAATTGTCTTTATGCAGCCTATACTATTCAGTTTGTGTTCGTACTGCTTTCTTAATGAACTGAGAGATGTCTGGTTGTATGTGTAGATTGTGCTGGAGTTGATTGAGTTGGGTGAGCTGGGAGCTGCCCAGTGTTTACTAAAGCAAACCGACCCCATGATCATGCTGAAGCACACTCAACCTGAGCGCTACTCGCACCTGGAGACCCTTCTCACAAAACCAGTTTTTGACTCACAAGAGGCAAGTGTTTGAGTTGTATCGATTCAGTAATTGGATTCATGTTTTAGGTGTGATTTATAGATGTATAAATGGCTGGGAAATTAATATTGGTAATTTACCCTCTGGTGCAAAGGTTGCCACAGCTCCTCAGATGTAAAATATTTACTTGACTTACCCTTTGAGATTTTATTTAAATAATTTGTCACATGTAATCACATTTCCATGTTAAAATATATTTAAAAAATGTATTAAGTGTTATTCAGGATAATATGATTTTCTTATCAAAGTGATATAAAGTTTTGTTGCTAAAATTACACCCTCCTGAAAGTAAAAAAAAATAAAATGAAACTAATAATTAAAAAAATGAAGATATAAATATAGTTGTAAAATACAAAAAACAAAAAATAAACAAACAAAATCATTTGATACTGTTTTGATACTGATATTGGTGTGACTTTAAATGCAGACCACAAACTCATCACCAAACACCAATGACTTGTACATTCATTATATGGACACAAGTACTGGGACACCCCCTTCTTTAGAAGAGAAAAAGGCACTTCCAAACTGTGGCAACAAATAAATGAATGTACTTAAAAATTGTATTTACACCTCTGTTGCAACAGTTTTGAACTGTATGAAATGACTGTACCCATATGTACAAGTCATTGGTGTTTGGTGATGAATTTTTGGCTCAAGGTCTGCATTTAAAGTCACACCAGAGGTGTTCAGCTGGGATTAGGACTTGGCTTTCTGCAGACCAGTCAAGTTCTTCCACACTGACTGAAACATAATTTCTCTTTGATCCTTGTCTTATACACAGAGGCACTGTCCTGGTAAGATAGAAAAGGGTTCTGTCCAAACTTTTGCTATAAAATTAGAAGCACACAATTCCCTAGAATATCATTATATGCTTAAACATTAAGATTTGTACTCATGGAAATTACTAAAGTAGTCAAACCTTTCATTAGAAGGGGGTGACCCAATACTTTTGGCAATATAGTGTAGATAGATAGATAGATAGATAGATAGATAGATAGATAGATAGATAGATAGATAGATAGATAGATAGATAGATAGATAGATAGATAGATAGATAGATAGATAGATATACTTCATACGTTTTATTTTAATGGAATGGATCACACTGGAAGACAGGCACATTCAAGTTACAAAAGGCTATTAAAGATATGGTGAAAAAAATTGATCATATTTTTGTGTAACAATGATTTGCTCTTATGTCTTGCCACTGGCCTACAGGCATATCCAGTGGGCAGCAGTAAAGAGAAGCGGAGGCTGGCTATCGCTCAAGCTTTTGCAGGAGAAGTCTGTTTGGTGCCACCTTCTCGTCTCATGGCTCTCCTGGGCCAGGTTTGCCAGCTTTTTATCTTTTTTTGTCCTAACCTGTTGCAGTCTATATATCTATTGCATTGCATGTATCACATGCCCTTTGCATTTATAGGGCCGTATATGTGAAGGGGCTTTATACAGGTTACAGGAAACCAAAGCACTAAGGCAGTTTGGCTCATTAGCAATGCTGGTGAGTAAAAACAATATCTCTACCACTGGAGCAGTATTACCTGGCTTTTTCTTTTTCAACTTTACATCCTCTACTCTTTTTCTCTGTTTCTTTGAAGTCATTGAAGTGGCAGCAGCACCAGGGTCTCTTACCTCCAGGTATGTCTTTGGAACTGTTCCGGGGCAAAGGTGCATTGAAGGACATGGAGGAAGAGCGCTTCCCTACTCAGCTCAGTCGCCTCTTAAAGGTGGTGTACATACAAAAGTGTATTGTAAATTATTATTCTTACAATTTGGAAAAGGTGGTGTAGTTGTTTTAATATAAGATAGAATATAAGAAATCATTGATGGATGCTATTCCTGTCTGCATTATAAGGCATCTTATCTGAATATCCTACATGCTTCAGGCCTCAGCATATGCACATTTAATTGCTTTTTTGACCTGAGGCCTTCATCTGTATCTTGCACGCTCTGTGTTCTACCTTGCTCACTTTAACACCACACTTTTAGATTAATATCAACACACCATTTTTGGGGGGTTTATAGTGTCCCAAAGCAGGCTGGCATTGTCAAGGTCAGGTTTTTCAATTTGTGATCCAGGGGATCTAAGGGGTGCAAATATATCCGGAAAAAATAACTAAATAAAGAAATGTATTTAAATAAAGTTATTAAAAACATAAAACAAATATTTTCAGAGTGTACAAAGTGAGTGCATTAACTCAAAACTGCTTTGGAACAATATTTATAAAGCGCTTATTAAAATAATATGAATATATTTTTCTCTCCCACCCCCCTTTCTCTGTTTGTGCATGTGTATACATGTATGACACAGTTTGGGCCAAAGTCCCATGTAGAGTGTGCACGCTTCTCTCCTGATGGACAGTACTTGATTACTGGATCTGTTGATGGTTTCATTGAAGTCTGGAACTTCACCACTGGTCAAATTCAGAAGGTGAGTATATCTGCCCATCAAAAAAACGGTATTTTACATAAAATAGTAAAAACACTTGTTTTTAATCATTTATTTCTTATATAATAATTATGTAACAACTAAATTATATTTATATAATCATTATATAAATATATAATATTTTTATTTATATACACTATTAGTCAGAAATTTAGAATAATTCAGAATTTTGGAGTCTCTTATGCTCACCAAGCATGCATTTATTTTATATAAAAAAACTAATATTAACTTAAAATAAAATAAATTGTAAAATATTTTCTATTTTCATATACTTTAAAATGTTATCCCAGCACTAAATAATATAAGGAATAAAGTACATTTTAAGACATATTAAAACAGAAAAAGTAATTTAATATTGTAATATCATTTCTTAATATTTAACAGTTTTTACTGTATTTCTGATCAAATAAATGCAGCCTTCTTTCAAAAGCATAAAAAAACGTAATTATTTCAAACAGTGTATATCCTACCATATATATCCTATGATGGATAGAGGCCAGTGGAAAGAGCAGCAGAGGTGAAACGTGAGTGTACTGGGGATGGTTGAGTCTCAGCTGGGCGGCAGCATTCTGGATGAGCTGTAGACGTTTAATTAAATGTGCTGTGTGGTCAGTCACGAGTGAGTCGCCGCAGTCAAGACAAGAGCATACCAGGGCCTCTACCCGAATACCAATAGCTTCTCTGTTGAGAAATGTATGACCCTGCCAATGTTCTGTATCATGTCCTGACTTTTGTTAGTATGTGGGCTGTAAATGACAGGTCTTTTTCTAATGTGATACCAAGGTTTTTGGCGTTCTGTGTAGATGACATCATTGAGCTGTATAGTGAAATGACAAGGCACTGGCAAGGGTGGTGAACAGCAGCACACCAATATTTCTATATATTTAGCTTTAGATGATGGGCATTCATCCAAGGAGAAATGCTTGCCAGACAAATTATTTGTGAGGGTACCGTAACTGGTTGTCAGAGGATGGGGAGACATAATTAAATTGGTTATCATCACCAAAAGAATAACAAGTTATGAAAATTGGTAACTGTACTAAATTATTTGTTGTAAATGAACAATAAAACTCTGAATTCTTAAAATAAAAAAAACTTCTTGACTTTCATTTACCTTTTGATAAATGACTTCATATAATCACTGTACCATACACGATTTATGGTGTGTAGCAGAGATGGTTGTCTTTCCAGCAAGCTGTTCTAAGGTTATCTGACAAATATGCAGTATGTACTAAAACACCTCGAAATGTAATTATAAATTAAAAGTAATGTGTATATATAAAAGTAATTACTCTCTTAAAATGCTGGGTTAAATACAACCAAGCACTGGGTAAAATATGGACAAACCCAACGACTGGGTTGATTTTTTACTGCCCAGAATGTTGGGTTAAACATTTAAACCAACTGTTGGTTGAAAACAGCCCAATCGCTGGGTTTGTCCATATTTAACCCAACATTTATTAACAGATTCAGTTTATATTTAACTCTATTTATCTCAAAGCCTGATCTTCTCAACTACACAGCTCAAGAACATCATCTCCTTGATCCATGAAAGAGGCAACGCACGTTTGCTGTCCTAGGCCTGTTTAGTGGGGGCAAAAAATGAATTCTCACATTTAGTGTGGCTTAATTTTTCTATCGGGATAGCCTTGTTTTCTACTAAAATCTCAGAGGTATAGAATATGGGTCACCCCAACACTCTATGACGTCTGTTAGGTTGAGTTGAGGCAGTTGGGGCCAAAAATAAATCCCGCCCCATTCTCAGAAGTGACCTTCCACTACTACTGGGGAATTTGAGTGTACAGTATGACACTCAGAATAATATGGAACATAATATGTTGTGGTTGTAGTTCTTACTACCTCAATAAACCCATCATGTGGTTGTATCATCATATGCTATTTCATTTTCCTGTCTGAAAACTTTATTGTTTATTATAACATGATCTAATATCATATTGTGTGGTTAAATGTGACGTGTGATGGTCTGCCTCTCTGTTTGTTTCTTGTGTGAGTAGGATCTGAAGTACCAAGCTCAGGATAATTTCATGATGATGGATGAGGCTGTTCTTTGTCTGGCAGTAAGTCACGACTCTGACATGATCGCCTCTGGAGCTCAGGATGGAAAGATACAGGTATGGCCCTTCAATTAACTGATCAGCATTTCCACTTCTATGTTTCTAATTGTACACCATCTCTAGTGTTAGTCCATTTGAAACGGTATCACTTATATTTTTCAATACGACAAATCAGAAATTAAAACTGAAATAAAAAAATAATCTTTGTTTAGTGAAACGCTATTGGTCATATATACTAGAACGGGTAGAGATTTGAAAGGTAGTAGAACTTGAACCTACATGCTTGATTTCTTGAAGTAAGAGACATTCTTACTCATTATCACATAGAAAAACAAATGAATACTTTCACAAACTGTCTTTCTCATTTTGAGTCATACTAGAAGAAATATTTTTGTTGTATGACTACAATATGTAGTTTGGTGTCAGTAAGGTATACAGTATATTTTTAAAGAAATTAATATTTTTATTCTGCAAGGATGCGTTGAATTGATCAAAAGTGACACTAAAGTAATGTTTTTAGAATTTCAAATAAATTTCACAGCACAACTGGTTTCAACTTTGACAATAGTAATGTTTCTTGAGTAGCAGATCAGCATATAATAATGACGAGGATCATGTGACACTGAAAACTGGAGTACTGACTGCACATGAATAAATTACATAAAAGAAAACATTTATGTAGAAAAAAATATAGAAAAATATTTCATAATATTACTGTTTTTAGTATTTTTTGATCGAATAAATCAGCCTTGGTGAGCACTTCTTTCAAAAATATTAAAAAAATCTTACAGAGCTTGTCTCTAACAATACCCCGGTCTCAGGGGGCAGTAGGTCTGAAGGCAAACGTTAATTAAACGCTGTAAGCCCTTATATATTTAGTCTTTTAATCATACAGCATCTGATTACAGTTGTGAAGGCAGTCCTTTATAACATGTAGAGCAGTAGAGTAACTGATCTATCATTATTATTTAAAAATCCCTGTTTAGATGTGATCTCAGTTCAGTATTTAATGGTGCACAGAGCTAACATTTTTATTTTTCATCTTCACTGAATGATGATATTCCCAATTAGCTCTCATTGCACACCATCAGTTCATTTGAATTGATTTTAGTGTTCTCAGTTCAGTCTGTTATGTGATAAGATGTATACTTCTGTTATTCCAGGTTTGGAGGATTCTGAACGGGACGTGTCTGAATAGAATAGAACGAGCCCACAGCAAAGCAGTCACCTGTGTCTGCTTCAACAAGGACAGCAGTCAACTACTAAGTGCCTCCTTTGACCAGATCATCAGGTTCAACATATATTACAAATCCAACTTTTTGCACTGTTTCTCTAATTATTTCATAATTGATGTTCACTTTTAGATTGTGTACTGAAGATGGTTTCTGACACTCTACATCTGTTTATCTAACTCAGTCATGTCATGATTTGAGTGGCTCTCATTTGACAGGCACTACAATGTCACAAAAGTAAAACATTTTAAACAAGTCACATAGTTTTGTCTTAAACCTCATATTATGTTTCTGGCATTTTGCTCTAGAGAGGATATTCTTTTTGCTGATACTTACTGACCCCAAACTTGTTACACTTGTGTTGTTACTTGTCAAAAATGACTGGCCTGCGAGCAAATTGCTTATACATGTCTTAATTTAAGGATTTAATCCTTTCATCAACTTGTTTTCTTTTAATTAGCACAAGCAGGAGCTGGTTGGTTGTTGGCCTCTTTGATCTGAGATTATGTACCTAAGTTTTTGAGTGAGTATTGCCAAAATTATCAAAAATAATGTTTTTTTTATTCAAAAACTGAGGTGCAAATACTCATTTCAAAAGCTGAATTCAAGATTTGGTGACACTAGAGCATAATGAGAGATTTACAAGACATTTTAAAAAGGTTTTTAGGTAATATTTAACACCTTATTAGGTTAAATATTTTCAGCACAGCACATGGGTTAAAGGGATAATTCACCCAAAAATGAAAATTCTGTCATCATTTTCTCACACTCAAGTTGTTCCAAACATGTTCCAAACTATTTTTTCCATACTATGAAAGTTTTTTTTCCATACTATGAGTGGCTTCTGTCAACTGTTTGGTTACCAACATTCTTCAAAGTATCTCCATTTGTGTTCAACAGTAGAAAGAATCTCATACAGGTTTAGAACAACCTGAGTAAATGATGACAGATCTTGCATTTTGGTTGCTATGCCTTTAAGAACAATCTTAAGAAGAAACATAAGCACATTCCTGAAAAAGTTAAAGTTTTTATTTTAAGTAAGAAAATAACAGTTAAAAATAATTTTATTAAGATTATTTTATGAATCTGGCCTCAAATGTTCATTTTGTATGTGCATTACCCAGATCAGGTAATGGAGGTGCATTACCCAGATTTTTTGTTACTCTTAAGCTAATTGCTGTGAATTCTTGCTAAGCGGATGGAAAAGAGACAAAAGGTAGAAAGCATGGAATGGATCTCACAATAGAAGCATATTGCATACATAAGAAGCAAGATGACCAGTTGCTATGCAATAACCAATAAGTGCCTGCAGGAACAGTAGGCTACCTTAGTGAAATGTTTTGCCATGGATACTTTGTAGACAGAAACGGGGGGCGAGAAGGAGGAAATCTGAAGTCGTGGTCTGGGTGTTAAACATCATTAGGAATATTCCGTCACATGCCTAGACTCAGCATCTCTCCCTCTCTCGCAGACCAGACTGCAGTATTCTACGGCTTGGTTTCAGTTCTAGGCTCTCATGGAGCATGTGGGTGGAAAGAAACATGATTGGCCACGTGCGGGAGAGAGGCAGCATGCACAGATAATGTGTTTCTGTTCCTTACTCAGCTATCTAAAAAGCAGCGGACTGAGGCAGACGTTTTGTCATTCCAGCTCCTTAGCTGGTAGGGAACGGGAGGGGGGTGAAATGGCAAGCTGCTCTGCTATTGGCCACTTATTGATAAATACTAGCCCCTCCCCTTTTGCAATGGATTGGATTTATGCTCTCAGTAGTGTGTGTGACACGTGAATGCCAGCCTGGCTTTAAAGATGAGGTATAAAAGGTTACCTTTCTTGTTTGTTTATGTCATTTGTCATCTTTGGATCAGTGATTGTATTTGGAAACCTTTGTAGTGAAGTAGTACATTTAAGGGAATTGGTAAGTGCACAAAAAAATGACAGTATAGACATATTTCAGTGAACATGCTGTATTTTTGTTTTGTTTTCTTTTGTGGACATAAAGAGATGAGTTGGATGAAACTGAAATGAAGGTCTAGGTATTAAGACTCATCAGGAATATTCCATCACATGCCCAGAGCGGAAGTCTCTCCAACTCTCTCTCTCTTTCTCAGTCCTGACTGCAGCAGTTCTGCGGCTGGGCGGCAGTGCTAGACTCTCATGCTGCATGTGGGTGGAATTTCACGTGCATGAGAGAAAAGTATTTCCAGTAAAGATGGTAGAATCACGTTGAAAGTTTCAGAGAAAGTTTTTTTTTGTTATGACCTTGATGTGTGATTTTTGCATTGTCTTTGATGAAAATGATTGATTGATGACATAATGTTTCATTGTATTGTGCTGTCATGTTTTTTTGTGTTTGATTTTGTATTAGATAGATTTGTATTAGATACAAGATTTGTTTTTGTTTAGGTTTGCTTTTTGTTTGGTTTATTACTCCTTTGCTCAAGCTTTACTTTTTAAAGACATGTTGAATTTGTGAATTGTGAAGATGATACAATCACATTGTAAAATGCAGACGAAAGTTGTGTTTTGCTCTCTTCATGACATCAATGTTATTTTTTATTTTGCTTTTTGTTTTGGATGTCACTCTTTGTTTGTTTTTTTATTGTATTTGTCTTTTTGTTTACTCCTTTGCTAAAACTTCATACATTTGGATTTGTGAATTGTGGTTTCATTTCTAACTCTTGGATTTCTTTGATCAGGCTCCATGGTTTGAAATCAGGAAAATTGCTGAAGGAGTTTAGAGGTCATACGGCTCATATAAATGACGTCATCTTCTCACACGATGGCCAGCATGTCATCAGCGCGTCAGCAGATGGCACAGTAAAGGTAAGTGTTCATACTGTGGTGAACCATATATAATAGCCTATGCATATATATTTTTTTTGTGTTTTCCTTGCTTACCTGTCTTTTTTCAGGTCTGGAGCATGAAGGCAATGGATTCTACCCACACAATAAAAACTCCTGACACTCCTGTGGGCACAGACATCACTGTTAACAACATCGTGCTTGTCCCAAAGACTCCTGAGCACTTTGTAGTGTGCAATAGGACCAACACAGTAGTTGTTACAAACATTCATGGCCAGGTGAGAACAAAAATTAACCAACAAGATACTCTGCATCATCCTCAAGATTATTTTAAAATGCACACACTAGAGTGAACACTACAGTAACTGGTTTTCATATTTGGCAAAAATGCAAATGAACACCATTTATGAATCAGAAACCTTGACTAAAGGCTGGATTGTTCAGCAGAATTAAAAATAAAACCAGCCAACTTCCAATGCAGGTTGTGAGGTTTGCTAAAAATAGCTACGCGCTTATTATTCAGACCGTCTGATGGCGTAAAAGGCGTACACTATTCAGCCGTCTCGCCCCCTCTTTCTTGATGTACTTGCTGACTCACTCGCATGCTTTTTGGTACTCTCTGAAGCGTACCTTATCCATTTGCCTTGCACTTTCGCTCTCACTCTCTTGCCCCCCTGTTTTTTCCTTCCCAGGTGATGAGGAGTTTCTGTTCGGGTGTAAGAGAGGGGGCAGACTTTGTTTGCTGCACGTTGTCTCCACGTGGAGAGTGGATTTATTGTGTGGGAGAAGACTATGTGCTGTACTGCTTCAGCACCATCACTGGCAAGCTAGAGAGAACCCTCACGGTACCGTCCGCCCTCACAGCACATGCTGCATATCCACGAGATCTGTTTTAGTCGGGTGAAGTGTGATAGGTTCACAGCTAAAGTTGTCTTCTCGGTATTCCAGAACAATTGGTATTTATATTCAAAACATTGGCTGTAACTCTAATTAGGACTAGTTGGAGATATATCACAACTGAATTGGATATACAAATGAACTATGCTTTAATATAAACAAGTGTTCCTGTGTGCATCCTCTATAGGTACATGAAAAAGATGTGATTGGCATAACTCACCACCCCCATCAGAATCTCATCGCCACATACAGCGAGGATGGCCTACTCAAACTCTGGAAGCCTTGAGTCTCATCTTTCAGAATATGGACTTGTGTTTTATGTTCTGGATTTGTGGAATTCCAGAAAACATGCATATGACTGCTAGGACATTGGTCTTCCATTTAAAGCACTCAAAAACATTCATGTTTCTGTTGAACCTTAGCAACATGCACTGAGATGAAGGATCTCTTCGACATCTGAAACTAACTACATCCAATTTCTTAATACTAACGTTCCTCTGAAGCCTCTAGTGGAAAACAAGAAAAACTGCATGGATGTACTGATCTTTTACTATTATTAAGGGCTTTGTAGTATTGTCTGTGATAATATCTGCATGCAAGATTTAGCCCGATCGACATTAATGTGGTAAATATACTGGTTTTCTTTCCAGACTATTCTTTGACATCATATGTGAACGTATGTAATTTCTTTGATCATTTTGGCCAAAGACAAATCATTTGTGTGTACTTGCTCATAATGTGACCTCGCACTAGTCTTGGACTCATTGAGGAAATTTTCACATATTTGTACTTGTGTACATTTATAATTCTGATCTGTTTAGAATTCATATGGTACAACATTGTGTTGATTATAACGGTTTAGTGTGTTTTAACACTCAACCAAGCACATCTACTTGTACTGCATGCAGGTGAACATATTATACAGTTACTGCAATACTGTATGAAGTAATCAGTATGATTTATATTCTGATAATTACAGATTATTTTTTATCGAGGTTATTCACAATTTTTGTTGAATATTGGTATAACACTGCATTACAGTGCAAGTCTCTGTATCTTACAGTGTTGGTAAATAATGTGCTGATATTGCTGCAGTTGAATTAAAATTCAAGCATGAATAATTCATGACAATCTTTTCAAGAAGATTTGTCATTAAAAGATACATCATTAACTGGTTAGATGTTGGATTGCTTGATATTTGCAGTAGATCTCCACTAAATCTGTAGAGACATCTTGATAAACAATATGTACAAACTGATTTTTTTTTGTTTTTAGCATAATTATCCAAATAATTAAATCCCCCAGATCCCAAAAAACAAAACTGACTAAACAAATAACATTGTGACATTTATTTTATAAACAGAACTATAAATGGTAAAGTTATTGGTCCTAATTAAAATTCCACATTTTCAATTAATCTTCAGTCAATACAGAAAATAAAATATAAAACTATCTGCTAGCAAAAATGAAAATAACAACAACAAAAGGGATAAAAAGTGGATTTGCAATATCCAAAAATGTGTCTTCCAAATGTAGGCAGAGTTAACATTTAATTCATGTACAAAAAAGTTTCAGTATTCCTTCAAAATACTCTTAAGACTGATTTTTTTTTGCAGAGGTATGTGGTCGGCTCATTCAATTAATGATTTCTTTGTTATTAAGATCAAATAAATTCCTTCTAGAAAGGATTTCATATCTTCTCCAGTCCTTAAATAGCAAACAACACAACATGATTTAGTTCTGATAAAATTTGGCTATTTCTTAATTACATGAAAACAGTAACATGAAAAGTTACCAGGTACTAGACTATAATATCAGCCAATTAAGAAGCTAGCTAATATCACTTTCTACAAAACAAGGCTTTTAAGAGATGGATCACAATCTGCCATCATTTTGAACATAAGATTTTCTTTGTTAAAATGTATTTTCAACTTCATTTTTAACCCTCTTATTAGCTCAAAATGTTCTAGAAAAAAACGTTTAGCAATTAACTGGCACAGACCAAATTTCCAACAACATTAAGATCAAATAGTAACAATAAACTAATAAATTAATTGGCAATAAACAAAACACCACAAAGATTGTAAAGTTTTCTCAAACTGATGAAGAAAAATCGATTTTGCAAGTCAATACTTTTTCGTGATGAAATTTTCTGTGATTATGGCACAACCAATTTGACTTGAATATCCCTTCCATTTCCATTTCCACTGTAACTGCTACACAATGCTAGACAATGACACAAGCGGTCGGCACTAAGGGGTCTTATTCTTGGCACAGAACTATTTGAGAGGTAAATCACTTTTTTCCTCTTGGTCCTTTTTCCTTGTGTTCCAGCAGAGGTGGCATTTGTTGTGGAAGGGAGGGAGGGTAAGGGAACAGGAATCTCTACGAGGTTTGGCACTGCACACCTCCAGATGGGTAAACGTCTTCCTCCTCTATATAATGGTGGCGTTCATGGGTCAGATCACAGTCTTCAAGGTCAGCGTATATATAGAGGTCATCATCCATGCTGTCAGGCTCAATATTTGCCAGTTTTTCAGGTAAGTACCTTTCTAACTCCTTGAGTTTGTTTAATGGAAGGAAGTTCTCTTCAGGGAAGACAACCTTAAAAAGAGAATTTGCACAATTAGTTTATGGAAATTATTATTTTAAGTGAGAAGAGCAAGAAAATGTATCTTAATTATTTATGTATTAGCTCTGAAATGTATAACAATGTTTTCCAATACAAATGTCTATATAATTAAAGTTTTCATTTTTGTTTATTTAGCTTTAGTTATTACAGTTCTTCAACTTGAACTAAAAGAAAATGAAAAAGGTAGAAAATTGTAGCTGAAATCCATTTTTTATATATATATATCTTCATGGCTTCAATCAACTCTAACATGCGAAATGTGTTGTTAAATTATTGAAATATTAACTTAAGAGATTTTTCAAGAAAATATTTCATGTCAAAGTGGTTTTGGCTGTCAAAAATATTTGGGAATACATTTAAAAGAACAATTAGAGATAATCAATAAATTATGAATGATTTACTGGCATTGTGTGAATATGTAATCCATAAAAAGTAACCGTAATCTGATTATGAGCATTATAAAGTGTAACATGCTTTCATTACGAGTACTTGATTTTTGGAATCTGATTATGCGATGTAATCAGATCCTACCCAGCTCTCTCTTTATGAGTGTGTGTGCGCGTGCGTGCATGCGTGCGTATTAGGGATGTTCATTTCGGTTATTTTTCCTAACCGACAACCGACTCTCGTTAACCGATTATTAACCGTTAACTAGGGGTGGGCGATATGACCAAAATCTTATATCACGATATGACCAATTTTATATCACGATAACAATATATATCACGGTATAGTGATTTTATTAAAAAGGTTTTTATTATATTAAAATCTTTGATAACATATAATTTTCATAATCCTTGTCACAAATGTCAATATGAAACCAATACAAGCCTAAAGAGAGAGAGAAAAAAAACTCAACCTCACTGAAGATAAATAAACAGTCAGTGATGAAATAAGGATAAGAAAATAATTGCGAGCAATAGGACAAAAAACTACAATAAGAACCGCTACATACATTGAGTAAATTAATTAGTCTTCACTGTGTTAATTATATCTATCTATCTATGATAGATATAATTAACACGTGTATTATGTATAGATTATATACACATTATAAATACATCATTATTATTTATCCTCATTAAAGTTACAAAAGTGATTTAGTCAAGAGCAGTGAGATTTTCTAGCTGTGCTATGATTAACATGAATGGCAGACAGAACGAATATTGGACCGCTTCCCCTTTAAGACCGAAGTCCGGATCCATTATAGCGAAGTTACTGTTACATATGCGTTTTCTCTTTCTGCCATTTACTCTTTCTTAAGACCTAAATCACTGTGTTTATGAGGATACTTGCAAAGACGGGGATTCTGACGCATATAAGTGTATTTATGTAATTGTTCAAAGTCGGCAAAAAAGAAAAAACGCGCTCCTCTCACACAGAAAGAGACGGCGCGCGCATATAGGTGGTGTTTGACGGCGCACGCATATAGGTCTGTTGTTTGTGTTTCAACGGCTTAAAATCGGTTGTTTTAAAACTGTAGTGCTTAAAAACGCATGACCATGCTACAGATGCAGTCCCTCGTTTAGGAACGAGCTGGTCGTTCTCCACCTGCTTCTGTCTCCCCTTCATGACCCGTGGTGGGCGGCGTTTAAAGATCGCAGTCACTCAATGATGAAAAGCTATTACCGTAAACAATGTATTATGCGACACCACAAAATAAATGATAGAACATAATATGAAACGATAGACTTTTTATTTCGTCCATCCATATACAGGTGCTGGTCATATATAGAATATCATCAAAAAGTTGATTTCATATCCATTCAAAAGTGAAACTTGTATAATGCATACATGCATTCCACACAGACTATATATTTCAAGTGTTTATTTCTTTTAATTTTGTGATTTAACTGACAACTAATGAAAACCCCAAATTCATTTCAGAAATTAGAATATTACTTGAATACAAAGAAAGGATAAATTGGCCAACTGAAAAGTATGAACATGAAAAGTATGAGCTGTACAGCACTCAATACTTAGTTGGGGCTCCTTTTGCTGAATTACTGCAGCAAATGCGGCGTGGCATGGATCGATCAGTCTGTGGCACTGCTCAGGTGTTATGAGAGCCCAGGCTGCTCTGATAGTGGCTTATCTTCTGCATTATTGGGTCTGGCAACGCATTTCTCTTCACAATACCCCATAGTTTTTTAGGGTTAAGGTCAGGCGAGTTTGCTGGCCAATTAAGAACAGGGATACCATGGTCCTTAAACCAGGTACTGGTAGCTTTGGCACTTTGCAGGTGCCAAGTCCTGTTGGAAAATGAAATCTGCATCTCCATAAAGTTGGTCAGCAGCAGGAAGCATGAAGTGCTCTAAAACTTCCTGGTAACGGCTGTGTTGATGGACCTCAGAAAACACAACCAACACTAGCAGATGACGTGGCACCCCAAACCATCACTGACTGTGGAAATACACTGGACCTCAAGCAACGTGGATTCTGTGCCTCTCCTCTCTTCCTCCAGACTCTGGGACCTGATTTCCAAAGAAAATGCAAAATTTACTTTCATCAGAAAATAACTTTGGACCACTAGCAAGTCCAGTCCTTTTTGTCTTTACTGAGATGCTTCTGACGCTGTCTGTTGTTCAAGAGTGGCCCATGACACATTGCGACAGCTGAACTGTCTTGCATACGTGTATTAAGCACTCTCCAGGTCACTCTTTGTGAATCTCCCCCATTTTTGAATTTTTGTTTCATCAATCCTGTCGGTGCGGTAATTGCTTGTACACTTTTTTTTTCTACCACATCTTTTCCTTCCCTTCGTTAAAACACAGAGCTGAACAGCCAGCCTCTTTTGCAATGACTTTTGTGTCCTTGCCCTCCTTGTGCAGGTGCATGGTCGTCTTTTGGACAACTGTCAAGTCAGCAGTCTTCCCCTGATATATGTGTAGCCTATATAGTTAATTAGCATTTAGAGTGTGGCACAGGTGTCTTCACTTTTCACAATATTCTAATTTTCTGAACAAGGTGTCTTCAATTATTTTCAAATATTCATCAAAATTAAAAGAAATAAACAAAATATATCATTAGTTGTCTTTAATCATCAAAATTAAAAGAAATAAACACTTGAAATATATCAGTTTCACTTTTTGAATGGAATTTGTGAAATAAATCAAGTTTCACTTTTTGATGGAATTTTGAAATAAATCAACTTTTTGATATCGATATTCTAATCGCACAGCCCTGTTAGTCATATTTTAGATTAGAAATGAATTAAATTGTATCCTTATTATATTTTAGATTAGAAATTGAATTAAATTGTATCATTTCTGAATAATAAAATGTAATAAAATGGCAACTTATAGTTTTTTTCTCTCTCTAAAAAACATGTTTTTTCTCTCTCTATATGTATAGCTTATTTTAACCATGCAGCAAAGCTTTTAAAAATATTTTGATAAATTACTGAAAATAAAGAAATGACTTTAAACCGTTTAACTGATTGTATTAATCGGTCAAATTATTATCGGTCGGTTAAACGGTTAAAATGAAAATCCCTAGTGCATATATGTATGTATATATATATATATATATATATATATATTAGTGGTGGGCCGTTACGGCGTTAACGTGCTGCGTTAACGTGAACTTTCGGCGATAAAAAAAATATCGCCGTTAATCTATTCTCAAAGTTGGGTGGGAGCTGGGTCTATACTATGCAAGCTATGATGACTTTCACCCTGATATTTTAGCGCGGATGTATACCTAGCCATTGCACTGTAGGGGGGCGAGAACGAGTCTTCGAACTAGAGGCTCGCAGTCCGTGATGGACAGATTGTTAACGGCTGGTCTATGTGGTAATACAATCGGGCAGGACATCCAAACGCTCGCCTATCCTTCATCAACCTCAAATATGCTTTTCATCTGAAAGATGTATGTAGTAGCAACTTTACATGGCCGCTCATATGATTTAACCTAGAGAAATGTGCGCTATTGAAGTGTTTGTGTGGAAGCGCGTTTGCTGCAGGACAGGCTCCGGTGCGCTCACTTGCTCTTACATCTCCGTCATTTTTGGTCATACAGATAAAAGTAGCCTAATACATCTTTCGAATCTGTAAAAACTCTACGTTTATTTGTGTGCACTCAGATAACAACGAAACGTTGCGCTTTAAGCAAACAGGATGCGCTTAGGTATCATGTGAACTTGAGCGAGAAACTTCGAAACTCGTCTTTGAAAAATATATCTATAGAGAGTGAAATGTCTAAAAAATTAAAATAGAAGACGTGTGTGTTAGCATGGATGATTTACATGAAATTTAATCTGTGCAACACTGTGCATAAAATGGCTTTCAGTTCAATATAATAACAAAAAACAACATTTTGGGTTTTTATTCAACTAATAAGGTGGGCACACACTATATTTTTACTGTATTGACAGTATCGGCAAAAAAAAAATAAAATAATAACAACACGGGAGTGGGAGGAATGGGAGTCATTCTTCCGAGTGGAGGGATTTTCCTCCAGTTTTCGTTGGGATTGGGACGGGAGAGATTAAAGTTGTGATGCATTTTGGAAACAGGAATGAGCCCCTGGTCTACGCATGGCTGAGAAACCCGTTCTCAAAGACTTACTTTTAGTCATTAGATCTGAATTGAGTTCAAATGCTTTTAATCATGAAAAATAATCTATGGAACAAAATTATAAACGCAACACTTTTGTTTTTGCCCCAAAAACAAAAGTGTTGCATTTCTCTGACAATGAAGAATTTCGTCGGTGTGAAATTTGATCGCAACAGCCATTATCGGCTGTCGGTGAACATGTCAAACCAGTGATCAAAGATGACAGATTTTAGCCTAGGATTATACAAATCTTTTAAGATATTCAAAATTAGTCTCAGACGACCAAATCGTGGCCAAAATCACACAGTGTGAGTCGGGCTTAACACATATTTATGAACAATATTTGAGAGAAATAGGCATTTTGTGTACATAGAAAAAGTCTTAGATCTTTGAGTTCAGCTCATGAAAAATGGGGGCAAAAACAAAAGTGTTGCATTTATAATTTTGTTCGGTATATATATATATATATATATATATATATATATATACAGTGGGTACAGAAAGTATTCAGACCCCCTTAAATTTTTCACTCTTTGTTATATTGCAGCCATTTGCTAAAATCATTTAAGTTCATTTTCTTTTCCTCAAAATGTACACACAGCACCCCATTATTGACAGAAAAAACAGAATTGTTGACATTTTTGCAGATTTATTAAAAAAGAAAAAACTGAAATATCCCACAGACCCTTTGCTCAGTATTTAGCTAGAAGCACCCACCCTTTTGATTTAATACAGCCATGAGTCTTTTTGGGAAAGATGCAACAAGTTTTTCACACCTGGATTTGGGGATCCTCTGCCATTCCTCCTTGCAGATCCTCTCAGTTCTGTCAGGTTGGATGGTAAACGTTGGTGGACAGCTATTTTTAGGATCTCTCAGTTGGTGCTCAATTGGGTTTAAGTCTAGGGCTCTGGCTGGGCCATTCAAGAACAGTCACGGAGTTGTTGTGTAGCCACTCCTTCGTTATTGGCTGTGTGCTTAGGGTCATTGAACAGGAACGGAGTTGTTGTGTAGCTTCGGCCCAGTCTGAGGTAGCTGTGTGCTTAGGGTCATTGTCTTATTGGAAGGTAAACCTTCGGCCCAGTCTGGCCTGAGCACTCTGGAGTCTTTTCGTCCAGGATATGCTTGGCCGCATTCATCTTTCCCTGCGATTGCAACCAGTCGTCCTGTCCCTGCAGCTGAAAAACACCCCCACAGCATGATGCTGCCACCACCATTGCTTCACTGTTGGGACTGTATTGGACAGGTGATGAGCAGTGCCTGTTTTTTCTCCACACATACCGCTTAGAATTAAGGCCAAAAAGTTCTATCTTGGTCTCATCAGACCAGAGAATCTTATTTGTCACCATCTTGGAGTACTTCAGGTGTTTTTTTAGCAAACTCCATGCAGCTTTCATGTGTCTTGCACTGAGGAGAGGCTTCCGTCGGGCCACTCTGCCATAAAGCCCCGACTGGTGGAGGGCTGCAGTGATGGTTGACTTTTTACAACTTTCTCCCCTCTCCGAATGCATCTCTGGAGCTCAGCCACAGTGATCTTTGGGTTCTTCTTCACCTCTCTCACCAAAGCTCTTCTCCCCCGATAGCTCAGTTTTGTCGGAAGGGTTCTGGTCGTCCCAAACGTCTTCCATTTAAGGATTATGGAGGCCACTGTGCTCTTAGGAACCTTAAGTGCAGCAGAATTTTTTTAGTAACCTTGGCCAGATCTGTGCCTTGCCACAATTCTGTCTCTGAGCTCTTCAGGCAGACCTCACCTCATGATCATTTGCTCTGACATGCACTGTGAGCTGTAAGGTCTTATATAGACAGGGTGTGGCTTTCCTAATCAAGTCCAATCAGTATAATCAAACACAGCTGGACTCAAATGAAGGTGTAGAACCATCTCAAGGATGATCAGAAGAAATGGACAGCACCTGAGTTAAATATATGGGTGTCACAGCAAAGGGTCTGAATACTTAGGACCATGTGATATTTCAGTTTCAGTTTTTCTAAATCTGCTGCAAAAATGTCAACAATTCTGTCTGTGTTCTGTCAATATGGGGTGATGTGTGTACATTAATGAGGAAAAAAATGAACTTAAATGATTTTAGCAAATGGCTGCAATATAACAAAGAGTGAAACATTTAAGGGGGTCTGAATACTTTCCGTACCCACTGTATATATATATTCTATCAGAGTTTATGGAAATTAAGTTTAAATGCATATTCATGTGTGTGTGTGTACGTATGTGTGTGTATATATATATGCACACACACATAGAAATGTTCATGGGTCAGTGACATCACCGCATTGAAAAGGTCTATTCAATAATTAGTACTCACGCTGAAAAGGATGATGAGTTCGCCTTTCTCAAATGGCCGACGGTGCGAAGGCATTCCCTCATTCAGAATACATTTCTTATCTCCAGGTCTGATCAACTCCCCTATTAATTTGCAATAAAGACAGACAATACATTTGCTTTACACATATACAGTTTATATAACAGTAACATCAGCTCTGCTTTTATTAGGATTCATTTAACAACTAGCCAAACTTATATTTTGTAGTTGTTACTCTCTAAATTGATCAGGAGTAAATTGAGAAAGGTATGAGAACCAGTTAAACCAAATCCAGGTAGACCAACTTAAGCACAGCCTACAAGAAGTGATATTCCACACATGCCTGGATGTCTGGTGGTATACAAGGTCAATAAATCACTATGGATTAGGAACTATGCAAAAGGCAATAGCAACAATGACCATAAGGCGTGCCATCAGCCAAGGTTACATAATATCACTCCTACCATTTTCCCACAGCCAGATTATTATTAAGAGTGGATATGCTTCCAGGTTCAAGACAGAAACTTGCATCAGTCTGTATACAATGACTTGCTTATCCACCAGGAGCACTGATCCAATATGGTGCTGATGTTATAGAAACCTGCATGCAGTGCTCGAATATGTATGTAGGATGGTTCACCTGGATGGGATGTGATGAGTAGAGTTCTATTGTCCAGTGTAGTTACAGTTTTTTGAAAACCACATAATGATTCTACCAACTGCAGCTCCATGTTCATGCTGAGATCCTCTCCTTGCCTGAGAGGAGAAATGGTATGTTAATCATTGTTTCTTAAATAATATCTATATATTCTGTTCCCTAATTGCATTGTCTAAATGGGTAAGTACTGTAACAGGCTGTCCCATATACAGAAAACAGAGGAAGTGTGACACTAATCCTGAAATGAATGAGTCTGTGCTGCCATCTCCAGGACATTATCACCAATGACATACCTCTGAAAGTAACATAGCCCTGCATCCTGAAAAACAAAGCCTAATATGACTTAATATGATGGTCGTTACTCAAAAGAAAATCCATCATTCTTTTTTTTGTTCATATAATGCACTTAAGATAAATAACAAAATGAAAGCAGTCAAATGTGAAGTTTAAAAATAAGTATAATTTAATCTGTGAAGTAGTTGAAAAATTTTCAAAATACTCAATTTAATGTCGGTACATAAGAGAAATGTATATGATAAAGAGCTTTACATAATCACAGGTTTTTAAATAAAAGTTTTTTTTTTCCTATTTCAAAAAATTATTTTCTGTCACTCCTTAGATGTAGTTAAACACCCACAAACGTGAACTTTCACTGGCCATGATTCTAACCTTGAAATCAGGAATACGCATAAAATAATATCTTCAGAATCAATTACACATGTGAAAATCAGCTGAGAATTGATCAAATTGTTATAACCTGGCTCAGAGAAAGATAGGAAACATGTCTTCGTGGCAGTTTTCCTGGTGGTTGACACTTATAATAACTGACACTTAATAATTCTTCTCCTTACAAATGATTTTTGAAAGCAAAAATGCTACGAAATGCACATATTTTGTGAGAAAATGTGATGTGCTAGATACATTTTTTTAGAATCAGCACTCCAAAATTAGTTACAAAAAGCAGCAAGCATTGAATTGAATTTAGCAAATATGATGCAGGACGGTGTAATCAGCACTCACTTCAAACTTCAGTGTCACCAGCAGTGTTGGGCAGTAACTAATTACTAGTAATTTAGTTACTGTAATAATATTACTTTTTGCAGTAACTAGTAGTGTAACTAATTACTAATAAGATTTCAGTAATAATATTACACTTACTATTCATAAAACAGCTTAGTTATTCAGTTACTTTTGATGCCTCCACCCCGCTGATTTAAAATCAAATAATTTCTAGATTTATTTTCATAAGTTTCACGACTCGCACATGCATGTGATGTCCCCAGTGCAGCAGGCAAGCTTGGAATATAGAAAAGCTTACATTCAGCAGATAGAAATATTGCATTATATTGATTTTGTCAGGAAAAAATATTATCTGAACACTGTTGTGTAAGTTGTGGCTTTACATTACATCCCTCTGATCAGCATGTGGTACATTATATCATTGTAATTAAAAATATTTTTGAAAAATCAAACTGTTTCTTACAAACGTGATTTGCTAAAATACATAATGAAATATAATCGTGTATGGGTAACGGAGAAATTACAATTAGCTTCAAGCTACACATGATAATTAATAAGATTAATTCAACACTTCTACTTGAATGTCACAATCAATCACTATTGAGTGTCTGTAATAACTTCTGACTGCGATCAAGTGTGGATTTTGGTCAAATGATGAGGAAGAAATATGTTATTATGAACATTCTAGAATAATTATATGTGGAAGATACACAGTTACAACTTCTGTGGGGTGTGAAGAAAAAGTAAACTAGTAGTGTAACTAATTACTTTTTCCTAGAAAGTAGTAAGTAAAGTAACAATATTACTTTTGAAAGGAGTAACTAGTAATGAGTAATATATTACATTATTTGAGCAACTAGCCCAACACTGGTCACCAGCATTACTTAACGAAGACTTAGATTTTATTATCTAGTCATGTTTATTTAGCTTAACTTCTTACTGATGTCTACAGAGTGGTTTTACCTGGTGAAAACCGGGTGTGCTCTCTGATCTAAGACAATGATGATATCTCCAGGTTCAAGGCCAGGCTCCTGGTCACCCTCCCCATGAAACACTATTTTCTGTCCATCTTTCATACCTGCAATAACACATAATCAAGCATAAACAAAAGTAACAAGCTGCAGAAAACCAATGTTTTGGACTGAACCGTGCTTTTCCTGTCACTTTCTAACCTTTATCAATGTGCACCTCAAGAATCTTCTTCTGCCGTAGTATCTTGCGACCAGCGCATGTTTTGCAGCGGTCGCGGTGACCCAGTCGCTGACCTTGTCCCTGACAACCGGCACAGACTGCTGATATCTGCTGCACCATGCCAGGTGCTAAGTGATGTAGTCTGACCTGGAAACCCACCCCATTACACAAAGGACACATTTCTATCACACCTTTACGACCCCCACGACCTGTAGTAAAAAAAAAAAAAACTTTTAAAATGCTACCAGAAAAATCTAAACAGTACATCAGTAATATAGTGCTAATAAATACATTGCCATTTAAAAATTTGGGATACGTTTTAGAGAAACAAATGACACTTTTATTCAGCAAGGATGCATTAAATTTACCAAAAGTGATAGTACATACTTTTTATTCATCAAAAAATCATATCATATTATATATATATATTTAATAAAGTAAAAAATTCTGTTCCTGTGGCTCAGTGGTAGAGCATTGCGTTAGCAACACATAAGGTTGTGGGTTCAATTCCCAGGGAACACACATACTGACAAAAAAACGTATAGCCTGAATGCACTTTAAGTCGCTTTGGATAAAAGCGCCTGCTAAATGCATAAACGTAAATACAAATATTAAGCAGCACAACTGTTTTGAACGGTGAAAATAATAAGACGGCTATGTGATACTGAAAACTGAAGTAACAAGCTGCTAGAAATTCAGCTTTGCCATCAGAGGAATAAGATAAATTGTAAATTATATTGAAATAGAAAATAGTTATTTTAAAGTGTAATAATATTTCACAATATTACTATTTTTAAGTAAAAATAAATCAAGCCTAGATACTTCTTTCAAAGAAAAAAAAATATCACCAATCCCAAATTCTTGAAAAAATATATAGTAATATAATATAGAAAAGAACCCCTTATACGAATATATACATTTCAGTCAATTATTACCTTCACACTTGTCACAGATTAAATTTTTCTGGACAGCAAGTTTCCTGGTGGCTCCATTATAAAGGTCCTCCAAAGATACATTCAACTGATGCACCACGTTCTTTCCTGTGTAGAGCAACCACAACATTTCACTGTAAGATTTGAAATAATTTACGAATTATTCAAAGTGCAACGTGTGTATGTTAGCCTATTAGAACATTTGATCTCCTTGAAAAGTGTAAACATGTTAAAAATGGAAATACCTGGGAATAACCTATATGTTTTACCAAACAAAAACATTGTATTTTAGGTTACTAAACATGTTAACTGAAAAGCGTCTGATTCCTTTGAACAACAAGCTGTTCTTTGGAACATTCACAAATCTTCCAGGAACAACATGGATTATCAGGTTTTGCAAAACTTGTGGAGTCTGTGGCTAAGAAAGAAATGTACTTACCTCTCCTCTCCCTGTGCATGTGTCCCCCTCCTCCAAAGAACAAGTCAAAAATGTCCATGGGGGAGCCAAAACTTGGCCCTCCATTTCCTCCCTCCTTAATCGCCTTCTCACCCCCTCGGTCATACACTTCTCTCTTCTTGGCATCTGACAAAACCTCGTATGCTTGGGAGATCTGTTTGAACTGGAAATACAGAACAGTGAAGGGGACATAAAATCAAAACTCAAGGTCCACACTTTGAGACCACCCATGTGATCTCTAAACTATACATTTCCAAACAGTGGCGTGCACAGGGTGCCCCCTTTGAGGTCCGACGCTAAAGTGCCCTTGCGGTCCGGTCTGTGCGATAGAAACAATACTAATATGCAGAGTATACTGTTGGCGCAAGGCACCAAGACCCGCGGGGGGCAACATCCCAGTCGCAAAAAAAAAAAACATGCCTCGCCCGCAACCGGCACTCACACTTCATGTTTGCGGCTGAACGCAGATGATCATAATTGATGGACATCTATTGCCGTGAAAAGACATCAAGCCGGCGCAGAGAAAAAAAAGATGAAAAGGAAGCCTGCACGTCACTTTCAGGTAGGCTACATTCATAATCAAAGAAGTATTAAGACAATATATATATATTATGGTGGTTATAAAAACAGACCTAAGCCAACAACAGCCTTTAAAATTACTTAAAATGCATTATATAAAAACAATGAGGCAACTCTGCTGAAAAAAAAAAACAATAGAACCATAACAGAAAATTCTAACACCATCACAAATAATCACAAATAAATTACAAACCAACTTTTAACCATTAAAACCAATGTTTTCAGTAGTGTGTTTTGGGACATATTCCATTAGGATGTATTGGTTTTAACAAGCCACCAATAGAAGTTGACCAATTACCATTAGAGACCAACAGGCCAGGTCTATTACAGTTTCCATTAAAACCAATACAAGACCCATTATAACCAGTAAAACCATTATACATTTTGTGATGGTGTCTGTTGTTTTTTTCACATTATGTGTTATAAATGCCTCTAAAGGGAGCCAAAGGCCTGGTAATTGCTGTTGTTACACGTACAGGACGATCATATCCTTGTTTAATATGCTATTGACCAAACATCTAATTCAAACATCCCCTTAATCTTTATTTTTGGCCACCTTTTTGCTATAGATGACACAGCCTCTATAATTTCTTCAACAAAAAACATGTGGACATCCCAACCCTTACA
The DNA here is from genome assembly GCA_027422405.1 of Ptychobarbus kaznakovi. Classification (NCBI taxonomy): domain Eukaryota; kingdom Metazoa; phylum Chordata; class Actinopteri; order Cypriniformes; family Cyprinidae; genus Ptychobarbus; species Ptychobarbus kaznakovi. The sequence continues at coordinate 6,656,048 of CM049799.1, forward strand.
AAAATTAACCATGGTTTTCGTAGTAAAACTGCTTAATTTTCTTTTGCGTGATTTCTGAATGCTTGAGACCATAAAATCAATCAGACAACTGTATTACTGCCATAGGTAACTGTCTAGAGCTACAATTGAAATACAATTAATTTGTTTATTTACTTTTATATTTTATTAAAGGTCTATTTTGACCCCTGTGGTAGGTGTTTTTTTACTTCCATAATATTTGAGGGAGGGGGCACAACAACAAAATCCTGCTTAGGCACCCATTTGGCAGCGGTCCTGATAAAGATGTCTTCACGATCTGCTTTTGAAGAAATATCGTTGTATCTTGCTACAGCACATTCACTTTCTATCAGCTGCAGTTCTGGCGCCGCCGTATCAATATACATACAGCACCACAAACATTCACGTCAGTAAGAAGATATTTTGAAGAATGTGGGTAACCAAACAGTTGCTGGTCCACATTGACTTTGACAGTATAGGGAACACTGTGGACCAGACACTGTTTGGTTTTCCACCTTCTTCAAAATATTGTTTACGTTTATTATTATTGTTTAGCAGAAGAAGGAAACTCCGGTTTAAAACAACTTTTGAGTAAATTAAGGTATACAAATAAAACACTAGCCTATTTTAATTATTGGGTGAATAATTCCTTTAATGTTAACACCAAACATATAATAAAAAATAAAATGTTACATTTTCTAAAATAGAAACTTTAATACAGTTTCTTTAATAGGAATCAATCTATATAGTGTTTTATTTTTATATTTTTTCATTCAGTTTCGTGAATGCCCCTGCGAAATAAATTTATTGTAGCCTACCTGAAAATAAAACACGGTTTATGTTATGTGTATCTGTGTTCTCATTTTTAATAACAAAGATAAAATGATGACAAAGAGTTGTACCTTCACCCACTTTGGCCTAAATATCTGCCATACTTGTAAAATATTTTGTTACCTTGAAAGGCGTTGTCTTTATAATAGGTTAATTTGTTTGGCTGTAATGCTCGTAACAACTTGCAAAATAGAACAACCAACATGTCAAAGAATCGTGATAAAATCGTGAAACCCCTAGCCAAGGGGGAACAACACCATCCCCTCCACCGGTCCACGATTGTGCCCTCGTAACGCCATCTCGCCCCTCCAGAGGCCTGTGCACGCCACTGTCTCCACATGACAAAATCACTCAAATATAAGGGAACTATTGTGGAATTTATACTTGATACTAGACATTGATAATGCATACAACTGTGGCAGTCTTACCCTTTCCCCCTCTGTTGGATTTTTATCTGGGTGATATTTCAATGCCAGTTTACGATATGCCTTCTTTAGCTCTTCAGGGCTGGCGTTAGGCTTTACACCCAGCGTATCATAAAAACCGTCTCTTTCACCATAGTTGCCCCCCAACAGGTTAATCTAGTGACGCCAAAAGAAGCATTTAAAAAAATACACTGAAATGTACACTTGACAGTTGGTTATATATTTCATTAGTATTAACCGTGTCAGAATTACTCTAAAGTTAGCACATATGTTTGGTCTCATTAACGTTATATGGTTAGTAGAAATCAATTACAATTACATTAAACTCACCATAATATTCACACAGATTTAATTCGACCAACCGTATTAAAACACGTGGTTTAGTCCTTATTAACAAATTTTGTGTTCATGGATTTCAAAATCACGCGAAATTAAATGTCAAGCTATGATATGTTACACAGTGACTGTTACTAAAAGCAAAGACTATGGAATACCTTAAATAGGTGCTAAAAGCCTGAATTTTAGATAAAAACAAGCCAAAAAGAAACAAAACAAAGACAACAATCATGTGATCCATGCCATAACATTTTATTTGAATAAATCGTCAAGTACCGTGAAATATGGTGAAATCCCTTCCCGTCTTATGACTCCGTGTAACAGACAACAGACTTCCAGAATCTTCCAGCAGCGCTCTACATCTTCTTCTTGTGGAGCGTTATTGAACTTTGATAGCAGCGCGACCTATTTCTGCCACCTACTGTACATAGCGACGTACGACAGGCAATGACGAGCAGCTGTTTAATTCACGTGTTTCGTCGACAGACCCAAAGGTACGTTACCTTGACAGCTTCGCCCTAAAGGACATTATCTATGGACTTTTAATGAACCATAGCAAATATGATTTTCTGGTCAATAGCATCCTTATGATGGCAAAGTTTTATATGCTCAAATCTAAATACTTGAAAGTTGAAAGTAAAACCAGCCTTTTGTGCATTTCACAATGAGTTTGTTTTGTATACAAAAGCCCTTTGTGTGATGAAGGGGAAGAATGCAATACATCTGTTTTCTGTTATTATAGAATATGATTTACAAGAAAACCCCTAGGCCTTTCAATGTTTTATGTAGTTTATGTATTTATTTAATATATTTTTTTGCCTCTCTCTGTTCTCTCTCTTTCTGTTGTATTTGTATGCACCTGTTCTTTATATTGTAAGTTTCTATCGACAGCGGCTAATTTTTATCAGCATTTCAATAACTCTCCCTGGGAGACCATTCTCGTTCATCTGTATTATTTATATAACTAATTAGGCTTAGTTCACAAATACATTTTTATAATCACTAATTATTTGTAACTTTAAAATTACGTTATTATAGTTGTGACGTGTCTCCTGAATGCATCGTTAGATATCTCTTCACATTAAGCCATGAAACACAGCGGCCAGACTCAAATATTTGCAAAAGGATCATCCGCCCGAACAGGGACTTGAACCCTGGACCCTCAGATTAAAAGTCTGATGCTCTACCGACTCCGCTAAAGCTGGGGAACAATAGTCTGTATAGGCGGGGGAAGAAGAAGGAGAAGGGGGAAGGAGGAAAAAGGAGAAAAGGAGGAAAAAGAGAGAAAAAATGAAGTGAAATGAGAGTTAATATTGACTCTGCTGCCCGTCAAAAGCTATAGGACACATAAATTACATTATTAGTTTGAGAAATATGTCCATAGATAACAATTTGCATGGGGTGCTGTAGATCCAAAGGTTGCCGGTTCGAGCCCCGCCTGGAGCAGTCATCTCTAACCAAAAACTCTAACTGAAATATTACGAATCGATTAATTAATAGCTTATTAATTGATACAAATAGGACAATGGCTTATTTTTAATGTCAGTCATACAGTAAAATATTTGTACTTAAGTGAAAATACGTATGTGACAATGATATAGATAATAATTTACTTAATTTACATAATGCAATAGATATTACTATCAATTAGTTGCACTAGCGGACACCTACACATGTATGTTTTGTTTTGACTAAAATATATAAAATTATTATTACTATATTCACATGTATTGTTTGTATATATGTATGTATGCATGTGTTTTACATTGCTTTAGAAAACATATCCAATACATAATCTAATTTATAAATCAAAGGAATTAGAATTGAAAGTTTGAAATTGTTTTCTCTGAGTGACTGTTTGCAATAAATAAAGATAAAGACCTTGCTGTTTAAATATATTAAACATTTATTACACAATCTGAATTATCTCTTTCTTTCTCTCTCACACACACAGTAAGCATATCATAGATACAAAGAAATTGAAGAATTATATATAAAATACAAATATAAAATAAATAAACTAAATACACAAAGTAATAAAAGTAGAAGATTCTGGTCAGCTGGTAAAAACATATACAAATAAAATCAACACACAAAAACAGTAATCTACAGATTAAGAGAAAATAAAATGAAATGTAATAATAGAGAATACAACACCAACACTTCATAATTTTAGGAAAATATTGTTGACACCTTTGTTGTATGGAATACACAACTACATGTCTGTGTCTCTCCAAACAAAGAAATTTTCCCCTCAACTGCACTGGACATTTTACAATCTGTAATATTGTTTGACAGTGAATCATAAAAATGTGACCCCTTTCAATATGACATAGCTTTATGTTGTATGATTGTACACACATCACTTTATCTAAATTTACCTTCAGATACATGTCATGCCACTTTCTCTGGCGGGGTGCCGGCCTGTGTTTCTTGCCTCAGAAGGCCAGACCCCTACAGCAGCAAACTTTGACAGGTGTGACATCCACTCCTCGTCGCCCATAGCCCTGTGCTTTTTGAGCTTGGAAGCCATCTTCCATTACTAGAGTAAATTAAATTGTAACTATTACATTTAAATCTGTAACTATTCAGTACATGGTATAACCATATCAACATGGGTAGTTTTAACTCACTACTATACAAATCCTGTATATAGATAGCATTTGTAATTCAGCAAATTATAGCACACTTCACCTCAGTGTATAATATATTAATGCATAGTAGTAGTACATATATAAGTCATTTAGTACAATCATATGAAGTTTATTATCAGTTGGTAAACACAAAGTCTCCTGTTATAACAGGTGGAATACCTGAATACAACACAAAACTCATTCATTTTGGGTGTAAAAAGGGAATAAACACCAGAATACAACACAAAACTCATTCATTTTGGGTGCAAAAATTGAATAAACACCTGAATACAACACAAAACTCATTCATTTTGGCTGTTAAAAGGGAATACAATTTCAGGTATTGTCCCAACGGTATACCAAGTTATAAACCATACTAATTAATGTATAAACAATATACATATTTTGATTCTCTGTCGAAAATACGTGTAAGCTAGCTATATTCATTCATAGCTAGCTAGCTAGCTTGCGAACTAAATAAAACAACACCTTATGTTACCTAAAACATGTAAAAGTTTATTAAAAAACGATTAAAATGTTAACTCCAATATGGTTATTCTTCTTATTAGCTAGCTAGTTAATTCAAATGAGGAATCTTACCCGGATGGATTAAATTCCCAAATCGCTATAAGTTCAAAGACGAACTTAACGGCGGCTTTTTTCCCCCAAATAATTCACAAATATATTATAAAATAATTTGCTGTAAGCTATGGGACGCGGACTTAATGCGCATGCTCCTGCAACCTAGCTTCAAGATAGAAAAGGGCCACGGTGATTGGCTGTCATAAGATGCAGAAAATGGAAAGGGCGAGATCTGATAGGCTGTCATAAGATGGAAATGCAGAGACGTGATTTGTTGATGTGAACAGACGCTCGGTCCCCACGCACCGCTATCCGGGCTGCGAAAGAGCCAATTGTTATAGCGACATCTATTTCTTCACTACTTAGTTGCACTAAACTCGTTTGGCATTTGAAGAAATGGCTAAGGAACATCGATCAACGCTTACAAATTTGAAATATGTGCTTTATTTTATGTCTTTAAAACGAACCAATAAGGAACGTTCCTAACGAGGGAAAATCGAAGGAGATACGTTCTAATAACTAGTTTTCAAAAGACTAATTTACAATGTGAGGATATGTTTTATCTTAAGATAAATACCACACACCACAATTTTCTTGCACCGTGTTGGCCGCGTGGAGGACCGAGCGTCTGTTCATATCAACAAATCACGTCTCTGCATTTCTATCTTATGACAGCCAATCACCGTGGCCCTTTTCTATCTCGAAGCTAGGATGCAGGAGCATGCGCATTAAATCCGCGTCCCATCGCTTACAGCGAATTATTTTATAATATATTTGTGAATTATTTTGGGGAAAAAAGCCGCCGTCAAGTCCGCCTTTGAACTTATAGCTATTTGGGAATTTAATCCATTCGGGTAAGATTCCTCAATTTAATTAACTAGCTAGCTAATTATAAGAATAGCCCTATTGGAGTTAACATTTAATAGTTTTTTAAATAAACTTTTAAATGTTTTAGGTAACATAAGGTGTTGTTTTATTTGGTTCGCTAGCTAGCTAGCTATGAATGAATATAGCTAGCTTAAACGTATTATCGACAGAGAATCAAAAGATTTATATTGTTATAAGTTAACGTTAATTAGTAGGTTTTAACGTTGGTATACCGTTGGAGCAATACCTGCAATTGTATTCCCTTTTTACACCCAAAATGAATGAGTTTTTTTATTTTATTCAGGTGTTTATTCCCTTTTTACACCCAAAATGAATGAGTTTTGTGTTGTATTCAGGTGTTTATTCCCTTTTTACACCCAAAATGAATGAGTTTTGTGTTGTATTCAGGTGTTTATTCCCTTTTTACACCCAAAATGAATGAGTTTTGTGTTGTATTCAGGTGTTCATTCCCTTTTTACAACCAAAATGAATGAGTTTTGTGTTGTATTCAGGTATTCCACCTGTTATAACAGGAGACTTTGTGTTTACCAACTGATAATAAACTTAATATGATTGTACTAAATGACTTATATATGTACTACTACTATGTATTCATATATTATACACTGAGGTGAAGTGTGCTATAATTTGCTGATTTACAAATGCTATCTATATACAGGATTTTTATAGTAGTGAGTTAAAACTACCCATGTTGATATGGTTATACCATGTACTGAATAGTTACAGATTTAAATTGAATAGTTACAATTTGATTTACTCTAGTAATGGAAGATGGCTTCCAAGCTCAAAAAGCACAGGGCTGTGGGCGACGAGGAGTGGATGTCACACCTGTCAAAGTTTGCTGCTGTAGGGGTTGGCCTTCTGAGGCAAGAAAACACAGGCCGGCACCCGCCAGAGAAAAGTGGCATGACATGTATCTGAAGGTAAATTTAGATAAAGTGATGCGTGTACAATCATACAACATAAAGCTATGTCATATTGAAGGTGTCACATTTTTATCATTCACTGTCAAACAATATTACAGATTGTAAAATGTCCAGTGCAGTTGAGGGGAAACATGTCTTTGTTTGGAGAGACACAGACATGCAGTTGTGTATTCCATACACAAAAAAGGTCTCAACAATATTTTCTAAAATTATGAAGTATTGGTGTTGTATTTCTCTATTATTAAATTTCATTTTATTTTCTCTTATTCTGTAGATTACTGTTTTTGTGTGTTGATTTTATTTGTATATGTTTTTACCAGCTGACCAGAATTTTCTACTTTTATTACTTTGTGTATTTTACAGATTATACACACATTACACAGACTATTGTTCCCCAGGGTTAGAGCACTGGTCTTGTAAACCAGGGGTCGCAAGTTCAAATCTCGCTGGGGCCTCAAATATGTTTTGTGCCAAGTTTTGTGCCAATTCTACGCAGAGACTACGAAATGTAAACAGCATTCATGGTAGTTACGAATCAAAAAGTTTACACCAATGTAATTTTACACCAAATCTTTTATTTCAGACGATATTTGCATCCTATCACTGCACTGTGTTATTTATTTGTAAATAAATTGTTCCTGTGGCTCAGTGGGTAGAGCATTGCGTTAGCAGCGCAAAGGGCGTGGGTTCAATTCCCAGGGAACACACATACTGACAATAAATATATAAGCTGAATGCACTGTAAGTTGCTTAGGATAAAAGCGTCTGCTAAATGCATAATTGTAATTTTAGGAATTCAACAGGATCCTTTGCCGACTATTTTCAGTAGCGAAAATTCCTTCAAGAAACTTATAGGGTCTTGAACTAAAAGATCATTGTCAGAGCTTAAATCCATTGCCTGACTTGTTTTGTAGCTACATCTCTATACAGCCATCGTGAGATGTGAATTCAATATTTGCCTGGTGTTTGAAAATGTGAGCATGTTCTCAACAAATAGATTTCAAATAATTGTATTACATTGTAATAGCCTATTATTGTATGTTATACACGTGTTTCATTGCACTTTTTTACTTCCGGTTTTTATTCTCAGGTTTTAAACATTAATTAGGCAACACAAAGTTATACTTGTGTTTATAATAACAACATGTAACATGACTCTGGCCTGGTTTAACAACCCATGCTTTAATTTCTTTTAGTCCCTTATATCAAATCTTTTGCATAAAAATGCATGTTTTGGTGATGTTCTGTGTCTTATGTTTTTTATATCATATTTAGTGATAGAATTCAACAGTCTACAACTTAAGTGTTTATATAGGCAAACCGGCAAAAAAGGTGGATTTTTTTTCATCTATCCAGTTACTAGATAACATCAATGAATTATAGTTTTTTTTCGTTCCGTTGCAACACAAATACATCATATGAGTTGCTCACCTGCAAACTACATGAAACAACATGACCGACCAAACAGGTTTCGGCATCTGTGGTGCTTTAAAAGTTTAGCAACGTCTGATTTGTGAACGAATCGTTCCTTGTTCACGAATCAAACTGAACCGTGGCTGCATGCAGCTTTCATACTTTATAAAAAATAACACGATTAAGAACAATAATGCCATCACTATTATTCCGAAATCAGCCCATTTCTTTCATATTTGCATATTTAAATCACGCTGTGACAAAGTAACAAGCATACTACTCCTGTTACTATTCCTGTCATAGCAAGATATTATAAAACAACAAGAGTAACAGTAAAGCAAGCAACAGACTCGTTTTCAAGCGGTTCTTTCGAACGAACCGCGGTAATGAGTCGGACTTTCCCGCATGAGTTGGGAATTGTATTACTCACATTGTGTAACGCTGGGGAACGGGAGGTGTTACTTCTTCAACTCAGTTCGCTGCACACAAAACCACGAGCGGACATCGTTTACTCGAACTCTACATGATTTTCGATAAATAGGACCTCGTGGAGCAAGGAAGTATTAAGAGGGGAAGAAGTACAAACACATGAACAGTCAACGCCGAATGTGTAGAACAAGGAAGAAGAATATTGGTCCGTTGACTGTTTGTTGTAAGGAGTTGTTGGGATCTCTCGAGCCCAGCCATGGAAGAAGTGATACGGAGATGTATTTCCTGATGCTGCGATCTCACGCGTAAGCGTTCCCAGCAAATAAATTGTGAGTACACCTGCGACTTTATATGTAGGAAATCACAATATACGAGCTCAAAACACATACTCGTGTGTTTATCGATGTTATACAGACCAGGCAGTACAACATTACAGTGCTTAACATTAGCAAATCTGTCCTCAGGCAAATCGGTAAGTGATGCGTAACTAGTTTTTCTATTGTACTTGTAGGGACACGATGTCGCTGGTCTCCGCCGTGGTCGTCTGGGAATGGCACAACGAGCATGGGCGCTGGCGGCCGTACAGCCCAGCCGTGTCTCTCCACATAGAGGCGGTGATAAGAAGCGATCCCCGCGGCGGCAGCGTCGTTTTAGGCCGAGCTGACAGCCGCCTGTCATCCTACATCATCGATCTACACTCCATGCATCAGTTCAGACAGGATACCGGTAAGATGAAGATCAGCAGCG
>CM049799.1:7339459-7648990 GCA_027422405.1 Ptychobarbus kaznakovi
TACGCTACAAAATGCGAACTAAAACAATGGCCTCAGCACCCGAAAAGGGTTAGAAGATTGGGTGACCAGACATCCAGATTTTCCCAGGATGTCACAATTCGTTGTCGATTAAGGCGGAATAGGCGGAATCGCGCTGATAGGAGAGTGTTTTAATGACAGGACACACATTTATACATCACTTTATTCAAAAGAAAGACCGAAAGATCCACTCAGGTTAGGTATAAATGCAATCTTGGCTGCATTTCGGAATTTGGTTGTGTGTCAGTGTGCACACTTGTGTATAAAGAGAGACTTTGATATGTCTAAAACTGACATTCTGTCTACAAAATCAGTTAATGCTGCTACTTGCATGTGAATCCATTGATCTGTTTTGCATGGTGCCAGACCATCATCGATACTGATGATGACACATATTCAGATTAGTACTCAGCAAAAATGTGTTTTCCAGCGATTTTTCATTTATTACATTTGGTCTCCCCAATCCTGAATATTTGCTAACTTGCTTGGCATAGATACAGAATTGTATTGTCATCTGGCCAGTAGACTGGAGTGTTCTGCTGTAATGCTGGTTCATGGCCTATGTGTTGCTAATGCATTGTATGGCCTGAGTTAATGGAGACAGAGTGAAGGCCTGGCTGCACCTTCTATTGTCACTTAATAAGATTGCTCTTGACCTCTGACCGCCCAACACACAGCAAAAGAGCTCAAATTAGCTTATTTTCTTTGTTTTCTTTTCTTCTCTTTTCTTCTCCTCTCTTCTGTTTTCTTTTATTTTCTTGTTTACTAGCAATTTTTAAGTAAAAATTGTTTCAAATGAAAAGCCTTGAATGCATTTTTTGTCAGTGCACATCACATGTGTATAACTATAAACCAAGTCAAATAGTATCGGTTTTTATATATATTATTGGTGGCTTAATAAATCCATGAAGCATGCAAAATCTATCTGGACTCTGAAAGACTTCAAGTGACTTTCCTCTAGTTCCAGGAACCCAGTGAATAGTAACACTTTAGCATTATAATGCTTATGGCTATTTTCGTCATATCCACGTCTCTTTTTTTCAAAATGTACTTTTCATTACGTGACTCTTTTGTGCATGGAGATCGTCTGAATCTGGGAACAATGAACTGGCTTTCCTCCAACCTGACATTAAAGTCTTGTTCCAGAGGGTGCCCGACTCATTTTTCTTATTTTTCAAATCTAGCTCTTTGTCGCCACTTTTTTTTCCATTCTGCAGAATTTTATTGCCTGCACTCTCTGAAAGAGGATTTCAGACCATAAAAGGGAACAACACAAGGTTCACACACTTACTGGATTTGGTGTCGCTGCTCCACATGTGCTGGCAGAATGGGGGTCTTCTCGGAAACAACATTTTCACGTTTGGCTAATGGCGCTAATTAGCAGTGAATCTGTGATTTTCCCGCCTGTTGGTTTTTGCTGAGTGTCATTAATAGCAGCATTAAGCTGTGTCTCTGGTGATATAGATCCCTGGCTATGAACGCCAGACAAAAGGCAATGATTTATTGTTACGCACGGCCATAATGTCTGCATTAAAAAACATTAGGCTAAGCTGCTACATTATCTCTGGAAAATAAGCTTGAGATTCAGTCGTGCTCTGGAGCATGTGTCTGTCCAAAATTGTAATGTTCAAGTTGTGTGAACTCAAAAGCAGAACTACTGAAATAGCTGTGAATCTCCACAGTGAATCAGTTCATATGGTTCCCAAAACCAGTTTAAATGTGTACAAATTGGACTGGTTTGCTTTGTTTTAGGAGCTTAGCTCCCGTTCCCGTTCATTGTAATTGCGTGGAAAAGTGCAACTAGCAAAGTGTTTGGAATTTCCACAGAAGGACGTAAGCCATTCATAGACAAGCACATGGATGATGCTGATTGAATAATGACAAAAATTGCATTTTTAGATTAACTATTCCAGTCATCTACAGACTGTTCATTTGTGACTGTTCTCCATAGTTGATATGTAGGGCACAATCTTGATCTTGAACAATGCATGTAGCCATCTAAAATATTTATACTCCGTTTATGGGGTTTAATTTCTCTTTCTACAACAAGACAAAATAATACGTATGAACTCCCACTGTTATGTCCCTGCAGGCTCTGACCATTAAATCGATGGTGATACTCCTTCCTCTTAGTGGGGCAGGTTTCTCTGTGTTTTGGAAATAGCTTTGCATGCTAGTCTACTGAGACAATAATCATGTTTATCAGATGGAGATTCTTTTAAATAGATTTCCTTAGACTAGTCATTAAGTCATGCACTATTAAATTATTTGTTCGCAAATAATTCTTCAGATTTGTTCAGACAGCAATACTTGTGCATTGATGGATGGATGGATGGATGGATGGATGGAAAGATAGATGGATGAAACCTTCCTTTAATTGTACATTTTCACCTTATATTTTTTGTATTTTTTTATAATTTGTTTGCCTATTTTGTCCCATCAATTAAGACTTAGCGGAATTAATGTCCACTTCATTCATTCACATCATTCTCCTTTGTGTTTCTCACAGTACATCTGCTCCAGCCTTCTGAGGGCTTTTTGTGCAAATGCGTCACAAGTTCACATGAATCTAATACCTCCTTTATGCTGTACACATGTTCTCTACACACGTTCATATTACCAAAGCTTCCAACATTCTGTCCTTGTTTGAGCTTCTAATCAACCAGCACGACTGGCACTAATGCAAAGGGGAGTGAACACATTAATAAACATTAAGGTGCTTATTGCTCTGAGGTGCTTGTTAATTAAAGGCACTTTTGCGCAAGTGTTTTAACATGCAGCATTCTAGCACCGAGTGACCACCTCCCCACAATTTTCTCTGATCAATCGACAGGAGTCCCTCATCTCACAGGTTTTATTTGTTTGGCTCTCTTATTAATTTATTGTCTGTGTATTGATGTACAGTGGGTGAGTAATGGATTTGCTTCACAGGAGAAGGGTGGGCTGGAGTCTCAGTGGCCCCTTTGCCCATCAAGCACTGCCGAACGCTGCAGTACTCCAATAGCAAGTCAATTTGCACCCTTAAATTGGTTGATTATGCTGAATGGGGGTGGCTGAATGGAGGCTCATAACTCAAATAGATTTCATATTATGTAGAATGGCCAACGCTATGCTAATCTCATCTGCTCAATGATGGAGGGAAACAAAGCAAAGCAGCATGGGAGACTTGTGGTAGTATGAATGAACTGAGAGAAAGTGTAGTGCCAAGTGTTTGTTTTCCCTTATCTCCAGGGCTCAAAAATAAAATGCATTTTTTTTTTCTGCCGGCTCAGAGTTTAGATTATTATGTTTCATGGGCTCAACCAAAAAAAAATAGATTTTATATTTTAGCAATCTATTTTTATTTCACACAGAAACTTGTTTATTTATGTATTTTTTGACCAAAAGAAGAAGCTGAATTTCAAGTCAAGTCACCTTTAGTGATATTGCACTTTATACAATACAGATTATGTCAAAGCAGCTTTGCAGTGTCAAACAGGAAAACAGTTTGGCAATAATGCAAGAGGACACTAAGAAACAGACATGTTTTTATATATGTTTTTTTCAGTTAAAGTCAGTCCATTGATTAATTCAGTGATGTCATCATCCAGTTCAGGTCTCTTAATTGTCATAAATTAAGCATCCACAGCTAAGCAAGCCAAATGCGACAGTGGCAAGGAATCAAAACCCAATCGGTGACAGAAATGGTGAAAAAAAAAAAAAAATATAACCTTGGGAGAAACTAGGCTCAGTTGGGGGGGCAGTTATCCTCTTGCCAAACAAAACTAGCATAGTGTGGGTTAATTCCAGGCTGCAACACAAGTCAGATTGTGAGCTGTGAAGTAATATATAGCTGAGTATCATTGCAACACAATGAAAACTAACACCATGTTTCCTGATGATATCTCCCAAGGTTAACATGTGAATTGTGAAAAGCAGGAGTCCTAGTACTGAGCTTTGTGGTACTCCATACTGTACCTATGATTTATATCATGCTGGAAAAATGGTATAGAGGGGTTTACCAAGACTATTGCAACAAGGCAATTTTTTTTGTGCAACAGTAATATTAATTACATCACACAAAGTGCAAAGATAAAAGGTATAAAACACATGTAAATGTTCCAAATGTTGAGATGTAGTGCCAACACAGGGGATCGATCTGTTCTGTCAGCTCGCCCGAAAGTATCTCACACTGTCCTGGGGCTGTAGGTCCTTTCTCATTTTTAAGCCTATCTTTTTCTTTCTTTCTCTCTCTCTCTCCTTATCTTTATTCCACTCTCTTTCATGGACGCATACACACATCGGCACACTCAAAGTATGAGTCATAAACTTTGTTCTTAGACTGTAACTCAGCTTGGAGTTACCCCCTCCCGCCTTACCAGTGAAGGCCACAGCTGTAAATTTAGGCCTTGATTCAGCGAGAAACCAAAGCTGTGACACAAAATTAGAGTGTTCTCTTCTACCAAAGTGCTCTTCATCTCCAACATATTTTTAAAGTGCTCAAATATTTCCCCTCCATCAGATGTCTGTAATAGGTCCAATCAAATAATAAATTAACAACATAAATTACAGTCATGGCTTTCTTGAAAAGGAGGGAGGATAAAGAAAAGGCAGACTTTTCAAAATGTCTGGCTCAAGCTAAAAGGCTTTTGTGTTAGCTTTGGTCTTGTTGAAAAAAAGCCACAATTATTGTTTTCCCCACAGTAATCTAGTGCCAAAATGATTTGTCCCTTAAGTAGTAACTATGTTCAGTTTTCTCTACCTATATTGCATAAACTTCCCAAAAATCAACATCCGCACCCAAACCAGAATTATAACAGGAGTCTTGTTGACGTAAATTTCAGTTGAGCTGCCGTGCTCTTCGTGACCTTTCACTCACAGCTATCTCTATTACATTGAATGAGACAGAGAAGTAATTGCTTTTGACAAGGTCTGAGCCATGGGGTGACCTTTAGTCTGCTGATGGTCAGTTCAACCATGTGAACCGCATCTAGGGCCTCAAATAATCTCAAAAAGTTTGTATAACTCAGGACTGCTCAGTGTCTCTACCTAGAATATTCCACCATGGGCAACTCTGCAAGGGGCTAATGAACTGAAATCTACTGTAGCCTTAGCTTGTGTCCTCATTTGATCTAGTAGTTGTATTCAACTTTAACGTTCATAAAGTTTAGACATAAATAATAATAATTTTCTTCACAGATCTGTATGTGCACATCTCTGCATTGTATTGAGCATTCAATAATCATTCTACTCTACATTGAGCTCACATTGTTTTTGTTTTCTGGGGTTCATTAGACTGTAATGTAATGAATTAAAGATTCTGTACTGTAATGAAATATTTGATTTAACCTGTTCGCCATCACCCCCATATTGGGACTCACAGCTGAAAATGACCTACCTATCTTTGTATCTTTGGAAAGAAGACACTGCAGGCTTTACTATTCTATCATCCAGAGTTGATAATGCTCAAAAAGATAAAAAGTTAATAGTAATGAAGTACTTGAATATTTTTTTTAACCACTTTGAATGTTTTTTTTTTTTTCATATACAAATACATGAAATCAGTCCTGGTGCAATCCAGAAAAGTAAGGGTTGAAAGTCATAGTCTCATGAGTTTATATTTCAAATTTGAGAAGATACATGATAATTAGATTCTTGCAACCATCTATTGCATGTTAAGTCCTGTTATACATAACAACAGACAACACAAATCAAATTAAGGATCGTTGTGCTGTTTTTTTGTAACATACACAAGTGCATAGCAGTATAATGAAGGAGTGTAAGTCTGTTCACCGCATTAAACACCATCACATAGTGGATCAGTAAGCAGCACACATTCGTGCCCAAAATTATTTGCTAATTTGCGTGCCTTGCTCAAGCGTCTATCCTCAATATTCCACATTCTCTGCCATAGACGGGATTAGAACTCCAAAACTTGGTGTTACTCATGTTTCAAATCCAACGCTCTTTCATTAGCCGTTTATGCCCCTATTACCAAACATTCACACTGATAGTACATATTCAGTAAAAAACAAAATAATTACCTCCATATTACAAAATTAATTTTCTGATGGGCTATATAAGTCTAATATTGTTCCGATCACCTCTCTTCACTTACTGTTGATGTCATACAGTTGTAATCACACGTAGATTATCAGTCACTGCTTTTTATATTACAGTTTATGTGTACTTGCCCACCAAAACACAAACACACTTATATTTATCGAAAAAAATATAAAAATGTCATTTTTTTTGTCCATAATTATTTGTCGTAAATTACGCCCCATCAGGATGAGATCAGGTGCGGCACTGATGTAGAACGCAAGAGTCATATCTTTTTTGGTGGGTTGGTATATTTCTGTTGGAACACTGCAGGCTACAAATGGCATGGGGTGTTTTTCACAACAAACACTGTTTTTGTGCATAATTTATTGATAGTGGATACAAACAATAAGTCTCCTGAAGTAATTGAGAATATAAATTAATAATTTCCAGTCATATTACTAATTATTGTTAATGGACTAAAATCCTGATTGTTGGGAAGTGGTTCCGTACAGACCTGATTAACTATATAACTAAAACTGAAGATTTCAGTTTTTGTTGGTTTGGAACTGAATGGTTAAGTGAAGCTGTGTATGTACTGCTTTTTTATATGCATATTGTGATGTTGACTGCTTACACAAATTTAGAAATACATTCCCTTAAGCTTTCATGAAAAAACATTGTCTGTAGTCTGATGCTTGACCTCTAACATCCGAATGAGATATAGTTTGTACAAGATAATTTTGTCACGTCTCACCTTTAAGATATTCGTTAACAATGACATGGGCAAACAAAGAGCGTTCGTGCGCCGGGTCCTGGTGTTGTTTATCAGGCACATTTGGTATTATCTAAAAATGTTTTCCTGACTTGATCCCTAGATTAGGAGACACATTGCATGGTTTATCGGGGATGAAAGGACAGGTGGATATCATAAAAAATGTCACAACATTTGACATTTAAATCTGTATTCAGGGTTGTTTCACAACCAAATTTGTGCCTTGAGTTTAGTTTTGTTATTTTATTTTTTCTAATTTAATTATTTTTGTTGAATTAATTTAGTTTTATACCATGTAGTCATACCTCATTCGATCTAGTTGTTTTGGGGTGTTTTAATTTATTTTAGAGTAGTCAGTAAAGAGTCTGATTATTTATATAGATTAAATACTTCATACTATTGATGTGTTGTGGTTAGGGGAAAACTGAGCAGTGGTGAAGTTTGCTGTCGTATTTTTGGCCACCTGCATGTTGTGTGTTATTTCTTTCTCTGGAAATCTAGGTGAGATGACAAATAGTATTTATCTACTTTTTGACATTGCAATTCATTCGTCTGGGTCAGACTAGCTGTATAGCACTCACACTCTAGTCCCTACACTCACATCTCATACCACACGCTCAGCACATGACCTGCTGCTTGTAGTTTTCAAGCTCCAGTGGCTGATTGAAAAGTTATTGTTATAAGTTCATACAGCAGACTCATTAACCACGCGGCATTTTGGATCTAAACTACACTTACACGTTACTTAATCCCTTGAACTTCATGGTTAGATTGTGATGAGTCTGTTTTGTGGTGTTTTTTTTCCTGTGGTGTTGTCACGGTACCAAAATTTCAGTATTCGTTACCGATAATAGTGAAAATCTACGGTTCTCGGTACCAAAGCAAAACACAAAAACATGCTAATAAAAAAAAACACTTTTTATTAATTGAGTCAAAATAAAATGTACAAAAATCAATACCATCCTTTATGCTTATTTTATATTGTTTTCAAGTTTTTCCACAAGTAATAAAAGTGTGAAAAACCGTAAACAAATTTCACCCAAATGTAATTTGTCTTTAATTAAGTTTAAACACATTTTTTTTTGGTAAATAAAGGGGATTTAATATTCAAATTAAAACGTGGAAGAAATATTGTTTTTTTTTTATTAGAAAATAAATTTTATTAATTTTGTAAACAGTAGTATAGTGGTATCACATACATTCTAATAAATGAATAGTAGTCTCATATATTTCTGGCACAATGTCTAAAACCGAACTTTTATTTTGACGGATTGCCTGAATACCTTTTTATTTCTGTGTGTATCATGGTGTGTA
Organism: Ptychobarbus kaznakovi; assembly: GCA_027422405.1. NCBI lineage: Eukaryota > Metazoa > Chordata > Actinopteri > Cypriniformes > Cyprinidae > Ptychobarbus > Ptychobarbus kaznakovi. The sequence continues at coordinate 7,347,588 of CM049799.1, forward strand.
TATATGGTTGGTTTTACTCAAATGAAACGGTCAAATGCTCATGAAGTGACTCTCAGAGCAGTTCTGGAGATGTTATTTATGTATTTGTGTCCTCATTTAGATGGCAGATGATGAAATCACTGTTTCAGTATATGTAGGAAAAAAACGGGTGTCTCATTCATTCATTCACACAGAGACTCGCAGAACATGCAGGATTCATATTTTAATCGACATTTGCGGCTTAATATTTACAGATACTAGTCCATATCGCGATTTTGATTTAAGTGTAATGATCTACTTTTGATTAATTCATCCAAACCTTGACAAATATCATGACATTCTGTGTTAAACTGTAAATTCCGTTTTTTTAAGTAGGTTCCGCGATTCCGTCCGCATCTTCTGCATCGCGGAAATCGTACGGCCATACGCATCAAGAACCGGGTTGACCGGGTCCTCGGTACCACCGGTGCTTTAAAATATCTATCTTTAGTCTTGTTTTTATTCGTCATCAATATTGCATTATAAATTTAATTATAGTCATCGTCACATGACCAGCATTTACGTTGCGTCTCATCGTCTTCGTCACGAGATAAAGGTTCGTTGACGACGATATTTAGTCAGAATTTTCGTTGATGAAAGCAACACTACTCTGATCTCTAATGAAGCATTTAAATATGTCCATATTGTCGGAGATATGGCATAGTCATACTTATATGTAACACACAGAGACTCTTGGGACACAAGTCCATCCTGCATCATAAAATAAAACTTTAATGAAACACTATAGTCTCACATGCCTCTGTCTCTTTAATGGCCCTGCATGAATGAATATGTGCAGTGGCTAGGATAACAGTCGCCCTGTTTTATTAAATTAGAGACCTTTTCAACAAGACATATCACTGCAGTCTCTCTCTCTCTCTCTCTCTCTCTCTCTCTCTCTCTCTCTCTCTCTCTCATCTCATCTCTCTCTCTAATCTCTCTCTCTCCTCTCTCTCTCTCTCTCTCTCTCTCCCTCTCCTCTTGCTCTCTCTCTCTCTCTCTCTCTCCACTCGTCTCTCTCTCATTTCTCTCTCTCTCTCCTCCGATTCTTCTCTCTCTCTCTTCCTCTCTTCTCTCCCACTATCTCCTCTCTCTCACGTTTTATTAGTTCACCCACTCGGCACAGTGCATTTGCTGACACCGGGCTTTTATTTGCCCCTGCTTCAGGTCCACAGATGGTGTTTATATATTGGATTGAGTCTGCTGTCAGTGTCAGAATATCATTAAAGTGCCCCCCTCTAAGGTAATGGATATAACCAGGGGCGCATTAATGCACAGGCTTCAAGGGGCTGAAGCCCAGGGCCCTACACTGGAAAGGGGACCCACTGGCTGCAAGGAAAGTATATTTTTCGAATATTTTTTTATATGGGAGTTTGCAGCAATGACAACAGCATTCTGTAAACAAACTCACACACTCATTTTCAGCGACGCCCTGGTTGTAGTTGCCTATATAGTGAATGGTTCAGTTTAGGTTCCCCCCACACAGTTTGTGTAGTTGGTATGTTCCACCGATATACTGTAAGCGGAATGCAGCAAAATCAATGCATTCGCTAGTAAAGTAGCCCAGTACAAGAGTGTCTTTATGTTAACATGCAGATGAACAAGAGAAATAACACTTTTGTGTGAAAGGAACTGGATCAGACAACTTTCTGTAACATCATACAATGCGAGTTCAGTAATTTGTGTGGATGTAATACGTGTGTCTGTTAGCTGAAGGTTAGATTAAGGTGCTGCTTCAAAATCTCAACTTTAAATAGGAATCGTCCTATTGCTTAAATGTGATCATTAAACTTATACGGCTCTGATTTAATTAATTAAACGTGAGCACGGCATGTTTCAAAATAAAAACACAGCTAGCAAATCACCAAACAGTCCACATTTATGCCAACATGTCATGTTTCGTTCTACTGATGATGAAAAATAATATTTTGTGTGATTTATGGTGTTTAAATCATACCTGTTAACTCACATTTCAGCCAGGAAAGTTCTTTACCTCATGTAAACGCAATGATTCAATTTAAATAATGTGATTAAGCTCATAATCGCAGCAAGCATAATCGTATTAACATAGATTTTATACATAGTATAAACTACTAACATAGTACACCAATTTTAATCGAAATATACAGTTAATCGCAATTAATCGCAGTATTGTCGCTCTGATCAAAGTGCACATGCGCCCGTGATGTACATGAATGAAGGGACGCACACCTGAAGTAATACGCAGATTAGAAACGATAGAGGCGAAGAAAGCATCGCATTTCTGGGGAAAACACAACTCGCTACCAACAGTCTCTGCTCCTTTCCCTCATCCAGAAACGGCGAGAACGCCACGGCAGCATAGGCAAATTCCATCACATTTCTATGGAGCCGAAAAAGCATGCAATACAGCCATACAAAATCATTATACATTAGATGTAAATAAATTAAAACAGCGGCCAGTAAACATACCTGCTCTTTCTGAGTCCATCATTTGTGCTGTTGCAATGAGGTATGTGAATAATGGCAGTAAAAAAAAAAACTTGGAAATTGGAAATTGCATGTAAACGGGAGTAAGAGTTTTGCTCGTGACATGTAAACATCATAATGCGATTAAGTCCTTACTCTGATTATTGGAAATAATCACATTATTCGTGCACATGTAAACGCAGTCAGTGTTGTGAACATTAACTGGCAGATATTAACAAGAAAAAAATAATCGAAATTTGACAAATAATTGTCAGGAAGCTAAAAAAACAAACAACAAAAAAAATGTTTTCTGTGGTAGGGGGGCCTACCGTAATGGGTAGCCCAGGGGCCTCTGGTTATCTTAAGGCGACCCCTGGATATAACTGTGCATCATGGGATTTAAAAAAGAGAGATCAGTTCAGAATACAGAAAAACAAATAAAAAATGTGGTGAATTCTTGGATCCTTAGATCACAGACGTTTGTGGTCCATTTGATTTGAAAGGCTGTCAATTGATTGACATTTTAAATTGAATTAATTACACAATATTGTAACATTTGATACTGAATATTTACTCATACTTATTTTTATTTTTATATTTACACTACTGTTCAAAAGTTTTGGATTGGTGAGATGTTTCTCAAATAAGTTCCTTATGCTCACAGAGGATGCATTTAATTGACCAAAAATACAGTAAAAGCAGTATTATTTTGTGAAATTGTATTACAATTAAAAGTGATCATTTTATTTGAATACATTTTAAAATGTGCTTTTTTCCTGTGAGGGCAAAGCTGAATTCTCAGCAGGCATTACTCCAGTTTTCAGTGTCACATGATCCTTTCCGAACTGTAGCCATTTGCAAACTCAGAAGTTTCTCTCTTAGTTGTTTAGGTGTTTGGTAATGCTACATTACATGTTTAATACCAAACTCCAGACCGAGGCTGGCTGTGAGAGTAGGCGAGCTGCTCGTACCCTGCTGGGATGACGTTTCTCAGTGGAAAGAGACCCTGCCGAGAGAACAGTCCATCCAGATGGACCGTGCCATAAAGAGTGCACACCACTCACATAACAGAGTGATGAACCCTCAGTAGACACTTCTAGCTGAGCTCTCATTGTTTATATCCAGTCTTTTTTTCAGTTCATCATACAGGAGGCCACTAAATCAATGGCTAGCCCGCTCTCTCTTTCTCCGTCCCCCATATTTTTTATTAATTTATCTGCAGTTACAGCCTGTTTGCCAAACGTTGGACAAAGTGTACCTTGAATCTGTAATCTCTCAGTCTTCATAATTCATAAGCCTGTGCTCAGCACCTCATGAATTACTTGGCACAGCTTGTTGAGGTATACAGCCTGAGATACTATATCATGCATATAAATTACGCATTCTGTCACAAGAATGAATATCAAATGTGAGGAGTGTGGCAGAAAGATGATGAGGGAGGGAAAGAAAGAGAGAGAATTTAAGAAAAACTTGCAATCAATTGACTACGTGTTGTGCTTGAAATGAGGGCCACAGTTTTACAAATGCAGCGCTCACTTCTCAGCCATGTCCCCGCTGCGGTCATCCATTCACTCAAATCCATAATTAAAATACATTAAGACTCCAAGCGCAAAGCAAACACCCACAGGCAATGTTAAGTTTGCTGCTGCGTTTCACGTCAGCACTTATTGTTGTGGTTTATTCTTGTTCTCTCCATTCGTTCTTATTGTCTCCCTTCAGGACACATGTTTTGGCATGTCTTGAAGGCAGGATAAGTGATTAAAGTGACTATTTTCATTTAGTTTTACATTTTAAATAGTTAATATTTCACAAAATTACAGTTTTTACAGAGTATTTTTAAATTGAATATACTATAAATCAAATATATGTCAGCTTGGTAAGCATAAGACACATTCAATAATCTTCATTTCAAGCCTGCACTAATCTTATGTTTGTGTTTTATTCTTGTTGTTCTCCATTCCATTTCCCTTAAGGACATGTATTTTTGGCATGGCTTAAAGGAAGTAATGAAAAAAAGGGACCGTGAATGTAAAATGAGGTGTATGCACTTACATATTTGTAAATATTTAATAATAAATGAATTATTTGAAATTAACATAATTAATTGTATAATATAATGAATGTACATTAATTATTATAAATATACTGTATAACCTACCAAGCCCGCACTTATTTTGGTGTTTTAATTGTGCTGTTCTCCATTCCATTTTTAATTTATCCCTTCAGGATATATATTTTTGTCATAGCTTGAAGGCAGAGAGAATTGAAACAAAATAAAATAAAATAAACAAACACATATATACATACACATATTAAAGCTGTGATTAACAAATTATTTTATTGAAATTAATTAATAATTCAATATTAATATGTATATCTATTGATATTAAATACATATATATGTAATACAGTGTCAAAGTTAATACTTACTCTATATGTTCTTAAGTATATACAATTTGACTCATTAGGACTGCTTACAAGGCATATTAACTAGGGATGGGGGGGGGGTGTTAAGTGGAGTTCTGAAAGGCTCTCTTCCCTCACTTCTTTTTTTAATCTTTTTAAACTAGCACAATTATTTTTTTCTTAGTCGTCATTGAAAGAAGTCTGTGCCCTTTGGACTCTTTCTCCTCTTTCTTTCTTAGAGTTCTTAGCATAGAAATGCAATGAGAGAGACTCAAATGTGTTTCAGAGCAAAAGGTAGCAGAGGGGAGATTGTTTCCTATTTTAAAGGGGCCATTAAGCAAATTGAGGCACAGTGAGGTACGAATGGCCCACTATACGGTTCACTTTCCTCCTTTGTGCATTGTGCTGCCTGCTTGCATTGCTTGATTGATTGAGATGCTGTTTAGACATTGGAAATGGGGAAGGAACTATCTCTGGAGGGGTCATCTTGGGCCAGAGGGGACCGCCCCAATGAGGTCAACAACATGAGAAAAATAGCAGGGAGATTCCCAGCAGCCCAATAATGGTGGTTTGTATACTGTAACATTAATATGTGGGCTTTCAGAGCAACACTCTTTCCAGTGGTTTTGTTTATCAATTTTGAACATTAAACTTAATTTCTGACAGGTCTTTTTGAAGTAACTATTGAATCATGACTAGAAAGGAGAAGCACTACAGTCTGTAATAAAGCTTTGAACACCACACTAAATAAAAAAGTGGATTTTTAACACTGTATAAACAACTTTGAAATGATAATTTATCTTTTGAGTACTCGAGCTGTTAAAATGACCAAAATTATCATCTGAAATGGGGAGTATGATCCACATAAATCTTTTAATCTCAGATTGAGATCTCCAGATTAAATTTGAGACCTAGTTTAAGACCATAGCTACATTCTTTTGCAGAGATTTTAAGATGAAGACACAAGCTCTTCTAGCAGTTACTTTCTGAAACAATACAGGTGGAATGTTGATCTTCTAGCTTAACTGTTCTCATGTGGCAAAAAAAAGACAGACAGACAGAAAGATTGCTGGTAGCACTGCTGTAAAACTCAAATACAGGAGTCCACAGGGTGTTGGGATTGTTTATGTGTTTACTGGGATTGTGTGGCTATGTCTTCTGTCTCTACCTTGGGATACATTGAGTCAGTCTTGTCATGGCAGTTTAGCTTTGCAGCTGTAACAGGCAGTTATTGTGAATGAAGCAATCTGGTTGTACAAGAATATACACATTCAAAATGTAACTTTTTTTAAACAGATATTGACAATTCTCAATTGTACTACATTATTTCCTCATTTCAAGCAGTCCAATAGGCATTTCATCAAAGCCTCCATTGGTTTAGTATGTTTCCGACCACTGAACAGGCCATTTAATAGCACAATAGCTGTACAGTTTCACAGAGAAACGAAGCTAAGTTATTATGGATAATAGAGGGGTGTAATATCATTCATACCTCAACTTGACATTTAGACTATTACTTTGCTTCCTTGTAAGAATCTATAGAAAACACAGATCTGTAGTATTCTTGAAATTCTCTAATTCTCCTCCACAGTAGCAGCCTTACCCCTAGCCAAGATCCACCCCAACCTATAGATCTTTTTACAATTGACATTCCCCCCACTCACTGCTGTTGAATGCTGTAGTATGCTTATGGTTGCATTAAGCCCACTCTGTGTGTATTTGATTTGTGTGTGTATAATATGAACAAGCCTCTTTCAGAACTCCATGCCTCATTGCATGTAAGCTGCAAAGCCCCTCAACTGAACCCTCGGACATAAAAATACCAGTATTGGTTGAATCATGTTGTACTGGGGCCACAGTAAGAGTCTTCCACCCCTAGACAAACACACTTCTCCAGTCCCAACGGGCCTTATTATACAGTCTCTGCAGACAGAAGCAGCACACATGTGTGTTTCGGTCTTTGTGTGATTGTGTGGCCTTGAGCATGAATAACGGTTTCACAAACTATCGATTCTTCCTCCCCCAGCCTTCATCTTCCACCAGCTTCCCATTTTCTATTAGCATGAATTATCTGATGTTGTAATTGTAGCAGCATTAGCTCAGCACAAAGTGGTCAACCATTAAGGGAGGTATGCCGTCATTCTTTTTTAGGGCCGCCGACAGGGTCGTATTTGTTTATGAGATGATATTCCATCAGGGTGTGAGTTAAGATGGCACAGATTTCAAATAAAATGCCATCAGTCAATTTTTTGGACCGAAGAAAGCAGTTACATGGATATCACCAGATGCTTGTTGTGTCCTTTAATGAGCGATGACTATCATGGTGATGATTTGCAACACTGAATCAGCAAAAGAAACCGTCTTATGTGTTTTGGCTAAAATGTGTAAAAGTATTTATTCTTACATTTATTTTAGCCACATTTATCAATTTTTGCTGTGTATATATACATTACCAATCAAACGTTGTAAGAAGGATTTTTTTTTTTAATAAGTCTCTTTTGCTCGCCAAGCATTTATTTGATCAGAAATGACAGTAATATTAGTAATAATAATAATACAAAAATGATTACAGTCTATTTCCATGCACACTCAGGCACGTGTACTCACAAACACATGTGTGGTGTTGGCTGTGCTGTCAGTGCTCCACAATGAGGAGTAGATTGAGGTCTCTGGTGCTGATGGTGCGGGTTTGGACGTGATGTCGAAGCGGTATGGCCTTCTCTGTGATACAAGACAGGTCCATGGCTCCAGACCTACTCAGCATGACAAGTTGATGAGAAGAACATAATGAACTGTAGGAAGAAACTCGAGCTGGATACCAAAGTGTCATCTCCATCATAGATGTCATCATCATATTTGTTTACTGACATGGCTGCACAATGTTCTTATTTGTGTAGTGTAAACACAGGTCAAAAGTTTGGAATAATTACTTTTTGCGTGTTTGTGTTGTATCTTATGCTCACCAAAGCTGCATTCATTTGATTACAATAATCATCAATCAAACAAACAAGCAAATAAATAGTAACATTTTGAAAATTGTAATGTGTTTCAATGGTGGCAAAGCAGCTAATACTCCAGTCTTCAGTAACACATAATCCTTCAAAAATGATTATAATATGTGACCCTGGACCACAAAACCAGTCATAAGGGTCCGTTTTTTTTATTTATTGAGATTTATACATTATCTGAAAGCTGAATAATGTATGGTCTGTTAGGATAGGACAATATTACGCCGAGATACAATATCAAAATATTGAGAAAATCGCCTTTTAAGTTGTCCAAATTAAATTCTTAGCAATGCATATTACTAATCAAAAAATATGTTATGATATATTTACAGTAGGAAATGTACTAAATATATTCATGGATCATGATCTTTATGATTGTCCTTATGACATGTCTGTCAGGATGTGTGAGGGGAGAGATGAGGTGAGGACTCAAATGCAGGAGAAATTTTTTTTTTTATTAATAAAATAAAACAAAGAGCAAAAAAAAAACACCCAAAGGAGAAAAAAAGGCAGGCAGGCAGGCAGGCAGGCAGCAAACTGTTTGCAGAGTCAACATAACATGCACACGACAAAAGACAATGGATCAGCACAGGACTACATACACCAGGAGGATAAATAGGGAGACAAACGAGGGTAACGAGGGAGACACAGGTGGAGCAACTGAAACAATGATTAGATAACAAGATGGGAAGGGACAGACAATATACAGGAGAGCACATGGCACCAACAACAAACAACAAGCCATGTGCTCAACATACATAGACATCTGGCGGCCAGTCAGGGCACACCAGCAGGACCGTGACAATGTCCTAATGATTTTTGGCATAAAATTAAAATCTATAGATTTGACCCATACAGTGTATTTTTGGCTATTGCTACAAATATACCCCAACGACTTAAGACTGGTTGTGTGGTCCAGGGTCACATATGCTGATGTTGAAAACTTAAGAACACCATTTATTTTGGGGAAAAAATAAATTTTGCAACACTTTTTAACACTTTCTAACATTTTGTAACGCAATAACAGCCTTCAAAATTGATGATAATAAATACTTCTTGAGCATCAAATCAGCATATTAGAATAATTTCTGAAGGATCATGTGACAGGATTAATCATGCTGAATATTCAGCTTTAGTATCACATGAATACATTAAGTTTTTAAATACGTTAAAATAGAGAGTTCTTATAAATTATAATACTATTTCTTACAATAGTAATGTGATTTACACCCCCCCCCCCCTCCCATCTGTAGTAGAAATGTGCATTTAAGGTGAGTCAGTTCTCTCTGACAACCACCATCCAGCAATGCTGTGCCTCTTTCTTTCCTCACAGCAAGCACAAACTGCCTTTTTCATGCTACCTCTGCGTTAGCCTTTGAGTGCTGGGACAAAAATACTAAATGCTAACTAAAGCTGAGGCCCTCTCCAGAGGCGAGAGCAACTGAAAGAGAGTTTTCACAGTCTGAAGTGCATCTCCTGTGTCCGCACACACACAGAGATCAACTTTGTGCTTAGTGGGGACACTACATTCATCCATACAGAGTTACAGAGCTGTCATACTAGGACATACCTGCACACTGTGCCCCTCAGCTAGAGCTTGTTCTTTTTATTCCCCCTCATTTACTCCTCCTCTTGCTCTATCTTCCATGGGCGGCTGCTATTAAATACAATGCGTCCTAGCCCATCATGCCACATTTAATTGAGTTAGCTTTCATTGCCACTTTTCGGCTTTAGAGGCTGTTAACATTTATTTTCCTGTCTAATGTATTAGCCCCGGGTGCCTTAATGAAGTGTCCCTTGAGGGATACTACCTCAGTTTCCCTTTCTACTTTTTTCTCCAGGCCACTTGTTTTTAGAAAGTTCTGAAATTTTTTTGCAGGCTGATCTTTTTGTAGTTACAGTGTGGTCAAGAGTCCACGATGCAGAGGAAAAAAATCCCATGAAACATTTGAAAATTGGCATTTTATTTCTATCAAAATCATAAAACGAAAATGTGGTCAAAAAATGCAGAAAGTGGTATGAAAATTTGGTTTCAGAAAATAATTGTTTGAAAAATATTAAATAAAAACATTAATATTGTTTGAAAGTATTCAAAACCAGTAATATTGTAAAGTATTATTACAATGTAATATAATAATTTACAATGTGAATACCTTTTAAAATGTAATTTATTCCTGTAATGGTATAGCTGAATTGCATTACTCCAGTCTTCAGTGTTACGTGATCATTCAGAAGTCATTCTCATATGCAGACTGTGTTGTTATGTTTAATATTTCAAAGTATACTTCTCAATATTTACATTTATTGTCATGGTTTGATGAATAGAAAGAACATAATTTCTTTATCACTTTAATGTATCCTTCTTTACTGAAAGGTACTAATTAATACTGAAATTAAGAATATCTTATAAAACAAATACTGACCCCAAACTTTTAAAAGGTACATAAAAGACACACAGGCAGTAAGATGAAACAGTGATGGTATGAGCGAGTGTGTGTGTGTAGTGAGTCTTAAGATCAGGGAGGCCTCCAGTGCTTACTGAGCATCTGTTCCTGTTCTGTCTTCACACAGCGCACAGTGACCCATGTGATGCAGTCTGCTGGAATTGTCTTTTAATGATGTAGAGCCTGAGTCTTTTACCTACACACACACTCACACACACTATGAAGCACTACAGCGCCGCAGGAGTCCCCCACCCACCCGTTTACCTCACTGTTCTTCTCACCCTCAATAAGGAACCATGCCTGAGCATTTGTGTGTTTTTCACATATTCATCCAATAACAAACATCGCTTGCAGAAGTTTCCCCGTTCCACTAAGACTTCCACACTTGAAGTGTAGGCTGCGATCACGCCCGCGGCACAGCTTGATCCTTCCCATTAATCTCAAAATTCCCCTAAAATCACAGAGCGACGGTGCGAAGCCAGGCACATTACTCCACTTCAGGAGCCACGCAGATGAGGAGCCAAACAGGCCGCGACGCCCGAGTTTGTCACAAAGCAGGCAGCGGCTTCCATTGAAATGATGATTAAAGCTAGAACGGTCGGGGCTTGTGTTCATATCACAAGCCAAAAATACATACTGTAGCAAAGGAAGTGCACGTGGGGCTGAGAAAAGAGAGAGAGAGAACGCTTTGTGCTTTTGTCTCTTGCGTCTGATCCCTGGGTTCTATGCTCACATGTGGCAGCTGTGAGCATGGTGATAGAGGATTCTCAGCACTAGCGTTTTGGTGACACCGTGCGAAGATAGCAACAGGCAACACTTGAGCTTCTGCTAATCTAAAGCACGATATACGCACTGCACTCTTTATTTACTCGACCAAATAAATCCAACCTGGAGAGAGAGAGAGAGAGAGAGAGAGAGAGAGAGAGAGAGAGAGAGAGAGAGAGAGAGTTGCTCTGGTACTTTCACGCTTTATCTTAACTATGTGTTTGTTTTTCTGAATATCCTCAAACTTAACAGCATTATGATTTTTGAATTAGATTTACATTTATATTTTACTATTAACCCTGTTAAGAAATAATAGTCTATAACAGTGTAGGCTTTTTTTAATGGAACAGTTTATTCATTGAATATTGAATATTATCATGTTTTCTATGTTTATAAGCTGTTTTCCTCATAGGGACCAAAACATGTCCCCACAAGGTCAACATTTACTGATATTACTGTCCTTGTAATAATATCAGAAAGGAGATTGGCATATCTTCTAGTTATGCAGAGGTCACACAGATTTGACCGCAATTTCAAAAAGAAGTAACTATGTCTGTTTTTGAAGAAATTGATAGCAACATTTTGGAAGAAATAGTACTGCACCTTAAATCATCAACCTGCTCTCTTGACACACTTCCCACACATGTTTCCAAAAGTGTGCTTAACTGTTTAGAAGCAGATCTCTTAGAAGTAGTGAACGCCTCACTTCTTTCTGGGACTTTTCCAAACTTCCTGAAAACGGCAGTTGTTAAGCCCCTTCTGAAAAAGTGCAATCTTGATAACACCATGTTGAGCAACTATAGACCAATATAAAATCTTCCTTTCATAGGTAAGATTATTGAAAAGGTAGTTTTTAATCAGCTGAACAAATACTTAAATTCAAATTGATACCTGGACAATTTTCAATCCGGTTTCAGAGCGCATCACAGCACAGAGACAACGCTTATTAGGATAATAAATGATATTTGCCTTAATTCTGATACTGGCAAAATATCAGTGCTGGTACTACTAGATCTTAGTGCTGCGTTTGACACTGTTGATCATAACATACTTCTACAGAGACTGGAAAACTGGGTTGGGCTTTCTGGAATGGTACACAAATGGTTCAGGTCATACTTATAAGGGAGAGGTTAGTATGTGAGTATAGGAGAGCATACGTCTCAGTGGACGTCCATGACATGCGGAGTCCCCCAAGGCTCAATTCTTGCACCGCTCTTGTTTAGCCTGTATATGCTCCCCCTAAGTCAAATAATGAGAAAGAACCAAATTGCCTATCACAGCTATGCTGATGATACCCATATTTACCTAGCCTTATCTCCAAATGACTATAGCCCCATTGACTCCCTCTGACAATGCATTGATGGAATTAACAGTTGGATGTGCCAGAACTTTCTTCAGTTAAACAAGGAAAAAACTGAAGTAATTTCATTTGGAAACAAAGATGAAGTTCTCAAGGTGAATGCATACCTTGACTCTAGGGTCAAACAACTAAACATCAAGTCAAAAATCTTGGGGTGATTCTGGAGACAGACCTTAGTTTTAGTAGTCATGTCAAAGCAGTAACTAAATCAGCATACTATCATCTCAAAACATTGCAATAATTAGAAGTTTTGTTTGCAGTCAAGATTTGGAGAAACTTGTTCATGCCTTTATCACCAGCATGGTGGATTATTGTAATGGTCTCCTCACCAGCCTTCCAAAGAAGACCGATAGACAGCTGCAGCTCATCCAGAACGCTGCTGCCAGGATACTGACTAGAACCAGAAAATCTGAGCATTTCACACCAGTCCTCAGGTCCTTACACTGGCTTCCAGATACATTTAGGATTGATTTTAAAGTAGTTTTACTCGTTTATAAATCACTCAATGGCCTAGGACCTAAATACATTGCAGATATGCTCACTGTATATAAACCTATCAGACCACTCAGATCAGTAGAATCGAGTCAGTTAGAAATACCAAGGGTTCACACAAAAGCAAGGGGAGTCCGCTTTTAGCTATTTTGCTGCCCGCAGTTGGAATCAGCTTCCAGAAGAGATCAGATGTGCTAAAACAGTAGCCACATTTAAATTCAGACTCAAAACGTATCTGTTTAGCTGTGCATTTGTTGAATGAGCACTGTCCAAACTGATTGCACTATATATAATCATTTTATATTCTTAACTGTTTTAAATTCATTCATTTACATATATTATTTTTTTTTTTCTTGTTTTTATTATTATTTGTAATGTCTATTTCACTTCCTTTTATGTAAAACACTTTGAACCACTGTGTATGAAATGTGCCATATAAATAATCTTGCCTTGCCTTGCCTTGTGGGGACATTTTGATAAATTGTTATCTCAATAATGTTTTAGTAAGATGATATTTAAATTAGTTAAGCTAAGTTTTATGACTAAAGCTCTGTAGTTTTTACTGTGGGGAAAACATATAATGCAGCGTAATACAATGACGATTGAGAGATGTACAAATATACGTTCCTCAACTGCCTGATGTATCATATTTGATACATTTTAACATAATGTTTCTAAAATAAATGAGCTGTACATGGTTAATTATGTGGTTGGTTTAAGATGGATTAAGTATTGTTTCTCTATTTTCTAATATTGTACTTAATTATTGGTTGCCTTTTGAGATAAAAAGTGCTTGTTTAAAAAGATGCAAATGAATGCACATTTTCAATTGCATTGTGAGCATGATTTGACCCTCTGAGAATTGATGAAACATCAATCAGAAAAAGGCCAAAAATATCCTTATGTCTGCCTTTTTCTTTTGCTCTCATTTAAGTTTTTTTATTTTTTAAAGCATGCTCGTAAGTTCCCATCAGGTTTTTCCATTAGACTTTGTCCTTGTATGTTTTATGCCTCTGTTTAAGCATCCTTGCTGCATTAATTGCATGCATTAGCATCCTTCCTCCAGGAGCTGGTTTGTAAGTGATTTCTGCCTTTCTCTAAAGCCACACTCATTTATACTCTTCCCTTAAAACAAGCAGCCATTGTAGAGGACAACATCATTTTTGCCTTTATTACTTCAGTGGGAGGGTAGAAAGCACAATGGATGATGTGGACTCATAAACTCAGATCATCTGCGAATGAGTGCCAAAGCTCAATATGATACATCATGCTCCAATATGTTGAGCTGTGACAAGGTTGAATTGAAATACAGTGTAAGCTGTATTCAAAAATATATTTTCTGAATGAGCACCATGGCTTAATGTTACCGGACATGGACTATAGCCACTAGACTTCAAACAGGCATTTTGCTTCATCTCCTCTTTTATTTATAGAAATGTTTGAAGTGGAATTTTTGCAAAGGTTCATTGTCAACAGTGTAGTGATAAAGCACAGCTCACACAATGTTACTTTCAAAACAAGGAGCTTTCTGTTGGTCAACAGCAAATTCACTTGACCAACTTGAACCCATCGTTGAATTTTGGACCTATCCCACCTGTGAGTTTAAAGATGACATTGTATCATAATTGCATATAATGAGCACAGTATACAATTGACATCCCAGAATACTGTGTTCAAAGGAAAGTGACATTTTTTTCTTTACATTTTGATATATTTGACAGTGAATTGCTTAATTCCTCCCACTGCTCATTTTCACAGAAGCGAATGACTCCAATAATTTTACATTTAACTCTGGCAGAGCACTGGTATTAACTCTGGCAGTGCACTGCACTAGCAACGCCACAGTCATGGGTTCATTCCTAGAAAACACACAGGCGGATCATATATATATATAGTTAATTGAAAGCACTCTAAGTTGCTTTGCATAAAAGTACCTGTGAAATGCATAAATGTAAAAAAAATATATAAAAATGAAAACTGACGCCACAGTTTGTTAGGTCATCCTATAAAGGTGACATTAAATAATCTGACAACCTAAAAAAGGCTTTGAACCTTTCCAGCGCAACTTCAAATAAAAGCTCTCCTTAGAATCCCCAGCTAAACTGACCTCTTTCACATTAGAAAAATATTAGATGCCATAACAGATGCCATGTCCAATTTGTTAGCCCCCCTGTTCATGACGCAAGCTCATGTGATCTGTCTCCTACTCTAATATTGTCTTGCGTTCTTATTTTCTGGCTCTAAGTGAGTATGAGTTTGTTTTGGAAGCCAGGGTCATGAAACAAGACAACAGACAAAAGCATCTTCAAATGGCTCCTGACAAGCTTAGTTTTGACTTCCAGTGCTCCGGATAGGCTTTGTTCATAAACAGCTGTTGCATATCGTCTTTGGCACACAGAAGCGGTTGAAATCTCTGTTAGCATTCTGCACACTTGATTTACAGTAAGCTCATATCAAGAGCAACTTCCCTAAGCTTTCATCATTCACCAAGCGTTAGTTGTTGGAATCTCGGTGGTGACCCTCCTCAGTCGGTGCCCGGGGCAACGGAACAATCTTCCCTTCCTGGGTGCCAAAGATCTTTGGATAATGTGTTTTCAGAAATCTCAAGCACACTAATGATAGATGACAGTTAATTCTATTAATAGGTCTGACAGAGACAATTATGCCTGAGGAGACTGACTGCATGAAGGATATAAGCTTAAATCCTAAGAGAGAGAGTTTCGGCTGAGATCGACTTTGCAGCTTTTCTGATTGAATTATGGAACTGTTCATAATGAGAAGCATCGTCTCATTCAGCTCGCCAAAAAAGTAAGAACGTTGCAGAGGAGTTGATCAGAATAGAACATTTCCAAAGCCCCCTGTGGTGGCAGCATCGCGCTTTCTGTCACTACTTCTGATATCTCCCATTGGTGAACTGGCTGTTCCAGGGATGTTTGTGTATCCCAAACCCCATTAAGAATGAGTTGAGGTTTGATGGGCATGCAACGCTGACTCATACTGATTCATGTGGGACTTGCCATCACGCGTCTGTATATCGTTGTATCTGTTTGTTTATCACTTGCACTATTATGAGCTGAACAAAACCAAGACAATGAAATTATAAAATGACAACAAAACAGAAGAAAGCAGAGTGTGGCAATAGTGTCAGTTTTTGCGTGAAGTTTGTTGTGCACTGGGGAGCTGCTCTAGTTTTGGGATGCAGTTGTCTTAGTTGGAGCCATTGGGTGGCTCAGAAAAAAAATGCAGTTGTAAGCTTGCAAGGCAAAGCATTAATAACATAATTTTAGCAGAGTTGTCACTCGTTCTTGTTTAGCAAAGACAGCTAACTGAAATCTGTCATGCATAGCCTCACAGCAGGTCAGAAAACCTTGGTCTCCAGCAGAGCCCAGACTGCCATTTAACTCACTAATCTTTTCAGCAACCCATTGTCCACATTGATGTTAGTGGCAAAGACATTATATCACCTTCAAGCAACTTGATGAAGAGGTTGCTGGCAGTACAGTTGTTTGTGTATATTATATGAGTAAGACAGGAGACAGTGCTTAGCCCAGAGGGGCACTTGTGTTAATGACTAGGGGTCCTATGTGTTCTGGGCCATGCCAGACCATCTGCTGCTTCTCTGTTAGGACATCAGAGATTTGATAGCAGGTGTGAGGCGAGAAAATTACTTCAGCTAGTTTATTGATAAGTTCTGGTATGATAGTGTTGACAGCCAAGATGAATCACAACCATGAGCATAAGAAATGTTGGCAGTTTAATTGTGTGCCTGGACCAGAAATGAATAAATTAATATTTGTGTATGCATGTATTTATGTATGTATGTATGATGATGATGATTTATTCATTAAAAATAATGTTAAATATATTTTGGCAAGTAAATCTGCTTAGTTCTCCCCACATTGTCAGTTATGGCAAAAAGCAAATTGAATTAAAATGTTTGTGTTCATGTACATTTTAACATTTATATATGTACTTGTTCACTTATATTTGAACTCTTTAACTTTTTTGTTTCTATTAACTTATATTTATTTACATATTATTATTATTAGTAGTAGTGTTTAAATAAAAGTGATGTTAAATACTTTGGCTTACAAAGACTAATATTTCTAAATTTTGCAAGACTGCTCCGTTTGATTAGTTCCAAAAAAATCTAATATCCCGTTCTTGCAAGTATTGTGATTCCTTCAAATGTTTTTTTAAGGTCTCAGATCTTCATGGTACGTTTTTGATATGCATTAAGTTTGTGCTGCTGAGATGCAAAATGACTGCCCATGATCTTTCCATCAGTGATGAAATGTCTAACCTTCAAGGCCTATTTGAATAGCACTCACTATTAATTGACTTTATTTTTACCTGCGCTACATTAGCTTTATATAAGCTAACGATCATTAGCACCCTGGGGTTAATTACTGGGCATGAAAAGTTGGCCTCTCTTATGCCTGCTGTGCCTCTCTCATCTCAAACAGAATTGCTCTGCTGTGGAAAGAGAGAGTTAAAACACTTCGCTGACTGGAGAAGGAAGGTTCCGTGTTGATCTGCATCAGCAAATTCAGTTACGAATTCACACGACCTGCTCACCACTCCCTGCAATTTGTTAACTACCTTTTGACTTTGTGAAGTGTCTGTGTGAAGTGAACTACTCATGTGTGGAGCTTTTGGCGAGCATGTAGGCATGCTAGTACATGGTGCAATGGTGCATTAACCTTTTCGCTGTTGGGCTGTAAGTGGGAAAAATATGAAAAAAATAAATAAATAAATGATGAAACGCAAAAAAGTGGATATATATAGATATAAGTTCAAATGGAGAAGGACCGTCTCCTATCTCCCCTCACCTTCACAGTCAGACATAAAAAGTGCAGTTCAATGCTCCAGCGAAGCAGACAATAAATTAAAGCCGGGAAAAGTTAGGAGGCGAGAAAAAGAAGCAGACAGATTCGCTATTCTCCTCTGTTTTCGTCTAACCTTTGAAAATCACCATTTATTTGCCAAGGCCAGGGGAGCCTGTCATTGTGTGAAATAAGAAACATGGGATTTAAATCCATTCTCCATTGTGGTAGGAGCAAAATAAACATTGAGGACCGTACAGGGACAAAAACATTTCTCCAGCAGATAGATTCACCCTGCCAATGACTTACGAACAAAATAAGTTTTTAGTAGAGAAAGGTATTTTTATTTATTTTTTGGGAACAACTGTAGGGAATGGAGATTTAAATAATAGAAATAAATAAATACAAATGCATGATATATGTTGACTCTGAACCCAAAAATGAGGGTGAAATGTTTGACGTCAAGCATTCTACAATCTGCATCACCAACTGATGTTTTTACACCACTTCTGCTAAGAGCCTCTTTTATCAGTGGTCCTGAGTGCACAGGATTTCAGGAAGATTGGTTTAAAGTGCTGGACTCGGATTCATGCTCCACAAACTGAAGTAGCTGTACTATTTTACAGTCTGGCGTTTATATCTTCTGGACAGTGGATGAATATGTGTGGCTAGCTGCGCATTGTCAAAGAGGATCAGAAAATCAATACAGCTTTTGCCTGTTTTTGAGAGTAACTTAAGGTCTTGTATGACTGAACTGCTGAACGGGGAGAATTTGTTCCACCCTTTGCTTGTCTGCAGGTGTTGGAATGAAGATAAGACTTCTTCCAGTGGTCCCACTTCCCCACGGCACCATGATCTGGCCCATGGGAAGCCCTCCTTGGCCTATTAGAGGCACTTTCAGATATGTTTGTATCTCAACTTTGGCTTTCTCCCCTCAGTGTATTCTCTCTTTCTAACCTGATGTTTTCTGGAACAAATGTAGAGGAATAGGGATCTGCTTTTTTTGGTTGAAACTAGGGTTGGAAACCCAGGAACCAGGTATGATTAAAAAAACTATACTGTTGACTGAATTTACAGCACAAAACACTCCGTGAGCAGTGTAGTCTGATTCTTGAACAAATGACTCTTATGACCTGGTGTTCTTCAATGAATAAGACACTCATGAGAGTTTACTGACTCACTTACTTGATGATATCCATCGTTTTATATTTGAAAATAATGGGAATTGTGCACTTATGGCTTGAGAGACTTAAATCAGTTTAGTTTGTAATTGTTAATATGACCATGTAATTATTGGTATACTGAAGACTGGAATATACTGTAAATACAGCTTTGCAGACACATGACTAAAATTCTTAAATTACAAATGCACTATATGGACAAAAGTATTGGGAAACCCCATTCTAATGAACATCTTAATTTTTAAGCATATAATGATATTCTAGGGTAGTGTGTGTGTGTGTGTAATTTTATAGCAATAGTTTAGACATGACCCTTTTCTATTCTAACACAACAATGCCTCTGTGTATAAAGCAAGGTTAAAAAATAAATGATTGATTCAGTCAGTGTGGACAGAATGTGACTTCAGACCTGTCTGTATGAATCAGCAAGCTGTGTGGATTAAAATTTGTCCATGACTAACTTTAACAATAGACACCCAGGTTGATTTAATGCAAATGTATGGGACCACCAAACTGTGAAGATAGTCATCTTTTGCACTGCATTGGACACTTATATGATGTACTGCAAGTCATACAATAATTAAATTTGGCATCAGTTGCTGTTCAGAATTATGAAATTTGGTTTCTGCATCAGTCAAGTTCGTCCACACTGACTGAATCAATCATTTATTTTTGAACCTGCCTTAGGGCAGTCATGTTAAATAAAAAGGGCCTGTCCAAACTGTTGCTATAAAATATGAAGCAATCGATTCCCTAGAATGTCATTATATGCTTAAACATTAATATTTGTACTCATGGAAATGACTAAAGTAGTCAAACCTGTTCATTAGAAGGGGGTGTCCCAATACTTTTGTCCATGTAGTATATATAGAAAGGAACAATTTACAATTTGAATTTCAAATAAATTCCTTTGGTGAACATGTTGTTCTGTTGAATTATGAAATTATCTCATAATTTGCACACTAATTGCTGAGGGCAGTAAATGCAAAAAAAAATTTTTTTCCTCCAAAGTTAATTTAATGACATCATTAAAGAGCTGAAACCAGAATTGTTAAATTCCTTAAGATTTGAATCCCTAGTTGAAACTCAAACTTTATTTTTTTTTATTATTCCCCCCTCTTTCCATTTTGTTTCTTTATCTTGTTCTACATACATTTTTACCCCTTCTGCACTCTGTTACTCATTTGTTAGTTTCATTAGTGTTACACACATCCCAGGGCTGAGCCAATGTATCTGCCCCATTTTTTGCAAACCCATGAGAAAATCATGCACTTTGAATATACATGCAAGCAAATGCTAGCAATAAATAATGCTCATTTTCTATATTTAGCTTTACCTCTCTTCGTGTCCATTTAATCATAATATAAATTGGTTGATATGAGGTCTATTGGGAACCAGACATTTTCTCTTAGCGACAGAGACAAAATCAAACCACGTGTATGTAAACGTTCACCTCAACTTTCTCCACACAGATGGCAGAAGGGCAACTGATGCATCAGTATGTGTGTTTGACAGAACAGAATCCCAGCTGATTCAGAGGTCAGGTTGAGGCCATGCTAAGCATCATCTCAAACTCCAGAGGGAAGAAACAAAAAGGATTCAATGCTCTGAAATGACAGGGGCAGAGAAATGACAGCTAATTGATAGAGGCTAATGCTTGCTGGCGGCCCATCATTAAAGAAATCAACATGTAATTAATAGATTATGCGGAAACAACATGAATGGCGTTCTGAGAGGCCTGTGGTGAGAGTTTGGAAATGCTTGTACACCCTAAGGCCAAAACACCCTACCCAGCTTACTCCACATCCCCTCTACATCTTTCTGTCTTTCTTCCATCTTTCTCTGTCTAACTCTCTCTTACTCATATCAGAAACCCTCAGGCTATATGGTCAGATACTGTCTAGATCAGTATTTTTTTTTTGCTTTGGGTCATTGAACTCTGTTTGCTAGTTTGTAAACTAGCTTTTGCTTTTGCTCCTTTTATTTACATTTTATTTGAATTAAAAAGTGCGTGTTAACTTCTGCTTTTGTGCATATGTGACTTCAAGTGTTTTTAATGCATGCATGAAGTGAGGCGTTTTAAGAAACTTCAGAATGAGATACTTTCATAATACTCTATTTCAGCAGTCTATAAATCATTAATGCAGTAAAACAGTAATATTAAATATATGTGTGTGTGTGTGTGCGTTAGGGCTGGGCAATAATTTGATATCAATATATATCACAATATATTTTTTTTCAATAACGATGATATGATTTTTAAACCCATTTCCAATATTTCGATATACATTAGCATTTGTCACTGAATGGCGTTCAAGGCGCAGCCGTCAGAAAGAGCAGAACAGAATTAGGTACTTGTGTGATGACGTACATCACAGACACACAGCCAGCGCTCAGCAGTAGTTGGTTAAGCTCCAGCGTGGCAAGTTTTAGCTACAAAATGAATACTCCCGACCGCAATACAGATGTGACTGAACGAGCTTCCACAAGTAAGGAGAAAGCAGACAAAATAGTTGATAAGAGAGGAAAGACTAATTGAGTGGTGTTTAGTTAAAACACAGATATGTTGCTTCTCTAATTTTACATGCAAGTATAGCTGAAATCACAGCACTATTGTCTTCATCTTATCTTATTTATCGTTATCTTTTTTATTTTATCAGACTACGGCACAAATATAAATCAGGATTTTTGTGCAGATTAACATCTTTGAAGGGAGAGCTGTTTATCTTAATGGGTCGCATTTCAGCATTTCAGTCACTATATCATATTCACGATATATATTAAACTGAAGCAGTTTGTTTGTTGTTTCAATCTATAAGAATAATCAGCCTGTTATAGTTTCAATTAAAATATATTATTGTTAATAAGGTGAGTCTGAGAGTTTAATTAATTTGATAGTTTGTTTATTTCACATTTCTTGTTTGTGAAGGCTAAATACAAATACAAAATTAACATTCATTTATTTTCTTTCTAAAATATTATATAGTTTTATAGGAGGAGGTATTATATACTTGGCAAAGTCATTTTTCAGACGTTTGTAGGTACAGACATACATTGTGGGCTTTGTTGGCAGTTTTACCGGGGCCTTTTTTTAATATTCATATCGATATCGGAATTATATCGTATCGACCGAAATGAAGAAATATATCGTGATATAAATTTAGGCAATATCGTCCAGCCCTAGTGCATGCGTGCGTGTGTGTTTGTTGATAATCGGCCTGCTGTTAAGGCTGTGAGCGCTTTGCAGCGCGATCAGTGAGGTGAAAGCCAAAGTTCGAGTGAGTGAGAGCAAGCAAGCCGAGCACAGAGCCTTTGTGTCACATCGTTTTAAGCTGGCTAGTTTTTGTCCGTCCCAAGCAACTGATCCAATCGAATTGTCCACGTAGGGCGGAGCCACGCCCATACTGTTTCTTTTGGACACAAAAAATAATTTAATTTGTGATCTTCCATGTGGGGAATATTTCCGGAAGTTCTGATAAAATGATAATCTCATGAACACTGTATATAATATGCACTTGTCATTAATTTCAATGTTCTGCATTTAAAATAAGCTTTAACACTATACTAAACACTGTTATCTGCTAAAAGGCAAATATTAAAATTAACCGATTACAACAACTCACTAAGCATATATAAATATATAAGACATTAACATTATGTGTTGATACACTTGCTCTAATAGCAATGGAAATAAATGATTGTCTTTTGAGATCCTCTATGTAAGTTTGTATTTCTTTTGTTGTAAGAGAATGAGATGGGTTTCAAAAGGGCATGAAGCAGATGGTCAAGCATCATGGGATAGTCACGTTGTATGATGTCCGGTGGTTGCATGCCTGAGGGCATCCGTGAATTATCCTCTAGTCCATACATAGGGATCACAAGGTTTTTCCAAGGGTTGCGAGAAAGACTCTTTCAGTTCTGGATACAAAATATCTTTGTTGTTTTCTTGATCTAATTAGTTTTATCATCTCTTTTCAGTAGATACCGAGAGGAAGCGCTAACAGGAACTGGTCCAAACAATCGGCCTGAGGTTGATTATTAACTAGTCTTATGACCGCAGATGGCTGGTAGAAGACTCCTTAACTCCTTCTAAGGAATGTGCTGCTCTGCAGTTATTTTGTGTGTCTATTCAATAAGGTCCCACAGCTTATTTGAAACATTTTTTTTGGAAAACCCGGGTGACATATTTTATTTGACAAAATATTACAGCTCACTGGGTTTGATACTGTATCTCACAATGCAACCGACTTGGCCTTCCATTTCAAGTGTGATGAAAAAACTGGAAGCTATTTTAACTTTTTTTAATTTTTAAAATTCATTATTTTAAACTGCCAGGAGACATTTTTACTTCGATTAGAAATGCCTGCAACATAACCATATTTATATCCGCTAAATTACTAAATGTAAATGAGACGATAACCGGACTCCACTTGCTGAATTAAACATGCAACGTGGTGACAATTTTGCATACCACCATTTGAAATATTTATACTTGCACATTACATATGCAGTAATCAGCATGATTTTTGTCCCTCATTCCGAACATAGGGAATTAGTATCTGTAACCTGCAGTACATGCCCACACACATATAGTAACACAATACAAAACTGTATTTAGCAGTGTTTGAACCAAAAACCTTTCAGTTAACAACTCTATCTAATTGTATTCTAATTTTAACTCTAACTCTATCTAATTTTATTCTAATTTTAACTCTAACTCTATCTAATTTTATTCTAATTTCAAGTAGTGGTTTCTGCTTTGTTAATATATTGTGTTGTTGTTTCGCTTTTTCAACTGGATTACATGCAGCAGATGTCACTGGATCTGTCAGTGTTAAGCTCATGTAATCACCTGCTTTCTCTGCCACCAGTGTATCATATCACAATTTTATCTGTGCTATCCTCCCTTCCTCCCTGCCTTTTCTCAAGCGCAGAGCTTCATCAATCCATAAGATCAAAGTGGGGCTCGTATGATGCAGCTACACCAGATATCAAAGTTGCCTCACTGTTAACATGTGCATGCTTGAAGGCAGGGCCGATAACAGTATCCGTCTCATCACAGAGGCCATTTTATTAGCGCCCCACTCATTTACAAAAATTTCATCTGAAGCACGCTGAGCTGGGAAATCATCCAAGAGATAGCTCTTAGAACTCAGGAAACAAAAGTCTCCATACTTTTTGATGAGGATGTTGCAAAGCGAGCCTGTGGAGATTTCTAGAATCACTCCGTTCCTATGCCACTCCGGGGCATTTACTTATCCCGATCCTCCCATGCTTCCCACTTGCTTTTCATTAAAACTTGACTTTGAATTTGTTATCTTTATTTTATTTTTTTAAGTAGTAGTAGTAGTAGTAATAATAATAATAATAATATTATTATTATTATTATTATTATTGAATTATAAAATAATAATGATGATGATGGTGATGATGATGATAACAATAATAATGATTATATAATTAATTATTATGTAATTAAATACTAATTATAATTATTATTATTATTTAAATACATAATAATTAATTATTTAATAATAATATTATTATTTTGTTGTTGTTGTTATTTATTATATATATATATATTATATATATTATTATATAATTAAATAACATAAAAATAATAATAATAATAATGATGATAATAATAATAATAATAATAATAATAATAATAATAATAATAGTAATTATTATTATTTTGCTTATACTATGCATTGCTCAAATTATCTGCAGTGGCAGCCACTAATTATTTTATTACAAATTCCTGGTCATCGTTTAGTTCATAGATAGTCCATTTGGATAGAATCCATGCAAGCACTCTATGTTGCTTTATTACAGCCAAAGTTTTCAACACCTCGGGTATCAGGACCAGTTTATTTTGACTACATTGTTAGACTGTAGCTTAGCCACATGTTGCAGCCTTTTTTTCAGTCTGTACCGCTCATGGATTAACCTGCTAGCATCGCAGGGTATGGCCGCCAGTTGTTATTATCATCTCCATCCGTCACAATCTCTCTCTCACACACACTCATACCCACACACACAGAATGGCACCGTCATTACAGTCCTTAACCTCAGACGCCTGTGTTTGTCTTAGTTACCCTAATCATATTTCCCCCTTAGCCTTTTCCTTATTGTGATAAATTAGCATAATGTTGTGGCGACTGTGTTCCTTGAATAGAAATGTCCTCCACCTGATGTAACCTTGTTCTGCTTCTGAACATGTAATACATATGCAACAAGACACCCCAAATATGAGTCAGGTCACCATCTTCAACAGGTGTTCTTGCATACAATATGTTCCAGTCTCAGCTCGAGCCCTAAAGAATGGGTTTATACGAGCAATTAACGCATGGAAAACAGTTTTGCAAATACAAAATGACATGCTTGCAGTTGTTTTCAGAGTCAATCATTAATCATATTATAGGCTATCAGCAGGTGACCAGCCGTAGTGTGTACCTCACAGTGGATGCTATGACAGCATTATCATGAGCCCAGCGGGAGATCAACATGTGCGGTAGCGAGAGAGTGCTATGTCTACTAAAATGACAAGGAAATTGGAGCTCTTGCTTTAAAGAGAACAGCAGACAGTTCTGTCATTAATTACTTTCATTCTTCTTGGGAACACAAAACAGAAGATTTAAAGAATTGAACTGGTTGCTCTTTTCCTTTCAGGGGCAGTGAATGGGAAATGAGACGTTGAAGCTTTACAAAGGATACGATAGATTAATAGAAATAGCATAAATATGGCCCATAGAACTTGTGCACTATATTCCAAGAGTTCTTATGTTTGTGTGAGGTACAGACATTTGAATTCATTCATTGACTCTCGTTACCTACTGTGAGCAGTTAACCACTGTAACCTGATCAGTTTGATTTGTGAATAAATTATTCATATCAGATTTCTGAACTGGATTGACTCATTGAAACGCTCTAACTTGGAATACAATGCCTAAACCAAATGGACAACTTTTGTGTACTTTTATAGTGCTTTTAAGGGTGAGTAGATGATCAATTGTAGTTTTTTAGTGGGTCAAGCAATACCGTTAGCCCACAGTTCAATACATACCTCCATTTTTTTAACCACAGTTTTTGGTTTGGTTCTGAAAAAAAAAAAAAAAAAAAACTGTACAGGTTAAAGAAAGACATGGATTATTTTATGTCTACTTAAAATTTAAATTGAGAGGAGTATTATTTTTGGATTGGCCATTATGGAGTGCTACAAGTAATGTCTGTTTCATTCATAATGGAAGCTGAAGGGCACCCTCGTGCATAAATTCCACGTATGTGTCACAGAAGAAATGGAACTCATTATGGACCTTCCTAATATGGACATAGGCATTCAGCGATGGCTGTAACTGAATAAAAAGAAGGTAGAAACATTTGAATGATAAAACAATAAACACTCGATTGTGACGATTTATTGTTTATATGTGTTCTTCAATCCATTGCAGGTATTTTTATAATAAATAAGTATATGTTTTAATCCATTTCTAATCGTTATAAGTGTTATAGGCATTTCCTTATCTCAGCGTGTAGACTCATGGGCACACACACAAAACCAATTTGGAGAGAAATAAAATGCACATAAGTTATTTAAACGCGAAACATGCAATTCACAAGCACGTATTAAACCGTGGATGACATACCTAACGGTTCAATATTATATTGAAAACTGTGGCATCCCTAGTATGTATGAATGTATGTATGTAAATATGTATTTTATCTGCATGTGTGTTGTGTGTGTGTGTGTGTGTGTGTGTGTGTGTGTGTGTGTGTGTGTGTGTGTGTGTGTGTGTGTGTGTGTGTGTGTGTGTGTGTGTGTGTGTGTGTGTGTGTGTGTGTGTGTGTGTGTGTGTGTGTGTGTTAGAGAGAGAGAGAGAGAGAGAGAGAGAGAGAGAGAGAATTACCTGCATCTGTTGAAAGTATCTAAATAATAGTGAAGGTGTGAGTATAATTGCTTAAACTGCTAAATTTGTACCTTTTTACTGAGAAATATAATGTGACATTCAGTAATTAAGCTATCGAATACTAAGGGTGTTTGTTTATGCATACATATATGTGTCTGCTTCATATAAGAAGACATGATGAAAAGCTAAATTTGTGGAAAATCATGATTTAAAAGCACAAAGAACAAAAGCAAAATTTTTGTGTATATTTGTGTTTTCTTTTTTTTCAATGTAAAGCAGATACAGTCATTTGTCATGGAGAATAATACATTTATTTAATTGTTTACTACTGTTAAAAAAATTGTGGTCAGTAAGATATTTTTTATGTTTTTGAAAACATTAAATATTTGATAAAAATAAAATAAAACCAATAAAATAGTGAAATTTTCATTATTATTATTATTCACATCTTTGAACAGTAATGGTTAATGTGAGTGCATTTCAATGTTACCTAAATTTGAATACTGTTCTAATTGTGAATGCAATGCAAAATTAAGGCCTTGAACATATGCACAGTAACTGGACACAATATGTTTTTTCTGCTACTAAACACAATCACTTACCAGCACATTACTCTTTACAGACCTAGCCATGTGCATGTGTATGTGGACATGCAGAGGCTTGGAGCAGGATTTACCTCTGTAGGTTATCCTCCTTCACTTACAATAATTTATTCAGCAAATACAGTCTCATCAACATGCATAATACGATTTTGCAGCACTGCGGGCAATGCCGAGGGCACAGGATTAGGTAAACAGGGCTTTAATCAAAGGCTCACATTAAAGGCTCATTACAATTAGCAGACCAGTTTGGGTTTTATTAGTGTTATGGCACAGAAGCTCTCAAGAGGATTGTTGTCCACCATGAGATGCTGTTGTTGGGTTGTTTCGGAAGGGAGCAGGAGGGAATAGAGGAAGAAAGTTGTCCTCTAAAGGGGGGTTAGATGTAAATGAGTGAAGGTGAGGACCGAATGATGGTGTTCCATTCAAATGTGAATAACACGGGCACAGTGGATCCCACAGTGAGATTGTTATAGTAATTCTTCCTCTGATATTTCCAGATCTAGAAAAAGTGTCTTTGTAAATGTTTAATTAATTAGGTTTATTCAACCAAGTATAAGCCTTTTGGGAAATCTATTTGAGGAGGTCAGTTTTGATATTGTGATGGGCCGCCACAAATAAACCAATGTATGGGAAACACTGGACACTGCTATAAGTCAAATGGCCATAATCTGTGATAACAATAATAATAATAAAAAAAAAAATACTCATATTACACAGCGGTGAAGTGTCGCCCGATTACATCAAACATCATACGCTCACTGGATGTCATGACAACAAGTTTCCCGCAGGAACACTTTAAATATCTCACCTTTGCTTTCATTTTGGACCATCTCCAAAAATACATAAAAAAACTAAACAAATGATATACAAGTTTAACATGCTTTTATCAACGTAATAAATATAATTTAGTGCTCTTGAAATTGGACTTTGAAAAGTGCTGGTCTAGAGCATCAGATGGGTGTAAATATTTTCATTTAGGTCTATGGGATTTTGATAGTCTGTAACAATGATGTAATTATCTTAAATAGCTTAACAAAGAGCAGGTTTTGGTAGTTATGTTTGGTGTCTTTTTGTTTTGATAGCAAACTTGTAGTACTAAACATTAGCAATGTATTAAACTTTAAGACAAAAAGTTTCCTTTGCTTCTTGGACCAGCATTGTAGTTTAGTACCCTGCAGAAGTGTCCTGGGTGATGTTGTGAGATGATATCTCAATGCAGTCCTCGAAATGACAAGCAAAAACAGAAGAAAGTGCGGGTACATAAACAGAGCCGAGCTACAAAAAGGCACTGCAAGGTACATACACACACACACACACACACACACACACACACACACACACACACACACACACACACACACACACACACACACACACACACACACACACAAACATGTATCCCAGCTGATTTGAGTTGATGGAGAGTCAGTTTGTTGCAGATCGGCCTCACGCTGCGTTAACTCCCACGCGGTCTAGCCGAGCCGTGCTCCAAACCAGCACTTTACTGATCCAGTCTTTGTTTCTCTGTCTCTCTCTTTCTTTCTCTCGTTATTATATATATATATATATATATATATATATATGCTCAGATATTTCTTGTTTCCCTTGGTATGAAGCATTACTTTTGTTTTTCCATGTGTAAGCCAACTAGGGTGGCCATTTCCATAACACCAAAAAGGAGGACACTTTAAGAATAATTGCATAGGACTCTGGTGTACTCGCAACTACAATACAATTTTGTCCATCATATCGATGGTATCATGATACAGTGATTCTGAAATAGCCTACTCTATTCATTGCCAGACAATTTGATCTACGATATATCTTGATGTAGACCTAAGTGTAACAGAAGAGGCAAAAAAAGTGTTTCACACTATTTGTACTTATTCAAGACATTGTGATGTCTGTTTCACAAACTGACCACTGAGATGAACCTGTCTTGCAAAGTGCACAGTGCCTGAAAACATAAAATTCCTGGACTTCTGGAAATAATAGAAACATATAAATACACTTCACAGCGACACAGTGGGCAAAATCCATAAAAAGCATCTCTACTGCTTTTTGATATAAATTTGTGCTCTTTTGTCCATTCCGGATTAAATGAGGTCTGACGTTTCAGCATGTTAACGTTATGATAGGACGTAGCCAGCATGTGGAGGCTTGTTTACGTTTTTAACCAATGATATATCAGATATTTATTTGACACCGCTTTCAGCCAATCATTTGTTTGACCAGAGATCTTACAACATTAGACGCTATGCTGCTGCGTCCCAATAAAGATTCTAGAGCGGGTTTTTTAATTCATTGATGTGTTCGGCTTGAGGCTGCGACCTTGCCGGACTTTCCGGACAAAATCCGGACGTATGGCCACTCTAAGCCTAGATGATTCCTTTTTGACTAAAGTTTGGCTCTATTAGTATTTGTATTTTCTGCAGTCTTAGTCTGACTGGTTGACTTTACAAAAATGAGTATTTTCTGTGTTTATATACATGTATTATATATATTATATATAGATGGTATGAAGCAATACCGTTAATATCGATATACAATAGTTTGATACGAGCGCATCGGAAAAAAAATAGGGAGGACACAGACTGAACTGTTGCGGAGAAAGTGCATAATACAATTTGTTCTAAACATGTGACAAGCTTTTTATGAAGGGCTTTAAAGAACAACTCATAAGATATACGAGTATAGTTCAGTGTCAAGTTCAAGACACTGATGCTTGCATATAGAACAGCCACAGGCTCAGCACCCTCCTACTTCCACTTACTAATGACAATCTACATCCCCTCCAGAAGCCTGAGATCTGCGAGTGAGCGACGCCTCGTGGTGCCATCACAGAGAGGGACAAAATCACTTTCCAGAACGTTTTCATTCACTGTTCCTGGCTGGTGGAATGAACGTCCCACCCCCATCCAGAATGCTGAGTCCCTGACAATTTTCAAGTGACAACTGAAAACTCATCTCTTCCGTCTTCACTTGACTTCTGCTCCTTCTTCTTCTTCATAAAAAAAACCTCTTAACCTCTCCTGTCTAGCTAGTTTTGCTCTGAGCAATGCCTGAAATGTTGTATGACAAGCACTTCCTATGACTGTTTGCCTCTTTATAATGTATCACTTATTGTATTCCTCAATTGTAAGTCGCTTTGGATAAAAGCGTCTGCTAAATGAATAAATGTAAATGTAAATATAGAAGCCTATAGTTTAGTTTCAGTTTAAAACAGCTCTGACAGAAAGGTTGTGTGTGCCGCTGACAGAGACGCGCTGTTTAATGTGTTTGAGATGTGCTGTTTTCCTAAATGCATAGCTTACATTTCACAGGTATAGTCTTCATCTGAAAATGTTAGTAAGACATGGATGCATGCCATGAAAGCCATGCATGCGCACCAAACAGACAGTCAATAGATGTGACTAGTAAAGTGTAATGGGATAAACACAATAGCCTTTTTACTGTAACTGTATTATTGTGCAATGTCACAATGTTTAATTTAATGTGATTTTAACCCTTTTTGCACATAATATTTGCCTACATTATTTGTTTAATCCAAATACAAAATACTGAGAGATATACTGTATACCGCACATCAGCCAAAAAATACCAATATATGAATTTTTGCTCATATAGCCCTTCCTAATATACATATTCTTTAGGGCTATCAGTCTATTATTTTTTTTTATTTAATTAATTCATCATGTGTCGATTAATCAAATTAATTGCTAAATAAATTGACTGTGAATATACCCACAAAATAATATTTTGTAATATATTTATTTATTTAGTCATTTAGCAGACAATTTAGCATATTTAAAGCTACGTTTGTGTTAAATGAGAATATATCAAGTAGACATTACAATTAGCTTTAGAAAATAATATTTTATTTAACATGAAATGTATTATACATAAAATATGGAACATAAAATAAGATAATTTGAGAATTACCAACAACTACAAACAACTTTGTTACCAACAGTCTTAAAAATACCTTCTTTTGTGTTCCACAAAAGAAAGGTTTGAAACGAGAGGGTGAGTAAATGACATAATTAAATTGATTTGGGTGAACTATCCTTTTAATTGGCCTCATTCATGAAACATGCGTAAATATAGGAGTAAACTGAGTAATTTGCCGTAAAACGGACCTTCCCGAAAACTCTCCTTTGGATTCACAAACGCTTCGTAAACATCCGATTTGATAGTTAAACATGCGTTTGTTAATGAATTCCAATCATTCGTAAATAGGGCACTTGTGCACGCTCATTCACAATTAGGATAATCCCGCCTATGAATTACAGCTACGCAAATTGCGTGTCCAGGAACGCAGTGGAATATTCTGGTCTACTTTCTCAGGTTTTGCTCTAGTATATTGCACAAATGCAAAAAAGACTAATAGGCCATATACTTAACAATAAATATTCAATAACGTGTGTCCACCAAAGCGTTTTTAGCCAGATGAAAAATGTCAGGCGCTCTTGCCATTTGGTGGCACTTGAGAACGCTTTGGTGGCACAGCGTTTTTCCAGCTGAGACGCTTTGGTTGCTATGATAAGGAATGTCCACAGCAGTAACGTATTACTAGTATCTAATTTTGAAGAATATCACTGAATATAAAAGTGCAGTAACCCAGCAATATTAACTTTTCTATTGTTGTTCAGTTGTTGTCCAAGTAGGATGATTGGTCGGTGTATAATTTGTCCTGCCCCCCTTCCATTGATTGGACGGCTGGTAAAAAGTGACAGTGACAAGCGCTGCGTTTTACCCAAAGCTAAACAGTTTAGCAACTCCAGCTACAAAAAAACTGAGCAAATGAAACTTGTAACAGTGCAATGTCATCAGAGAACAACAATGTATTTACTATACTGGAAATGTATTTTGTACAGCTGCGTAATTTAATTTAATATATATATATATATATTATTTTTAAGATATTCATTCCCTCCAGTCTTCTATCAGCTTATTACTTTTAGTTTCCTCTATACAGTCCAATAAGATGAGTTCCCAGAGACAGTGTTGTTGGAATGTTTAGTATTCACCCATATATTTATTGTTGGTTTATAGTTGCAGGGTTTAGCAATTAGTGTCACGCCTCTATCTGCACTTCTCTCCATGGCTTCATGCTTGCGTTCACAGCAATTAAGAACAAACTGCTCATATGGAGAGATGTGGCCTTCCATTTTTAATTAGCAAAGCTAGTGTACATAGCCTGAGCTGCTTTCCCTGCATGTTGATGAGTTTGTTTGCTCTCTTACAACAAGGCCGGAAAGGATCATATGTATTTCAAAGGCAACAAATTATTATGATTGGAAAAATCAGTGTGATTTTTTTGCTTCAATGGCACATCTTCTTGAGGTAAATTCTGTCTTATGTGTCTTTTTCTGATGTTAATTCTGACTTATATCTCTCAGCGCGAAGCGAACAGTAGCCGAGATGAACTTGAGGTAAAGTCCGGCTGCTTTGTTTGCTGTGATGTGGGCGTTTACAATTCCACACGTGACATGTCTCTCGTGGTCTATTATAATATCAATAGAGCGCTCAGCACATGGCTGTGGTCGCATTAGAGATAATGAAGGCAGACGTGAAAGACTGGACATCGCGTTGGATTACTTTATCACAGGATATTTGTTTTTGATAATACTTGCTTAGTTTAAAAGTAGACATGTCAAGCTTTCTATAGAAATTTATTTAATTTCTCTTTGTGGAGTATTCACTGAGTTTCAGTTAATTTTAATGACGTGTTTCTAAATGAAGATCATGCAGACCAAGGCGGCAGACAGCGCACTCAGTTTTTTTTCTTTATTTTATAAAAGCACAACGTTTTGTTGTTATTATGTGTGTATACAAATAAAAGTAGACCCTTCGATTCAATTGATTCGATTAAATTGATGTATTGCCCTTATCTGTACAATTAAATCTTACAGAGTAATTTAAGTTCCTTTAGGTGCTTTAAAAAAAATGCAACAAAACACGCCGACACAGGTGTCGACCCCAGAGGTTTAATATCAGTGTTCCTATAGTTCAGATATAGTGTTGTGAAAAATAAAAAATAATAATAATCAGTCCGTTGACTGGCATTTCAGACAGGATGAAAATGAACTTGCATATAATATGCTGGTTTGGCTGAACATTTTAAAAACATCAATAATAAATATAGTTTGGAATATGATGTTATGTAGACAGTATTTTGAAATACCAGTTACATTATTGAAAGGCTACAATACTATAAATCAAAAATCCTATGTTTTTCAGTCAAAAGCAGGCTGATTTTCAAGGATCGTTCAGAAAATCAACTTTGAAGAGCAACTTTGAACATGGGCAGAAATTACAGTGCACAATCAGCACACCTGTGCCACTGCACTGCTTGACAACATTTTCAACACAACACCTATTAATACATGGTGTGGGTTGTTCAATTGTCTTGCACAATGCTATTGTAAAAAAGTAAAAAAGTAAAGAAAGAAAGAAAGAAAGAAAGAAAGAAAGAAAGAAAGAAAGAAAGAAAGAAAGAAAGAAAGAAAGAAAGAAAGAAAGAAAGAAAATAATTATTTAATTAACAAATTAAACATTATTTATTTATTTTCCTATGTGTACCACCTGGGGGCACTCCGCTTACTAAAGTTTGAGATCCACTGCTATGGAGAAAACTACCTAAAGCACTCTTTAAAGTTGTAGGACAACATTTTCACAAGAATAAGAAGTGTTGCTCTCTGCCAAATACCGTTATGTCTGCAACCAATGGCTTTCCGGTGCCATGAAGTATTTTATGACTGGCTGCGCCTCCTTGAGCACAATCACATTTTTAAATCCCCCCTCTCTCCTGTGTATAACCCATCCTTAAATGAACTCGGAGTTCTGAAGTAAAGCTAATAGTGAGTGAAGAGTTCTCGCAGTGTTGTCTCTCTTGTGTGGACCTGGTGGAAGACAGTACGTTTATAGTAGGAGGAAAACTCTAAGTTTGCTGGTTCTCACTAAATCATTATGTGTCTTTCTTGACTGAGTTTAGATTCTTTGCACTTCCTTCAGTAAAATGAATCATCAGATTCATCTCCTGACTTGTTTCAAATTCTCTTTTGCAAATGGTGCATTGTTCTCCGCCTCCAGTGTTCTCACTGTAAATTATAAGAGCTTCTCACTCCTACATTTGATTTTGGTTGTATTCTCTAATATTAATGAAGTGTTCGCCAAAACATTTAAATTAAAATGTCACGATTCACTAATTAAAGTCAAACTTGCATATTCCTACATATTCATATTTAGACCACTTACAGTGTATTGCACTTTTATGGTGTATTCATTGTATTTTTGGGAGGTTTGAGTAGAACAATGTGTGCATTTTTCTTTTTCATTATCCCAAAAATATAACATCATTCAAGTTTAGAATGTGGGTTAGTACATAATGGTAGTGGTTGAGATATTCCTTATCTTAAGATGTTTCGACCTTTGTTGAATGCTTCTTGTGTTGTTAGCACACGACTTGTTAAGGTTTACGATAGCTGTACTTAATTTTATGTCTCCGCCAGTTTGGAGATTCCAGCACTGGTTCTGTGCTGATTGTTCATTGACTTAAGGAGCAATTGAACACATGAGAACGGATTCACTCCCCTTCCTTTAAGCCCTCAGGTGATACACGCTCCAGAGCACCATTTATTTGACTGATTTGATCTAATCTGATTGGATTCGATTTGATTTTCTTCCTCAGCCCTTCCCGCCAATTGGACCTGATCTCTTATTACGGGGCGGTAATGGGATGGATGGGAGGGTATCAGCTCTCATTTTTGAATCATTGAAGAACAAGCTCAGATGAAATGACATTACGGTGTGCTTCGCTAAGCTAATGCACGCTAATGTCTGATCAGACATCACTGTATGCCTGTCAGCAAGGCCTCGTCGGACCATCGGATGCTTTGCTAAGCTCTTGGAACACGACTTGAAAACATATGTATGTCACAAAGGGTCAAGAAGGAATTAGATTAGTTCTGCCTGCAGTGCCGCCCACTCCCATCATGCATAAGCATGTTGTGATACATACAGTTTGTAGCAATAAATAGTATGACTAGGCCTGCTAAATACCCTGGAGATCACCCATGCCATTACGATTACACCTCTCTCTTTCTCTCTGTCAATGACTGTGTTGTTTTTTGAAGTGCTTCTGAGAAATACATGGGGGCTGCTCCAAGCTTCTGATAACACCCACATCAAATCTCTATGGCACTGCAGAAACACTGGATGCATATGCAAGTCACTTATCTAATTGATGGAATTGGACTAATATGCTTTTACTTGAACTTCCAGAACCCCGAGGACTCTCTCGCACACTACGTATACCAACTTTTTTGTTTGTTTTCGCTCCGTCTATATATAGCTAATGCACTTTGATTCTGTGTTGAGATCATTTTCTAATGATCTGATTTGTTTATGCTTGGTTATCTACAGTACATGTGTGAAAAAGGCAAGAATTTGGAAGCTCCGTAATGAGGTTCATTCTTGTATTCTAGAGGAAGTAGAAGCTCAATCTTTTCTCTTTTTCAAGAAGAGTTCAGTCTCCAGAAACAACAATAGGAATGATAGCAGCCATTTGAACAGAAGTAGCATCGTTTATCGGTAGTTTGCGGCACTTCATCATTGGCTGTTTCATGACTCAATCTCTCCTGTTTTTTTTCTTCTTCTTTAACACTCTTCTATAGTCTGATCCTCAGGTTTCCCGGTGGTGTTGGTCTGGTGACAGACTGAGACTAGAGTTTTACCGACCTGTTTGCTGCACAGTAAAACTTTACTCAGGCAGTTGGGTTAGGATTATTCAGGCAGGGTGACTGTATTATCTGGATGTGATGTGACTTGAAATGTAAAGGTTTAAAAGAGCTCAAACAAATATTACAGTCATCACGCAAACTTTTGCAGACATTTGCAGTATGTTGCTAAAATGTTCCCTTCATGTTC
The DNA here is from genome assembly GCA_027422405.1 of Ptychobarbus kaznakovi. Classification (NCBI taxonomy): domain Eukaryota; kingdom Metazoa; phylum Chordata; class Actinopteri; order Cypriniformes; family Cyprinidae; genus Ptychobarbus; species Ptychobarbus kaznakovi. The sequence goes on from CM049799.1 coordinate 7,383,976, forward strand.
ACATGACATCAAGCAGATGTTTTGCAGCATTTATTACTGAATGCATTTGAATCTGCTCTTTTGATGGTGCTTGTATATTCTGTTTAAAATAGCATATATTCATTATGCTGGTGTCTATTTGATGTATGTGAAAGATTTGATCTGTAGTACATTTCTAACTGAATATTGTGCAGATGTTTTTACAATGTCAATGATTAAGGCCTGTTTCACATTATGATGCAGTGTGCAAGTGGCGCTGTTCATCTAGATATCTATCTGCGTCAATTAAAACACATTTTGATGGAAGTTGCAACAACGTACAGCAGTCGTTTTTATAACAATGTTGATACACATTTGTGAATCGTATCTTAAGATGTCAGTCCACAAATAAATATTCTTAAAATAGCACACATAGCCTACACCACCCAGACATCACATGCATGTATGTTTCATCTGGAAGATTGCTCATGTTTAGCATATTCCTAAAATACCCCAACCTTTTCATGGAGTTTAGTGTTTGTTAAGTTGTTTGTAGTGTATCCTTTTGAATGTACTAACACTAAGGGTGGCCTTTCGTTTAGCATATTAAAAAGTGATATGCTTTGCATTCTATTCAGAGCGTTGGAAACCTTGATAAGTGCAGAAATTCATAGATGTCTCTTTCCCCCAGCTTTCAGGCATATAAAGAGAAAGGGAAAGGAACTCGTTTTATCTGCAATGCAGCAGCAAAGCAAGCTTTTAAAATCATGGAAATATTCATGAATCACAACAGCATCACAAACACTCCGTCAAACTCCCCTCGGCTCATTCTGCTGTGCAGGGTAATGAACGAAAGCTGAATGGGTGACCAGTTCCCACACACAAACTCACCCTACATATCATAAATAAAGACGAAATCGTTGTAAAGCACTATGAGAGCTGAAAAGAATTGAGAGGAAAGAGTTACCCCCTCACTTCTCTCCTCAAGGCTGCCTTGAAAGGCCGTTTTTCTCATTGTCTGTCTCTGATCCGCCTCGTCTGGCTGCTCAAAGGCCAGCAACTTAGCCCTCCATTGATTTCTGCCAGATATATAAAAAGCGGTTAGAAGGTTAGAGACCAACTTAAAATTAAACAATCTAAAACTGCCATTGTAAACCTTGTGAGCACTTTCAGGGCTCCATGCAGCCCGGGGCAACAAGTGTCATGCCCCTTCCCCAAAGACAAATCCGGCCTTCTCCCATGCATTTTAAAGGGATCTCTCTGAATTGAACACCACCCCCTCTGCTTAAATGTCTAAAGAATACTCATGTCCCAGAACAATTAACCTAAACATATTGTGCTTCAGTTCAGCTGTAAATACATTACAGAAACATAAGAGTAAGCTGTGCATGCAGAATGGAGGGCCGGGAGTTTTATTAATCGAGCATTAAGGCTCATGTACGTTGATAATGATGATGTATGTGAGGCGTTGTGGCCCTATGAGGTTTGGGCGATGCATTAACGCATGTGCTATTGTCGAAAGAAAAGAATGCCACTGCTACTTTTTACAGCTGCTGTTTGTGTGACTGAAAGTGTTTGTGTTTTATTCTGTATAATCTCAATAGAAAATTGGAGATCAATAATTTGAACTACTTTATTTATGCATAAGATAGATTATTTTGATAAATAGCAGTGAGACATAAATTTGAAAAATGATGGTTTAAAATGTATTATTATTATTATTATTATTATTTTGAATGGCTGTGTTTAACATGGTACAGTCATACCAGTGCTGACATGTAAGTAACAATAGTCATAGGCGTCTGTCTGAATGTTAATTGCTAAAGCACATAACTAATTCAGTTTAGTTTAGTTAATTTAGTTAAAAATAAAACTCACACATATTAGATAAAGTGTAAAACAAGACATAATATCACATTATAAGATATAAAGTCACATTGTATGTTGCAATCACTAGAAATAAAATAAGTCACAATTGTTTCTATTGTTTTTATTATTATTTTTAACAAACCAAAACAATGTAAATGCTCCTGCTTGTAGAGTACTGTCAGCATCCAAAACCAATAAAAAATACTAATTAAAATCTGGGCTGTTTGATACTTAGTTGCCTAATCAGCCATTGTGGCTCATTCTAATTTACAAACTTTACAAAGTGTGCTTTTCTTTTAGTATAATATGTTGAATATCAAATGAGCTTCCTGCATTAGCGATCAGCTTTCTTCCCATTCTTCCCCTATTTTATTTTATTGTATTTATTTATTTATTTATTTGTTTTTTATGATTGCAAATTATATGTTTTGTCAGAACTACAATTAACAATATCTTTTTTCTTTTCACATGCTGCGCTATCTGAATGATCATAACATAAGGTAAGTGAGATTGTCTTTCTATCAACCCTGAGCTTTATAATGACTGTCACTGAAGCACTATTATAGCATGATGTATAGGACTTGAGGTGAATGTCTTTGACATCTACTCTTGTATGTGTTTGACAGTCTTGTGAAAACAGGAATACAGATGGTTACTTAGCAACAGCACTCAATATTTTTTTTTCCTGATGTCCCTTTTTAAACTCCTCTGGTGCATTAGAAGGATTCATCTTTAATATTATAACATTTAGTGCTGATATCCACTCATTGAAAATAAATGAACAAACACTCAATATAACACAAAACCTCCTCTCTTCTTCCTCAATTCCATTTGATCAAATACCTTTCAGCGTTGCTCTGTTGGACAGAACTTTGCATTTACTTCTCTGTCACTCGTATTTAGGCCCGTGCCGCCCAACGGCAGATTGAAAGCGGCATTTCTCATGCTGCCAAATTGTAGTCTCCTCCTCCTCTTTCTTGCTTTTTTCTCTTTCTCTCTCTGCTTGTTTTGCGCAAAGCAGGTTTGATGTGGGCTAGATGCTTGCAATTGATCTAAAGTGCTTTTATAGAATAGGCAACTTTTTCGTCTCGTTTTATTTGGCCATGTGCAGCAGAGGGAAGCGCAGATAAACACCTCTGTCTCTTCTGATTCTCCCAGACGCCACGTGAGGACCACAGACCACCATGCACGGCCGCGAATGCATGCATTGTAGTTCTTTAAACAAGAGTGTGTGTGTGTGTGTGTGTGTGTGTGTGTGTGTGTGCGTGTGCGGTCTCTGCAATTATTTGCTAGCTCATTAGGCATTCCAGCTAGCTTGAGTAGAGCATCCTCAAAGAACAGCCTCGGCACTGACACTAATGATACACATCAGCAGATGTGTGTTTGTGTGGGTTTGTCAATGTGAGGGTGTGCGACGATGCTGTTCGATACTAGAGTCCTTGCACTTCACAACCACGTGTCTTAATGACACATTTACATCCCGTTATAATAACATATTTCCTAGTAAAACACTGGCTGAATCTGAATATGCTTCCTTTCCTTCTATATAGTGAGTGAAAATGGTATGTGAGAAGAATAGTATTTCCGAATTTATAAAACCGCATGCAAAAAAGTACCTGGATAACCTGCTGCATGGCTTGTTTTTGCATTGTGATTTTGAAATGTACATAAAATATAATCTGTACTATCCCATAAGGCCATGGCAGAAGAGTTTTGATTGGCAGGAATGCAATGGAATATGACAGATTTGTCTGGATTGCATTCATACTGCACACATTAGCTGTTTACATTACCCCTCAAATTGCGCAAATTGATATTGCGAATTGAAAATCCACCCAATGGAAACATGTAAATTTAGCAAAAAAAACTACCATAAATCGCGTAATTTATTTTTATTTTCTTTTTCACATTTACAGGTCACTTGGCATATGTAAAATTGACATGATTATTCATTAATGTACTATAACCTTCATACGTGGCTGGTCTCAACTATAAGGGGCTTTTCTTGCCATTAATGCTTGGATGACCCCTTATTTACATTGGACATATCTGCGGGACATTACGGCTCCGACACGGTCACTGGAGCTGATCGCGGCCACTCAATAGTCAATGCTTGTGTTTATTCCAGCCGTGTTGCTTCATTAAAGAAATGTACATACTGTACGTCTCCTTCGATTCAAAATAATGGCTAGTGGGGTGGCTGCAATATATGTAAATCTATAAACAACTATCACCAAGATCGCGAGAGGAAAAAAAACTATTTTAGTCTTATAACATCAGTTAATGGAAACTCAGACATTTCGCAATAGGTTTTTCTATCGACATTTATAAAATATTGCAAAACTGTAATGGAAACCCGACTAATGATACAATATAGAACATACTTTTTCTTTTTTTTTTTTTTTTTTTAGGATCATGAATTACATACTTAGCCAAATAATAACTTACTTATATACAGCAACTGACCCTTCACAGGGAGTTTGATTGACATGTGATCTGACCAATCAGAATCTGCCATTTTTGTCAGAAAAACAAACCAGACAAGAAAGTCGATTAAAGTCGGTGGATGTAAACTTGAAAAATGTGTGTATTGTCATATTTCCATAAATAAAACAAGATACTTTCTGATTAAAACGAGTAAAGAGGAAGATATGATCGGTTCACATGCCACTTGAACTGAGGGGCTACAGCAATCTGTCACGATACATTAAAGAGCTACAAAACAGCATTCATTCTTTGAATTTCTTAAAAAATGACAACATTTTAAAGCTGATACTTTGTTTCATATCTAATGTAACCTGCTTTGTCAGCGCATTGTCAGTTTCCTCTTTGCTCCGCAATGTATTTTTTACTGTGTGAGAACATGGTGTATGTTGTGAAAGTGACATGGCTTGTCGGACATAGCAATATTTGTAGCCCCACCCATGGCCTTTGTGATGTCATCAGGAGGGAAAAGTTGTTTTACAAAATTAATTAATTAATTGTCTATTGCATTTTGACGAACGATTATTATTTATGATTGGTCAAATGAAGTAAATTTGTCATTTCAAAGACAGCTGTAGGGCAAAGACATAGACAGATGTACAGCCAGACTGTACTTTCTAGCTCGGCGTGGAGGTCAGAGAGAAGATTGCATCGGCAGGTCTCACAGTGCGGTGCATCAGCTTTCAGCTCCATTCCATCAGTCTGACATGCCGATATCAATTTCTGAGAGGGACAAAACCATGTTCAGCCTGCTGTGCCCACTGAAGCCGGTTCTGACCCGGATTACTGAGTGCAGGCACTGGGTACCAACCAGTAAACTACCAGCAGCTGTAGCTGTTCTCTTCTAAGATCTCACGTCACTTATGTCCACACGACCTCTCGACAGGGCTAAAGCCTTGCGGTGAAATTGATTGCCTTTTTGTGTGATTTAAGTTTTATTGCCTTGCGATTTTGTTCTGTAGTTATTAAATATATTGTGGAAAGATTTACTATGAACTAGGGGTGTGTGCGATATATATCGTCTGCGATAATATCGTAATTGTTGTTTTAACGATGTGCAATTTGACATTATTGAGTATTTTGCAAAAACCAAACAAAACACCTATGGAGTGCACGCATACATTAGCCTAACGTATGTGGTGATGAAGCGGGTTAAACAGTGCACGTGCATATTTAGAGTGTGTTCTTTCACTGCATGATTCAGTCTGTTAAATGCTTTAAAAATTATCGCAAAATTCAAGATATGGGGGCAGAAAACTTATATATTTACATTTCATATAGTTAAAATCACACAAAGAGTGCTGTTTTTTCTTAAAAAATAAGCATGATTATAAATGTGAAATTGTTTTTATACAAGTTAATATTAAGAGACGTACATTTTAAACACCATATTGCCTGTTTTTGCTCTATTTCGCTGACAAAAAAATATTCCAAACAACTAACAGCACTGTTTTGCGTCTCTGAGCAACATGATGGTGATTCGTTCCAGAATGAATCAACCTCTAAATGATTCGGTTCAGTCGCATTGACTCACTTATTACCAGTGATTTTCTGCCAACTACTGGCGGTTTTAATTTCACATTTAAAGTCTATTTTCATTTTTTTTATCATTTTAAATATCAGTATTAAATGTTTTATATTTTAAATGCCAAAAAATTATGCATTTGTAACTGGTTAAAGCACTCCACGTCCCTCTGAGCTGCATTACATAGTGTGTAAATACATCTAGTGTTCCTGTGGCTCAGTGGTAGAGCATTGTGTTAACAGCGCAAAAGATTGTGGGTTCAATTCCCAGGGAACACACATACTGACAAAAAATGTATAGTCATCTGAATGCACTGTAAGTCGCATCTGCTAAATGCATAAATGTAAATGCCACTTCATATGTAACTTCTGCAAAGATTAATTTTGATGATACTGGTTTCATTTGTTTGGTAACAGCCAAAATGTGTATTATCTTAATTGACTGATTAAATGTAACAATTTGACTCAAAATATGTACACTTTTAGAAAAAAAATGCTTTATTAAAGGTCAAAATCAATTTAAACTTAAATAAAAAAATATTAACTGATGTGAACTGACCACACAGGTTATGAATAATATCAAAAACTGCAGCTTTCCACGGTAGTCAGATATCAGCACAATAACACACTCTGCAAAATATTGTCTAATTATCGTTATCGAAAAAAAAATCGAGATATTTTTTTTTCAATATCGCACACCTCTACTATGTACAGCAACTATAACTATGTACAGGATCAGGCTGGTTTAAGGATTTTTGTTTTTTATTATTATTCCTATACTTTTTTCCTCCTGTAGTGTAGTAACTGTTATTTTTGTCTGAAATGTTGGATCCTATGGTGAAGTTGTGTAAGGGTTAGTTTATTTTTTAGTGACTGTTGTTGTGGAGAGTCTTCGAGTTGGCTCACTCATCACTCTTATTCTACACTGCCAATGAAATGCCCCTCCTCTCAATATGTCCACCAAGAGACGCACAGGCCACAGTCAGGGGAAAACTTGCTTAAAAGTATTCTTCAGTTCTTACGACTATAGCCCTCTTTTACAAATTTTTCTCTCTTTCAGTACTTTACTTCCTGTATCACATCCCCATTTCCTCCATCATTTACTGTTCCTGTTAAGCCTGAGAACACATTGCTGTGATGCAGAAACCCATCTGATACACTCTAGTGCATAGCTACACAGAAAATAACTTAATGGGAGTTGTTTTAATGGAATCCTTTCCCTTTGAATGTTCTTCTGCTGCTTCTGTGTATCCTAGTTATTAACTCATAAAGTTAATGTTTAATAATGTGCGCGCACACACACACACACACACACACACACACACACACACACACACACACACACACACACACACACACACACACACACACACACACACACACACACACACACACACACACACACACACACACACACACACACACACACACACACTGTCATTTCTGTGTCCTTCCTGTTATGCCTCTGGGGTGTGTGGGTGAAGTAAGCCCCCAGTGATGCACATTAAAGATGAAATATGCCATGCGCAATTAATTATTAACCACACAAACATGTTTTATCTTTTTATCTCTTATTTTTATCTTTTTTTTATCTCTTGTAGAGATAAGATTCAGCTTCAATTTTGCCACTGAATATGGAGAGAGCCTTATCCTCCTGTGCAACATTTCTCTCACTCTCTTTCTCTCTGTTCTTGTTCTATTCTAGAACAGCATACTAACTGATATGGAATCTCATAAGTCACCGATTTGGAACACTACATAGGCAGCAAAATATGCATCATAAAAGCTCTCTGTATGTGACGTACGACAGAAATTGAACTCAACTTTTTATACTCTCACTCTGCCTATGAATCTCTGCAGACTGCATGTGTATTTCACAGGCTCTTTCATTTGACATTTGCCGTTCCATTTTTCTCAGAATAGAATATAGAGAATACTGTAGAACTGGTAAGAAGCAGCAGCAAAGAAGTAGTCTGCTAAATTGTGCATTTACCTGCCTAGATATACTATTAATAGGTTGTATTTGTGTAATAGGTTGTAAATAGGTTTAGTCTTATACAAGAGGTGGACAAAAGATAAAAAAAATATACAGGCAATTACGCTTACAGTTAACATTTAGTGTGTACATTAGTCTGGTGGTTGACACAAATCATATTTTATCTAGAGCAAACTGTTTTTTAAATAACGATTTTCACAACAGTTTTTTTTTAAATACATCGGTTATGCTCACCAAAGCCACATTTATTTGACCAAAATACAGTAATAGGAACAGTGACGTTGTCAAATTTTATTACAATTTAAAATAATTGTCTATTTTAATATATTTTCAAATGAAATGTATTCCTGTGAATTGCAAAGCGAAATTTTCAGCATCCATTTCTTCAGTCTTCAGTGTCACATGATCCTATACAGACATCATTTTCATATGCTGTTTTGGTGCTCAAGAAACATTTGTTATCATTAATGTTATTTATTTATTTGGATGATTAGAAAATAGCTGCCTTTATTTTAATTATTTTGATCAATTTAATGAATCCTTGGTGAATGAAAGTACATTTTAAACAAACAAATAATCAATCAATCAGCTTTTTAATCACATCTTTCCTTCGCTTATGTAGTGACAGCCTTTTTATTGTTTTATTTTATATTTTTGTAGAAATGAGACCTTAAGCTTGTGAATGTGTCAGTGTGCTTGTGTTATATGTGTGAGGTCTCTAATTTGAATGTAGTCGTGGAGGGTAAAATCTCATCGCTTGACTATGCATGAGGACACTAGTGCTCACTAAAGGTCAGAGCACAATATATGCTGAATACTTACCAGGTTCTGTTCTTAACAAAACCCACCTGTTCATTCTTGTACGAACAAGTGGAAAACACACAATCTTACCTCACCCAAAACCTCAGCAGATAGTTAAACTGTGAGTCTTCAATTAGCCTTAACCTCAGTGTTCTTAAACACTCCTAATGAGTATGTGGTACCGGCTTAACTGATAAAGAAAGATCAATGCGATGAAGGGTGTGAATGAGCTAAATTAACCTCGCACTCTCTAGTTGACCCAAGATGTCTGTCATCATAATGAGAACAGCGCAGAATAAAATACATTGTTTTTCTCAGTGTGCCCATATTCGTAAATGTTAAGATGTGCCAGGTTGCTTTTGGTTCATGCTTTTGGACTAATTATATATTTGTATCAATAAGTGTCTTTGAAATACCTATGAACACACTGATAAAGACAGAGAGGGCGATCTTCTCCACGGTATTATTTTCTCAGCCAAAGCAAAAGGGGAATGAATGCAAGAAAAAGGGAGGATGACTGAGTGAAACAGAGCAATAAAGTATCACTGTGGGTGTCAAACTCTGGTTCTCTACTCATGTATGTCATTATTTATTTACAACTGACTTATGGTGTACCGACTTTTCTGCTCATTCTCTCACCTGCCACTTTCTCTACCTTTCACTTTTACATAATTAATTTTAACCAATCAGAGACATGGAGACATGTTTGCATCAACGTCTATCAATCGATCGATCGACCGACCGAACTAACTACGTACCTGTCTATCATCTGTCTGTCTGTCTGTATATCAATATATCCAGCTTGTACCCATTTTTAAGGCCTAAACTTCTGCAATGATACAAATAAATAACAATTGTTGACTCTAAATGAATATGAAGTCAACTGCATATAAAGTAATTATGCAAAATTTCCAAAAATGCATTGTCATACTGCAGGACACTGCTGACTCTGCTTGGAGTGTTATGTCAACTATCTGACTGCCGATGAAGGTGATGCTTCTGCAAGCAAATAGCACAACCACTTACCTCTGCAGGACTCTAGATCCCTAATCGAACACACTATACAGTCCTCGTGACAGCTCCAAATCCTTCTGGAAGCTGCCAAACCAGGCTGTGGCAAATAAAGAACTCCATTGTGCGTGTACATTCAGCAGTGAAGTACCCCATTCTTATTATAGTGTACCTCTATTGAATTATCTTTCATTTTCTTTTTAGCAAAACCACAAAAACATAAACGTGCCTACTGCCAATATTTCAATTTATTTTAGGTTTCCTTTCTAGTCACAGGGGAATTTGTAGTACAATTTCTGATTAGCACTATAACAAATAAATCAAAGGTTATTCAGGGTAATTTAGCAATTTAGGCATTAAAAAGAAGCATCTATATATATATATATATATATATACAGTGAATTTAGTTGTGTGCTTGTGAATGGGATCCAAACTGATCTTCACAGTCCAGTGTGAGTAAAAATAGACTTTGGCAAGTAAATTAACTTTATAGGGAAGTCTGGTTCTGGAAATAAAAACTCCACTCATTTTCTCCATAGATAAATTGATTTGTAACAATAACTTATAAATCTTTACAGACAACCTGTTAAGAGTTCTGAGGTTATTAATTGTATATGCTTTTGTTGAAAACACGCCTCTTGTTCTCATTATTGCATTATTGTTTAACATAGAAATTTGTGATCGAAACATTTCTCATTATACAAAAAAATTATAAAAAATAATAAAAAAATAAAGCTTTGCAGGGAACACCCACTCCCATGAAGCACTGCGAATGATGTAATTGAGTTAGTCTCACTTCAGTTTCAAAATACTTAAATATATGTATGTAATAAACTTGAAATATATTGTTTCTATAAATATAATCATCAACAGTTTTACATTTCACCATCATTTTTTATTATTTGATTTCACAATGCTTCATGGGATTGCAGTGCTTTACGTCAATAAAACCGTAACACACAATCTTGTACTTTTTGCAATCTTGTCTGATTGTAAAATTTATTTCAAATCCTTTTTTTCTTTTTGCCTTAAAACAGTTAGTACAATTGTTTATTCACCTTGTAGCTGAATGAGTTGGTGCATAGCTTATAAAAACAAATACATTTGTATGGGGAAAATGAATGGAAACACACACACACACACAAATACTTACAAACTCTTTTAGGAGCTGGAACATTTAATGGTAATGGTAACTAATATGCACAGGAAAGGCTGAATAATTCACTTGATGCTTAAAATGTATTTTTAAAATTAAATGTACAAAAAAACTGTTTTATCAGTGGTCAGAAACATTTGCAGGCAGTAAACATTCTCAATGGATGCAGGTGTGGCAAGAAGTGATTTTGCCCCCTGCATTTGCAAATAACTGGAGAGGGAGGAAACCAAGCGACAGACAAGTATTTTGGAGTGATTTTAGCTTGCACCGCATGACCAGAATCTCGTGAGTGAGAAGAGGACCTTTGCGCTGGCTTCTGCAGCCTGCCTGATGGCCTTGTCTCCAAGGAGAGAGAGAGGGGGAGAAACAGAGAGAAGGCTTTACAATCACCCAGCCTCGGACTGCACTGGCCTCTCTAATCAGCTTCCCTTGCACGCAGCATCCTGTTACCCAGGCAACAACCAAGCCTGCTCATGTCCCGCTAAGGAGCGAGGCAGCACATTGAGAAATGAGAGAATACGGCTGCTCGCACAATCGAAAATCTGAAAAACGGTGCTGGAATTCTTAACGGAATGATTTACAATGGAAATAATACAGTCTTGCAGTGGAAAGAGCGATCAGATCACTCACCAATCATTAGTTACCTGCTAATTTCATGTGAAGGAGGAGCGTACATCGACCGATGTGTGTTTTTGTAGTTTCGAAAGGGTTCTCAGGCTATTCCGCAACCCTCCTCTCGAATTCTCGCACACACATGCACCTCTTCTAATCTGATGACTGCTTCTCACAAGGGAATCACCAGCTGTCTGCGGCCCTCCACCTCCTCATCGCCTCCTCACTCCCTCACAGCAAATCCCCCCCCCCGTCCATTGAGTGAAGAAAGGTGTCTCGGAGGAGAGAGGGAAAGAGAAAGAGTATTGATTGGTTCTTCAGTTGGGCTAGACTAAATGGAGAAGTGTGGATGGCCGTGGCACTAGAGGCGAGCTGCACAGGCTAAATTTTCTGAACCTTGTTCTTCTGGTGTGTAAAAGGTCGGGAGAGGTTAGTGAGTGTTAGCACTGCACTTGCTGTCTCACCAACTCTTTCATTACTCTCCTTATTCCCCTTTCTTTATCGGTTTACTTCTTTCCCCATCCTGCCACTTGACAGCAGTGTGTGAGTTTATTTCAATCTGCCACGGGGGGTGAGGGGGGTTACAGTCTTCCCCTCAGCTTACAGTGTGGTCAGCTTAGTTTGGCCACTAGGGTTCAGTTTAGTTGAGTTCAGCTCAGTTAGACCATACTGGTAGATGCTGTAACTTCACCATCCGAAAAACATACATTAACAGCCATTCAAAAGTAACTGTGTATTCTACATTAATTGAATTTAATGGACACAAATGGACATAAAGAATAATACCTGAAACAGAAAACCAATAAATACAGTGATATTCCCTCCTCACTTTGGAAACTGTGAACTTCCACTCAGACACGTGCACACGTCAACGTTTCTCCCGCGGGAGAAGAGTTTCTTTGAAGGGGGAAGGGTGTGGTCTCAAAATTAAAAATGAATGAGGTAACACAACACCAGCAGGGGTCACTCATTCTTCATTAAATAAATAACACAACACCAGCAGGGGTCACTCATTCTTCATTAAATAAATAACAAATGGTTATTTTGCTAAATTACAATTTACAATTACTATTTGTAATAGTTTACCTATTTGACCACTAGTTTTACTTATTTAATTGACTTATTAACACTTATTTACTTGTTTAATTATTGTGGTAAATGAGAATCATTGTCTTATCATTCTGCAAGCAAAGACACCATGTCGTTTAAGTATATTTCACCCAAAAGCGAGCCTGTGAATACCACACAGGCAATTTGGAAACTGTGCAAAAGAGTTATGCCAGTGAAGGAGTCTGAAACCACAGACAGTTATTCACTACAGAAAGTGAAAGCAAAAACTGATACTGCATAAACAGCACATTAATTATCTCAGAAACAACAGCTGAATCTACCTCAGCATATGCTGATAATGGTAGGCTATATCAATCTTAATGTATTGGCTTATTATTTTTATAAATTATTAGAGTGATTTCTGTAGGATCATGTAACACTGAAGACTGGAGTAATGGCTGCTAAAAATCAGCTTTTTAAATAAATTACAATATAAAACATATTCAAATAGTTTTTTTTAATGATTATATTTCAGAATATTATTATTTTTTAGTTTGATGGTTTGTTTGTTTGTTTTTTGATCAAATAAATGCAGCCTTGGTGAGCACAATATACTTCTGTAGAAAGCATTAAAAATTTATGATTTTATACTTTTGACAAGTAGTGTACTTTGCAAATTATATAATTTTGCTACTTTTTGTCACATTTTAGAATATTCTCTAGTGAAGGGTTTTGGACTGTGTGTGCTCTTGTGGTGGCATCAGCATTGCCATGACAGCATGTGCACTTCAAAGAAGCAGAAAAAAGTATATATTTTCAAGAATTTAATGGCAATAGCCTCGCAAACTATGTTTGAAAATGAGCACTTCTTAGAAGGTCCTCACTGTACCAAACTGCATCTCCAAAGAAACTGGTTCATCCCACTTCCCAGAAGTTCCCAATCAGATTAGTTTCTCAGACTGAGAAAGTGCTGGCTATTTTTGTGGGCAATATGCATCAGACATTTAACTCAACATCTTCAAGTATGGTGTTTTATCATTATTATTATATTATCATCATCTATTTAAGTTTGTTTTATTTAAATTTCTGTTTTAGTTTTACTGCAATAGCATAAACATTTATTGCACTTAGCTCTGAACTGTATGTTAACTTTTTTTTCTCTCTCTCGCCCTCATTAATATCACGGGTACTACATTTTGGAATTAGTTCAAATATTTTGCTTTATAATGTCCAAAAAGACCAAAATTGCAGTCTGGATGTGCTTTAATAGAGGTTTCTGCTTTTTGAACAACCAGGCCCCCTAAAGGAAGGCCAGATTTTTTTGTGACATAGGAAACAATTACTACAGAACAACTTGCAACATTTTCCACCCAGTGGAATCTCTTTTTCACCTAATCACTTTGTTCTCAGTGCTTTTTTGCTGCCATACATCTTACTTAGCCTCCAGGATAAGGTGCTAACTCTAAACTGACTTTCAAATAACTCATCACAGATAATCTCAGCCTCCCACCATGCTTCAGTGAGCACAACCTATCTTCAACCTATCCTTAAGTGTGATTCTCTGAAAGGGTAGCATTGCGATCGTCAAGGTGTTAGTGTATATGTGCAGTTATTCCATAAGTGAGATTGAGTCCATACACACACACACACACACACACACACACACACACACACACACACACACACACACACACACACACACACGCCCAGTCAGAAATGGAAGCATCAGGCTTGCAGTTGGGCCTCTGGGTGATGAGCCTGTAGACTAATTAAAAGATATGAGATCTAGCATATGGGCTGAGTTCTTCCTCTCCACCTGACACTTCGCACCTCCGTCCCTATGCTGGGATTTTCATTAGCTCTTAATCACGGCCTATTCAGCTGTGCATCACACTGTAATTCAAGGTGTGTTTATCATGTAATATGACTCTGTGTGATATACTATATAGCAGCTTTTAATTTATTCCTTCCTTTTTATTGAATAAATACATGTATTTGTTTTCCAGATACGAATGTCACTGTGTTGAACTGACAAGCAAATGCTACTGCCTGCTTGCTTGTTGCTTTATTTGTGTGTCTGTTACAAGATGCCAGGATATCTGTTGGGATAGGGGGGGAGAAAAAGTAAAAAAAGTTATTTTTGAAAAAAATAAGAAAAAATTAAGTGAGTTTTTGCTTAGAACATGCAAGATGATCTGCCAATGGGGTAAGAAACATAATCTTATTTCAAACACAAAACAAGATTATTTTGCTTATCCCATTGGCAGATTATTTTATTGTTTCAAGCAACAACAAAAAAAAGAATAATAATAAAAATATACTTTTTTTTTTAAACAAGACTATATTTTTACTTGTCTAGAAAATCCTTCTTGATTTGAGCAGTTAAAGGGTCATATGATGCTTTTTTAAAGATCATTATTTTGTGTATTTGGTGTAACATACTATTTTGACATGCTTTAATGTTCAAAAAACACATACATTTTCAAATACTGTACATTATTGTAGGTCCTCTATGCATCTCCATCTCTCTCAAACGCTTCATTTTCTACAAAGTCCCTCCTTCCGACAAGCGCAGTCTGCTCTGATTGGCCAGCTGACACAGAGCATTGTGATTGGCCAAAATGTAAATGTAATGCCCCCTTCCATAATCACGAGCTTTAGCTTCCAAAATGAATGTAAAGACAGTTATTAATGTCCTTAGTTTTACCATCAGTTCAAGCCCAAGAGAGGAACCAAGTCGCATGACAGACACAGTGATAATGCTCGTATGTGTTTGCACACAAGCCGCTGTTGTGTGACTGTCTCCCTCTCTCACACACGTGAGCATACACACACACACTAGGGCTGGACGATATACTGCATGCGATATGCATGCGCATCTCGTCAGTAAAGCCGGTTCCTTGATTAGCGGTAAATCTCCATCACCTGCTTTCAAATGGAGCGCCATTTAATGCACGCCATTTAAGCTACGCAATATCGCTTTCATAATCGCAGATGAATCGCCTTCGACAATGAACACGATATTGCATAGCTTGGGCTGAATTATGCAAATCATACCACATCATGACGTAGATGTGGGGGCGTGTTTGAATGAGCTGTTTTAGGGGGCGTGGCAGAGTCTTAACTTTGATAAAGAATATCTCTTTGGTTTTGAGACTTTAGTCTTGGCAACTTCAGGGATATTATCTATGCACAATGAGCTTGTAATACTCCAAAGAGAAAGGAAACCATAATCGCATCATATGACCCATTTAATATACTATATAACATTTACCTGTTCTAAGACATAAAATTGATTTGTATAATAAAATAGCTTACTAAGTGCCATCTTTCTATATTTAAAATGATAAATCAGTATATAGATAGATAGATAGATAGATAGATAGATAGATAGATAGATAGATAGATAGATAGATAGATAGATAGATAGATAGATAGATAGATAGATAGATAGATAGATAGATAGATAGATAGATAGATAGATAGATAGATAGATAGATAGATAGATAGATAGATAGATAGATAGATAGATAGATAGATTAAAAATAAAAGTAGTTTTATTTATTCTGTGCTGCATGCATGTGTTTGGTTTGTAGTAGCTCTGTGGATTAGTGATACTGCTGGCCTGATGCAGACTGGCTCCTCAGTATTTGTGTTCCAAACTGTTAATTACTGCCAAGGGCCACGTGCCACTTAATAACTACATTTAAATGAATAAATATGAAGTAAACAAGAGTGATGGATCACTAAGTACCTGAGCAACACATTATTTTCTTGTGCAAATATGGAGAGCCGGGAGATGTTTATAACATAGTTTAATTGTAATTTGAATACATCATACTAAATTGTTTTAGAAATAAAAATGAAGTCTATGTAAAACAAGGCAACCTGGTATACACAAAATGCTTTAATATAAAATAAAATAAAGTAAAGAGATCAGTGCATTCTGTGTAAATTCATATAAAGATGACCACAGTTATTTATGGTAATTTGCAACATTTTGCGCTAAACCTTTCTTTTATTGGTCTTTAATAGATAATAGAGTCTGTAGATTAAGAATTAATGTCAGTAAAGTGATTTATGTTGTGATGATATACGGTTAAGAGTTTTGCGTAAACTCTTCTAGGTCACACTGAACTTACATTGCTCTGTGAAATGGTATTTATTGCGGCTCAGCTCCACCCAATCTATTGATTACATTGACATTTTTAGAGCAGGATACATTCTTGGTAGCTTGGGGTGTGTGGGTTTGTGTGATGTGAGCAAAATATGCTCCATAGCAGCTGAATTCATCAGGAAAGTCAACACTTAGAAGTGCGAACCACGACATATCCAGGAACGCAAACAGATAGAAATGCATCTTAATAGCAGAGCATTCCCAGAGATCCCGTGGACGTACATTTCAAGCTGTCAGAGAGCATGCCAGCGTATCCCCTACAATTTCAAATGTGTGCTTAGCAGCTCGCCTGGGAGGACGTCCCTAACTTACACTATTGTATTTTTTCCTTTCCTCCTCTCTCTCTCCTGATATTTCTATCACTCGCCCTCTCCGTCTCATTCCTGCCCTGAGACAGCCATTAACAAAAAGGCAGTGTTTAAATGGCTTTGCCAGCGCGCCTGACATGGCTGTCAGTGTCCCAAAGATTACCCCCGTCCCCTGTCCATCCCACTGAGAAATGATGGAAGGGCCATGACAAAGTAAAGGGAGGAAAAAAATGGACAGAGAGCTGGGAAAAAATGATTGACTGATTCATTACAGGCAGCAGGAAATGGTGAATGACTGTTGTCAAAGTGCCCATTATGAGGTCCTCAATGCATCTATGCCTGTTAAAGTCAATATGAAAGCAAAATGTAACCTTTTTACATTCTTAATGCATTTTCATGCTCCTTTTGTGTACTATTCATCTGTGTGTGTGTTTATGGTATACAATTGAAATGTTTATTTACCCTGCCATTCAAATGTTTGGAGTCAAAAGTCTTTCATGCTTACAATTGTCGCATGCATTTTATCAGAAATACCGTAAAAAAAATTGTTTTTTTTGTTCTCCCTGAGATGGCAAAGCTGATTTTACAGAAGCCAATTAATCCAGTCTTCAATGTCACATGATCCATTTTTTATTATTAACACAGTTAAAAACAGCTGTACAGTTTGTCTATAGTCACATAGTATACATTACATCCAAAGCAAACACTACTCTGAATTGCCAATATTTGTTTCCGAAACAGTTAATTATGACTTCCTTGAGTCATTTTAGTTGCATTTGCATTTGTTTCAACTCTATCAGCTTCAAGCAGTTACTATAAACCCTCATGGATGTGTCCTTTTTGTTTACCAGAATATCAACGAGGCACAACATGCCAAAACTGTGAAAGCATGAAGAACAAAACATTCACAAAAGAATGTGACAGATGCCTAATGATTCTTTATCTCCAAATGAGATCAGATGCTTGTACGATTAGAGTGTCACAATGAAAAAGAGGAAAGCAAATCGCAAGCCACTGACCATGAATGAATCTGAAGCTTGCTGGCATAGCAGCTGCTTCCAGTCCTCCTGTGTCTTTTACATATTGCATTTCTCTCCTCACTATTAGCCTTGAATGCATGGATGAAGAAACATTCTTTCATAATCTACTCACCCTTACATCATACTGAACTATATTACTTTCTTTAGTCAACTGAACATAAAATAAAATGTTTGGAATAATTCTATAGTGGTAATGCATGTTAATGAGTAGTTAATGAGATAATTATAATTTAGCATTCCTTTGAAAGTTACTTGTTATACAATAATTAGATGTACATTTTTCTTGGTTTGTCCCTTGGTGCTTTACATTTGCGGAACTTGGTAATTTGCTGTTTGTTGTCATCGCCATTACATAATTTGTGTCCCAGATTCTAAGCCACTTTGCTAGCACCACCTGCAAACCTGCATAAAAAGAGGGAAGAACACAAATGAAAGCTGTATTTAAGGCTATAATTATACTTGATGTGCATATTATATATTATGTGGTTTTGTGTCGGTTTTGCTAATCCGTTTTACTTACTTAAGACCCCTTAAGAAATGTGCCGTACAGCTTCTTGACAAGCCAGAATCTGGCATGGCAACCACAATATCAGCTAGACGGCAAGCTCCATTGCACACCCACTGTGCTTGCATCATTTCTTTGTTCACTATAAGTGCAGACAGTCTACAGATGGCACAGTGTGTACTCCATACACCACACAAAATCATCTTAAATTCGTCATGATGGGACGGGACTTGAATAGAGGGGAGAAGGAACAGCTCCAAAGCTTGTAACATTTAAGACATAGATCAGAAGCCCTTACAAATATTAGGATGCTTGCATTGACGTAAAATCTCTTTTAATTGTGCTGGAATCATTCCAAACTACATGCGTCTGCTGCATTAAACATCGGCCATTGAAAGACGGCCTGCATAATATGCCTAAGTGGTTACAACCGCACCGGTTCAAAGCTCAGCACCCTCTGGCACTGTGCAAAATTGTAACCATACTAAGTGTTATCTAATGAAATCAATTTAGCCCAGAGACCTTTCCACTTGGGATAGAATTGTTAGTTGCGTTATCTGTCTGAACTCCACAACATACATACAGCATTGTTAGTGTCTGAGCGAGGAGAACTACAGTAACAGGAATTACTACTATATTTTCGATCCTATTTTTTATGTTTTTACTGATTTAACCCTCTAATCGCTTCAGTTGGATTAGAGCAGTTTTGCACTCTGCGTCCTTTTATCAGCAAATCCATAAACCCAGCTCTCAAACAAAAGTAAATCCATCGGAAATGGCAGTCAAATAGCAGAGGATTTGGATCAGTCCAAAATTGTGTCCTGTTGCGCTCCAATGTCATTGCTAGATTCGGGACAATTTACCATTAATGAAGGCCTACCCATTGGCCATTAAGAGAGACAGAATACAAGTATCTGTAGTTTAGAATAAAATGCCAGCATCTACCCTCCCAATCCATCATGGTCCACTGCTCAAGAACAGAGATGTACCTCTGCCTGAGGTCGTGTTCATTCTAGGCCAATCAATGAGACTGCATTACTGTAAAATGAGTTCAATTCATTTCAATAGAGACACAGTGGCAATGTTAAGTGTTTAACTGAATGTAGTAGCAGTTGAGAGGTAATAAAGGAGGGGGATTTCAGTATGTTACACAATTTTCTCTCTTTCAATTCTAAAGTTAACTGATTAAAAATACTATTCATTTATTTTTCCACCTAAAAACAGGAGGGGGATAAAAATGAGTTTGTTTCGCCGTTTAAATTTATATATATATATATATATATATATATTTGGTTCTGACTATAACTGTAGTAAGGAATGTATGTATTTTTGCTGGGAAACTGTGGTTACCATGGTGACTTGCTAACTTTGGGAAGGGAAGTAGCAATTCATAATTCTACACCCACATACTTTAGATGTTTCAGTGCCTAATTATGTCTCTACTCTTTGCCTCTGCAGAAACATAAAGATCATGCAGATATGTTCAGGGTCTAAAATAATTTTCACATCATAACAGGGTTGCCCCACTGCATCACTTTTTTATTATTTAATTTTTAATATACTAACATTATTTTTCCCAGCACTGTTCACTCATGCTAACTGTGTTAACATTTACATTTTTGTCCCCCTCTGTGAAAAAGATGGCTATTCCGGGTTTCCAACCTGATGAACTCCAAGTCCTGTATCATGTTCAGTATAATGACATTTGACTGTTGTTTCTTGCCTGACTGTAATAATACTTCAGCTTCAATTTCTTTGATGTATCAGGATCCAGTGCTTATAGCCGTTAATTTGAATACGAAATGGCAGCTCTTTCTCCTCATCCATCCTCTCTGATAACCAGTCACACCGATCAGTCAATCAGACAATCTATATCTGTCTCCCTGGCTTTCATTGACACAATTTGCCCTAATCTGGGAACATCAAATTCATTAGTGCTCCAATAGTGCTAGGTTTTTAGAAAAGTGTCACTTTGTTCTCCAAGCATGTGATGTGATGTATAAATACATTGTTTTTTTATTTATTTATTTTTTTCCCATATGAAAACTAGAAAATACCCATAGCGCTTCTCTTTTGAAGACGTGCTTCAAAGACAAGAAACGTCAAAGTGGCTGGCCTGTTTTTGCTTTTCGTATCTCAGCGGAACCCCATAGAAGCATCTTGGTCAAAAAGACGCCACTGAGCTTTTCACAGTTCTCCTCCATTAGTGTTTTCACTGGATCTTTGTTTTCCTTCAATGCTCAGCTTCTTTGAAGACACAATCAGACTTCTGCTCTTGCTGAGGTGACATAAAACACAAATGCCTGATCCATCTCGAACCCTCCTCAGTCTAGCTTTGCTTTTGTTGCAGCTTTTCTTTTTAGTGCTATTTTTCCCTGAGTTTCAAAATTGATTCCCTCTTTTTTTTCTGTCCCATGCTTTTTTGTGAATCTCTTCTTTTTCTCTTTCTCACAAACTCACAGCACATCATATAAATCCTATTTAGCCAGTAAGTTCAACAGTTCTTCTCTAAAGGCAATAAAAAGTAAAGAAAAATGAATGAATAAAATTACGCAAATTCAGAGGGCTGGGAATGAGAAATGGACATGAGTAAAGTTTCAATGTGAAACCCATTGAGTTCTGGAACGCCAGCCTTTGCTCGCTGTGTTGCCCCGAGGCAGTTGACCTCATCTGTCTTTAACTAATGGATGGATGAGAACAAAGAAGTTATAGACAGTGCCCTTCCAACTGTACACGTTGTTTTCATCTGAGACATCCTCTGTACAGTGACTTTCCACAACAAGCCCCTCTAAGCTGTGACTTCAATGGCATCAGAGCCCTACTGACTAGTGTGTGGACTGTTCTGGTTTGTATTATTCAAGACACGGCCTTGGCAGGGCTGTGTGGATGTTTTGTTCCACAATCATCAAAGCAGACAGCGTGCTTTTCCAATGCTTTGTTTGAGAAAATGAATGGGGAAAAAGACAAGAGCTAGAGATTTTGACGGGCCACAAAGCGTAGTGTCACCAGCAGCCATCACTTTGGGTTAGTGTTATGATGTGTCTAAAAGAGCTTTCAGGATGACTGCTAGACCTTCTGAAGGGGCCTCAGGCAAGAAGTTAAGGCAAGACGACCCTCAGTCTCGGAAAAAGACAGTTTTGAGGACAGATTAGATCAGCGGTTCTCGTCTGGTTTTGCTACAGGTCCTTGACTTTACATTGGACTTCAAATGGTAACGCTATACCAAAACTCTGTATTTAATGGGTTGAGGAATCTTGCACACTTTTTTTGGCAAACAATATCTGAATTTAATGATTAAGGGTATGTTTTACTCAAAAATAAAAATCCTGACATCATTGACCTCTCCTTCATAATGTGTAGGAGTTTATTCTATGGAACAAAGAAAACAAAAGTTGTTTGGGGGGATTGTTTTGTTTTGTTAAACTACCCCTTAAAGTTATGATTAACCGATGACAGAATTTTCATTAGTTTTAACAATTAAAACAAAGTTGACTTGACACAAAAATCATGCAGAAGAGGGAAAATATATAATGTCTGATTAAACTAACATATTCACTAATCACATCAATTTGGTATGATAATCTACATTATAGCACTTTTAGCATGAAAAACCTAATTAAATCACACAATATTAATTTATTATGAAATACTGCATGTTTTATTTAGTTAGACACATAGACATAGTGATTTCTCATCCCTTTTAAACGTTTAGAAACCTAATCATTTCATTTAAATCCCCATTGCAAGATTGAACCTAGCAGTTTTTCCTTCTCCCCATGACTGAACAGACCTATACTCACTTTTTGGTTGTGACCCACTAGTTGAAAACCACTGAATTACCCCATGTCTCACCTATCATACTCACACGTGTTCCTGTTTCTTCCCACTATATTTTCAGAATATGTTACAGGTCCACAGATTCCAAGAAAATAAATAAGGTGAACAAGACTAACCTCCTTTTTTTTACACTCCAAAGTGTCACAGCTCCCCTGACTGTGGTCCATTTGCACCCCTGTGGGAAGTGTCCGCTCATGATTTCCCATGTACAAATGTGTTTGAGAGTTTCTTGTCATCTCCAAGAGGTGTTTTAGTGCCATTATGGGGTTTTTGTATGCTGGAAATGGGGGTCAGGTATTGAAGAGTCACAAATTTCAGTCCATAACTACAACACTTTATATCCCCCATCTGTTGGA
Source organism: Ptychobarbus kaznakovi (assembly GCA_027422405.1). Classification (NCBI taxonomy): domain Eukaryota; kingdom Metazoa; phylum Chordata; class Actinopteri; order Cypriniformes; family Cyprinidae; genus Ptychobarbus; species Ptychobarbus kaznakovi. Next base: position 7,406,660 of record CM049799.1, read on the forward strand.
GAGACGCTGCTAAACAGGGCTGCTTTTCTCTTCCAGTTCTTATTTTTCATTCAGCAGGTTTGGATTTGAGCCTGGACTAGCCATCCTCCATATTTTATAACATCAATGAAAGGAAGCTGGCTTCACATTCAATCAGCTTGCTGCCTCTAAGCCCTGGAGAGAACATGCTTAAAGAGAAGAAGTGAAAAACAGAGAGAGATAGAGATAAAGAGAGAAAATGGGAAGCAGCTAGAGTGGTAAAAAGAGATATAAAGACTGAGAGAAGAGAGGAAGTAAGCAGATAAGAGTGTTGGGAGAGTTTCGCTCTCCTTTGCATAGTTTGGTCTTGTTTTGTGGCTCTGGGTGCTGCTCTGTTTGCGCTCCACGGCCCGTCTTGACCGGGTCATCATCGGTTGCTTCTGCTGGATATCTGCTAGGACAAATGCATGCAGAGAGAAAGTGGAGAGCATTTCACAAGCTGGCCATTTGTCTTTGCCAATAGGTTGGTCGTGTGTGCACTGCACTGCTTTCTTACCAAATGGGATCAAACAAAGAGCATCACAGTTGCTCGTTCAGAATTCGGAAGGAGAATTAATGCACCTCTTGTTTCCAAACTGTTTCTGTCTATGATGGTTTGTGCAATCATCATAAATATATATATTTGTGATATTAATGGTTTTAAAGGCCAAAGTCATGCTTTCAGATTCTAATTGATTTTATTTCTTGCTTTTTTGTGATTTCCAAACCTTCCCAGATTATTATTCCTCAATGGTTTCCATTCACAGTGGATGATAGTCATTTAGATTATTGTTAGATTGTCCTACTTCTGTCTTGTAGCTCTTGTGACAGTATTTGGGACGTGGTGTATATTCCATTCCATATTGATGTAGTGTGTTTTAGAGACTTTTTATAATCTGCTTTTATTCTTAGTTCAATGGCAGCTTGTGCTATGGTAATACCAGACATTACATTTGGGAAGTAATAGTCCTTTTAATCCTCAAAAGCATGTCCTTTTTGTGGTTTGTGTCAAACCCTCCCCCAGTTTTGGCACAAAGCATGTTGCCACATTGTATTCCCCTTCCCCCTTTTTTTGCTAACACTCCCAAGATTCTTTAGGATCTAGGAAGACATGGAAAGCAGGGTGCATGTTAACACATGCAGCTGAAAATTTGCTAAACTAAAACATATATTTGTATATTTTGTTAGTGTGTGTACAATCTAAAATAATACCTCAGTGACACAGGGTTATAATGCTTATTGCTGCTGACAGGGTGTTGGTTCCCAGGGGTTAGGACCTTTGAAGAACTGAAAGTCTATAACAGCCCACAAAATGTGGCCAGGCCTCCACAACCTCCAGCCCTGCTCTCTCTTGGTGCCCACAAAGGGGGGAAGTACTGGAAGACATGTAGCCAGAGCAGAGCACTGAGAAATCCTCGCCATCTTATCGTCCTGTGCTTGCGGCCATTGATACCACATCTTTATCGGCCAGATCTGCCTTGCCGACCGCCCAGATTATAAAAGGTCTCTCAGAGTTTGGAACAGATAGTCTTCTCTGGCTTATCTACATTATAGATGGCTTTCCTCCTAGTCTCATAGTAGTGTTAGATGTACAATCAGCAGCAATTGATCTCGACAGAACTGGCAGAAATAGCTTTTATCCCCATATTTGGATTTGTATTGTTTTCCAATTAAAGAGGCCCTGGAATTGTGCCCTGACTTTGTAATTTCCTTTGAAAATGTGATTAAAACAAAGAGTGTAGATCAAGAGTCTTTGATTGAAGAGCGCAGGCAAAATACAACCGTATATGTTTATATTGTTAGTGATCTGTCTTTTTTTTGCAACTGCTTATTCAAATAAAGATCAAAGCAGAATTGATATTGTGACTAGGAACAAAAACAAATTAAAATGTAAATGAACTGAGACAATTCACGTGCGCACACACACACACACACACACACACACACACACACACACACACACACACACACACACACACACACACACACACACACACACACACACACACACACACACACACACACACACACACACACACACACACACACACACACACACACACACACACACACACACACACACACACACACACACACACACACACACACACACACACACACACACACAGTGAGACAGGTTTGTACTCTCCCATTTATAAATAAAAAGGGTCTCTGGAAGTGTTTTTTGTTTGTTTGTTTGTTTGTATATTGTTTATTAATAAATGAGAGTCTGACTTATGATTTATTACATTTCTGGTCATTCATCAAGTCATACGTTAACAAAATCGTTAACTTTTTATATGCTTTCAATGTGTTTTAATTGTATGTCTCCAGTCTTCAGTTTACATGACTTTCAGAAATCCATCTAATGCTGACTTGGTGCTTTTTTTCTTTTTTTGTATCAATGTTGAGAACACTTGTGTTGCTTAACTTTTTTTTTTTTTTGGATTCTTTAATTAAAGGAAAGTTCAAAAGAAAATATTTAATTTTACTTTTGAACAATATAATGCATCCTTTCTGAATAAATCAATCTTACTGATGCCAGACTTTTGCCTGTAAGTGTAAATACTAGGGTTGGGTATCGTTTAATTTTTTATCAATTCCGATTCTGATTCCGATTCTGCTTATCGATTACGATTCTTTTCGATTCCCAGTTTCGATTCCAATGTGATTAAATAATGATATCAAACATTTATCCTGTGTCTCTTTTTAGCAAACCATTTATTGGAGCTGAATACCATGAAAAAAAATCAACAGGCGACATAAAAACTGGACTCTTTAAGAGCTGTTTGTGTGCAAAATAGAGCTGCGTGATTCTTTATAAATTTAATTGTTTTCTTTTTTCCCAATGGAAGTTGTGGTTCTCTCATGATTCTGAAGAAAAAAAATATTAGACAACTACACAAAATCACATGTAATTTATGAATTACTCACTCAAGATGTACTTGTTTCATTACTGGATGAATCAGCATCCTTGAACGAATCTCTTGTATGATTCAAAGACAAATACATTTTAACAGACACTTTTCGCCACCCACTGGCGTAGCAATGTAATCGATAAATCTTCATTTGGAGTATCAAATTACTTTCAAAAGGAGATTTACTCTATTTTAATCGCTACCGTACATATCGTAGTTTATATCTGAACTATAAACATGTATAACAGTGCTTCTGTAAATTTAATGATACTGTGTGGTTGAAAAGACTGTGAAGCTGTTTCATTCATATACATGACAGCTGCTCTCTTTAGGTCAGCGGCAGCGAGAATGCAGGTTTAAATGTTTAAATCACACTGACTGATGTGATCGTTTGCTGCATGGCAGTGGCGGAGCCAGGATGTTTTCATAGGGGTGGCCAGGTGGCCCAGGAGCCTGGGGTGGCACAGAAATCTACATTATTTCAATATAAAAATGTGGTTGACTATAACGTATTAGACTATTTTGGTGCCTAAAACACAGCTGAATACAATTAATTTCTACTTAATTTGAATTGAGATATGTGTAAATTATTATATCAAGTAATACTGGGTGAATATGACATTTTTTTGTATTATTCCTCACCTCCAGGTATTTTAATAAAGGGGCTCACTATAACTTAATTGCTCTGTCAGTTTGGTTCTGGCTCTCAAAACCCCCCAAAAATTTGTTCTCTAACATTACATACTCATGGATGAGACTTGAGACATGTTAGTGATAAGAATGTGAAAAAGGCCGGAAGACAACAGCACATAAATGCCAGATTGTAAAATTAGTTGTTTTATGCATTTAAATGGTTTAATTTTAGTTTGTATAGCGACAAATAGCGCATGTTTTCTAGTATAAGTGCACTTTGCTCACATTTACTTGTGCATTAAATTACAAATTAAAATACATATCAGCTTGCGCCTTATTGTGATCTGGAATTGCACAAGAGCCTATATTTTAGTATGCATTTGAGAGACGTTCTGAAATGTAATGCATACCTACATGCATGCACAGTTTGCAGCTTTAATAGCCTTTTTGGTAATTTCACGTCGTATGCTCATAGTTTCTTGTGCGCTTATTTATGATGACGCGATCAGAGCGTGTGCCGTGAGCACAGTGACGGCTGACAGGACAGGGAAGTTTGTTTTACTGACATATAGCCTAACAGCATCTCATTGTTCTACCGAAGCTCATTTGGCTGGTGTACCTTTTCCGCGCTCATTTGACTCGCGCCTGGTGCTGAGGCAAAACTGCAGTGCACGTCTGAAAAGTCTCGTTGGATGTGGATGCAAAAAAATACACCGGTTCCGTGTCTTAATAAAGGCATTTCTTGTCAAGAAAAAGGGGACAAAAACTGCAGTTTTGAGCAGGGTGGCCACGGCCACCACTGGCCACCCCCTGGCTCCGCCACTGCTGCACGGATGAAGCAAGTGATCACAACATTGTGATCGCACACCTCAAAGGTTGAGGAATGAAACAGACAAATAATTGTAATTTAGGAATAGAATCACGTTGGTGTTTGAATCATGTTCGCGATCTTTAACGATCTATTCAATTAATGTCATGTTGGTGGTGACACCTCTCTTGCAACATGTTTAGCTATCACATATATTATACTTTGCTTTTTTGGCTTCTGATCACAAATGCGAGCAAGGTCCTGGCAGATTGCTAGGTCACACCTGTCCTCACAGATAAAGAAAAAAAAGCGCATAGGAATCGATAGGCGGAATCAAAATTTTAATTTGAGTATCCGATTCCTGACCTTAGGTATCCGATTCTGGAATCGGAATCGATTTCGATTCCCAACCCTAGTAAATACCAACACTATTTATCAGATAACCCTGATTTGTTTAATTCTTTAATTAACACTTTTTGGAAACTGTTCATACTAGGTATAATGAAGATCTTCGCAGAGTTTTATGCTCTGTAAATGACTTCCTTGTGGTTAGGAGAAGTCGCTCAAGAAGTACAGTAAGGAGAAGGGGATTTAGGGAATGAGCTGTACGGACAGGAATAGGGCAAATGTCTTGATTTACTGCCATCCATCAAAGCAGGCCAGCTGCTGGCCTGGCAGGCGGAGGGCACTGGTAAAGCCAGCAGCTTCCCTGAGACAAAGCCTCTCTGGCTGAGGCTTGTCATTACCGCCGCTGCAGGGTTATTCTGTCTGGGACCATCTGTATTAGCAGGCCGTCTGACGGAGCTCCCAGAAGAAGCAGAAATGTATCCACATGACTCTAGCAGGCATTTCCCAGGCTGTAATTAAGCTCCTAGCCGTGGCCCCGCTTGCCAGGCTTGAGCGCAAGGAGACCCAATCTTGCTCATTAGCATGGCACCCAGAGTCAAAGTGCTAACGTTGCTATAATTACAGCCCAGGCTCTAGATCCAGAATGCATTGACTTTGGTCTGCGGCTTTATCCTTAGCGCTTCACCAGCTCTACCCAAACTAACCTCCAGGCAGATTGACTTGCAGATTGAGAAATGTAACTAAAGCAAAGCTAGAGGAGACGTTTTGATCGGCGCTACGTTGAACGGATAGGATGCTAGGCATCATCGATTGTGTGCATGTTAGCGTGTGGATAAAGCTGTGTTTAACTGTCACACAAGTGATTTACCTGCTACACCAGTTGCCAGCAGTGGTTGTGCTTTAGCTGGAAGGTCTGCAATTAGCAAAATTATGCGTTTAGAGCCAGTCCGGTTGCTTTGAGCCAGCTGGCCTGGGTGTAAAGAGATTTTTCTCTGCCCAGGCTAGCTGATGTAGACTTGTGTACAAGTGGCTAATGGGTACATCAACCAGACTAGATAACTTTGTTTTTTTTTTTTTTTTGGTGAGGTACAGAAAGTGTGTGTGTAAACCAGAGGTCAAATGAAGACTCTTGAAAGACTCTAGGCTGTAAGTTACGCTCTTGTGGCCACTGGGAGCCTGGCAGACATAAAAGCACCATAATGGTCTCCCAGCTTGCTGTAGGGCTTCTGTGCCATGCTGGTCCCATGACTGGTCCAGGTCAGCCAACAAACCATGCCGGCATATTGAAGCGCAGGGACACAACATGGCAGTGCATGCTCTTCCTTTGTATGTGTTGTTGTTCGGTGTCTGCCAGTGGACCTCCGGACAGGCACTAGTCCTCTTCAAGCATTCTGTGACTTTTAGATGCTGATAGCCTGTACCGATGTGGTACAATTAAAGGGGTAGTACACTAAATGTGCAGAATTATGCTACTGTTCAGAATTTTTAGCTAAGGTTAGGTTGTTTGTTTGTTTGTGAAATTAATACTTTTATGATGGACACATTACATTTATCAAAGGTGACAGTAAAGCCATTTATAATGTTACAAAAGATTTACATTTAAAAAAGTAGAAAAATAATTTATTTAAATCAGTAATATTTTACTAAATTTCTATTTTTATTGTTTTTGACCAAATAAATCCAGCGAATTGATCGGTTCTTTTGAGAAAACTATAATAATATCATGCAAACAGAAATGTCTTTATAGCGTCAAATTAAAAGGTTTGGTTTAACTTGAAGAAACTGTGACAGAAATGCACTACTTAATTTAATGATACTACTACTACTACTACTAATATTAATATTATTATTAAAACATTATTTTTAAAGGAATATTTACCAGGGAAAATGTAAAAAAAATTTTTTACCAGAATTTATTTACCAGGAAAATGTAAATACACATTTTTTTTTTTTTAAACCAAGTAATTAGGGATGCTTTTGAATGTAAAAAAAATTATGAAACCATTAAAACGGAATCCCAAAAAAACTAAATTGTGTAATACATTTATGATGACATTTTTATGATTTCAATTAATTATATTAGTTTTAGGCTTTAAAGGATCTGATGCATCAGACACATTTATGATGTTTTAGCCTGGCCACCCCTCACTCTTGTTTCTGTGAAATCAAATCATATTAATAGCCGCTCTCATGCGTCCTTTGTACCTTTTCTGGCCACTGGTGTCTAATGACCCATACAATATTAATTGAATCACTTTAGGGTGACCAAATAGTTTTGTCAAACAAGTTTACAATTTGTGTAATTGTTAACCATGTAGTCCTTTTTTTTCGTGTAGAAGAAAAAGTGTGTGATGTACATAATAGTGATAATGAACAATGAATTTCCACTTTCATTGGACATTTAATTGGATTGATAGTGATGGAGAGGAGAGGGGGTCAGGCGTGGAATATCCAAACCATCTTTGTACTGTCAGCCTATTTTATCAAGATGAGTGGAAAACAATAGAACATGAGTACTGTATTGATCCCTGAGGGGAAATTCAGGTGCAAACTAGGAGCAACATCAAACAGAGTGCTCGAAAAACACCACTATACATAGAACACAATTAAGACCATGCGAGACACAGAGTGCCAGTCGCATCAAATGCATAGCTTGCAATGTGAATGCATTATGTGGTATTATCATGTTAGAGCATGAATAGGAGGAAAGAATGTCCTTGTTGAATGTCATTGTTCCTCACTGGGGTAACCCTCTCAGGAACCCTCTCATGTGCACGTGCACATGTATGTGGAGACGGCATTGTAATGTCAAAGTAGAAGGCAAACACGAACAACTGTAGAGCTTCAAAGAGCACAACGGTGGAATAAGTTGGTGGCTGAAGGTGCTTCAAGATCGTTGTTCTCCAAGGGCAAAGTGCTTTGACTAAATCCAGGATCATGGAGTTGGCGTTTGTGAATAATTTGTATATAGTGTTATATCACAGATCACGGCATAGAAAAAATACGCCGACTACCCTACACCCTGGCTAGACTTCCAGATGCTTGAAGTATTACAGTACCTCCAGAATCCTGCTCTAGGTCCCATTTCCCAAAAGCATGAATTATGAAAATGTTTGACAGCCCCAGTTTCCCAAAATGAATCGTAACTTTAGTACTGGTATTTGAAGAACATCATATAAGCTACTGAGTGGAAACAGTCTCAGCCACCCTTAGGTTACACATAAAACTAAATCTCACATAATTATCTTAAGTGCATTTTTGGGAAACAAAACATTTATTTGGAACACAAAAGGAAAATGAGAAATTTTGAGTAATGTGTGTTTTTTTCCATGCAGTGTTTGGACCCTATTGACATTCATTGAATGGTTAAAACAATTCAAACTTTCTTCAGCATATCTTATTTAGTTTTCTGCCTTAGAAATAAACTTATACAGTTTTTTGAATGACATGAGTGTGAGTGAAACGTAGTCCTTTAACAGCTACAATACCTTGAAAAATAAGGCTCTGCACCCATGCTGGTTTTAAAGACAGAAATACCCCAACAAATAATTTGTTTAGCTGATGTTTAGCTGCGGTCATTTCCCCTAAAGCCCAAAGACAAAGTGCATTAGCGATTCAAAGAGTATGTTCATTGCTCACATAAGAAACGACATGGATAGAAAAAAAGGTCTTGTTTATTTACGCTTGTAAACTACATGACAAATGAGACCTCAAAACAGGCTTGGAGAATTGCTATTGTAATTTATTTAAAAATGTCTATCAGAGGGCATTTTTAAATCTTAATCTATATGTTTCAGATTTACACACTGTTCATAAATATATGTTTTATTGTTATCATTTGTCCCAATGGTTTTTCTATATGTGGTTAATGCAGTTTTGCATTCGGTGGGAAAATAAACAGATGTAAAGCCTTGAGGCATTTTGCAAGGCTCAGTAAACTGTGCTTCAAGCAATCAACATGATTGAAAACAGAACAAATGAAAGTTTAAAAATTCAGCTCCATTGATCCCACAACAGAGCACATTAAGTGCACAATGGGGCCTTTGTAAAAAAAACAATTGATTCCTCATCACAAGGGCTTGTGTTTGTCATTATTGGTCAATACTGTAGCAATACACTTTTACGTTTTACGTCACGTTTACAATGTTTTGTTTTACCTAAGATTAAGATGCACTATTAATCAGATCTTTACATTTAGGTGTTTAGTAGACACTTACCAAAATTAGGTGTTCTACAAAAAAAGTGATTTATCTTGGGATCCTTGTAGAAGAATACAAAGTGCTTGTACAGAGATGTAAGTAATATCGGTGTGATGTTAAACGATTTATAAGTTGATTTCACAACAGCATTTTCTCAATCAAAGGCATTGGAAGTCCAGTTTGTTGCAATTATGCAGCTCATATGCAACAATTGCTTGGTTTAATGGTTGTGTTACTTTATAATGACTTACTAAGGTGCTGGAGGTTTGTTTATTAACATCTGCACATTGCTCTGATAAAATTAATAGCATAGGTTGGTGGAGCATTGGTAATAAAGTGCTGTGGAGGTGAAGGGAAATGCCCCATAAAAGTTTATTGACACACTTGCTCCTCTGAGGCAATTGTTTCATGGATCTCTTTTGAATATTAGAGTGATGCTTTATTGAAGCCATTACTGGCTGATCTGTGCCTCATCATAACAGGTCTTGCATTTGGTGAGGTTGCCTCTGTACACTGACTCAGGACCACATTCTCCCTCTCCTAACTCAACTGTGTTTTACGAGCAATTAGCATATTGCTCTGAAACCAGAATTAAAGAGCAACATCTACAGAAATGTAGACAGTTGACATTCAATCTCAATGCAAATACAATGCAAATATACTCAGATGCTTCTTCATCTTCCATTTATTTTGGTGTGGTATACTGTATAACCTTGATACCTTGATTTTTTGGGCAAAATAATTCTGGCTCAAATTGGAAGGACACCGTTTGTGATTTGCAATTTTTATAGACACTCCAGGGGTGCTGAATTGAATTGAGGTCTTGGTTTTGACTGAGCCTTTTTAGGACATGAACCTTTTTTGGCACTCTGATGTGATTTGTCTTGTATGTTTCAGGTCGTTGTCCTACTGAAGGAAGAATCATCTTCTAACTCCCAGTGCTCTTTGTCAATTGCAGCACGATTACCTCCAGGATTTTGCTCCAATTTTTCATTTTGCCTTCAAGGGTTTTACAGATCTTGTCGCAAAGAAGCCTCCCTAAAGTGTGATGCTGCCATCACCGTGCCTCAATGTAGTTAATAGCTTTGTGTTGAAATCTAAAACACCACCAAATCTCTCTCCGCATTTGTGAGCCTCTGAGCAAACTCCAGCAGAGATGTGATATCAGGCTGTGTTTTTGGCCCCCAAAAGAGGCTTTCTTCCTGACACTCTTCCATCAAAGTGAATTGTGTTTGCAGTTGTTTTCACCAGGGTCATCACTAAAATTAACTGAGACAATATTTTGTGAGTTAGTCCAATAGAGGGCCTTAGTCTGTGGAACCTGGGAGTCCATACAGAAATTTCAAAGGACTCATGTTGGTTGTATTTAGAACACATAGAATTTCCTTCAAAGGTTTTCTTGTGGCTTTTCTGTTTTGATGTACATTTCTAGTGAACCAATGTTAATTTTGTAGTGTAATATTGTTGATTTTTTCAGTTTTTAGTGTATTTTTGATCCCAAAAAATTATGCAGCATTAGTGAGCTTAAGAGACATCTTTCCAAAACATCTTCGAAAATTTTGACCGGTAGTGCATAATAAAAACACAAACATAGAAATAACTGTCTCTATGTCAATTGCTTTCTCTTAAACATTCACATAAGCATTATGTTATAAAAATAAATCCGCTGTCTGCATGGCTTCCATATATTCTTTCACAATTGTTCTGGCCATTGTGAAAACAATTATGGGTAATTTGCTTTTGCAATTTGAATGGGATAAAATGGGTGTGCGTATGATTCATTTTGTGATTGAAAGATGTCTAGATGTTACTCATCTGCTGTGACTGAACTTTGATTATGATACATAAAAATTCTGTTTTGGGTTGAGTCTAATCACTGTCAGCCGTGTTGATTTGATTGGCCCTAATTATCTAACTCCAAGGAAGAAGCTGTCAGAGGTTGAGAGGGTATGGGCTGTGGCCCATGTGGCCGACAGTGCATTAAAACTGGCATTGAGGGGCCAACTCCATCTGCATTTATTTATTCACTTATTAATGCAATGAATTAGGGCCGCTGCCAGGCTCTGCCAAAGTTAGTCTGTCAGACTTGGCACCAAGAAACTAGTTGGGGGATGATGTGTTGAGGCGGGGATTCAAGCGTCTCAGTAAAGCTCCCAACATTAATCTCTTTCTGTCTGAAATCTGACTGGGGCTTTTAACTAACTGGTGTTCATGAATCGAGGCCAGACATTGGCAGCCCCCCTAATCTCTCACAGTTTGGATATGAAGATCTTGGATCAACATTTGCTCACCAGTGGCATCTTCTGTCTTGAACCTCAGCCAAACCACACCACTCTACTATATAGAGCTATATGACAGATGAGATGGACAGCTCCTTTTGTAAAACGTGTGTTCTCTAGTGATGAGATGCTTAACTCAAACACTGTTTTATTGATTGTGCCAGTTTGGATCCAGCTCATTTTGAAGTACTAATGGAAAACCTAGCGCTTAGTGGTAATGGTGCGGTTAAACACCGAAAGAGCCTTGAATGAGAGTCTGGGCAGATTTAAACCAGTAGACCGTGTTTGGTTAATGACCTGTTCTGTGGGTTTTAACCTTGGTTAAAACTGTGTCCATTATGATACTATTCACTGCCTGCTATGCAGCGTTTCCTGCCATGTATGGCCTTTTATAACTAAAAATATGCGAAACATATAGCATGAAATTGAACAGTATATCGTGTGCTTGTCAGCATTTAACTGGTCGTAATTTAAAAATATTATTCTGGTATTCAAATCATTTTTTTATATATATCTCAGCACTCATGTAGTTATTATTCACGCTGTATTTCAAGGTAGTTACAACCGTAGTCATGCTAGTTAGCTGAAATTGTTTGCTATAAGCAAAATGTAGTTAACTGCTATTGGCAATATAATCAATAATATAATTTAGTGAATATGTTAGATAGCAGTGTAGCACTATGCTGATATTTGTTCAAAAAATGTAGTCTAGATTTCTACTAGAAATGTAGAAAAAGCAGAAGTACCGTGATGCTGCTAAATTTTTTTTAGTTAAGTTAGTAGAGTGACAGCCTTTAGTAAGTTGCACTAGTATCTGTGAATACGCATATATGTTCATAGATGCCTTGTGTGTGGTTTGGGGCATGTTATCCCTCAATATTTCTCCAGTTCTCCGCTCTGAGGGCTTTGATGAAATGCTGCTCGCACCTCGCTAGAACACTCTCTTCCCTCCATCACTCCTTTCTCTTCTTCTCCCACAGAGAGGGGTGGCATGGGGCTCTGTTTCCCTTTCTAGTGCTTGCTTTTGTTCTGTTTTTCTCTTTTGTTGAGTTTGTTTTGACAGCATGTATTACCACAGCTCATGAGGGTTTGAAGAGACTAGCTGCTAACATTAGCATGGTAGCGTATTTGCTTTCTGCACGCATAAAGCCATCTTTTCCATTCCTTCTGGTTTAGAGGACTCTCTAGAGTTGCTCATATATTTACTGTGGGTAGTCTGCTTATATATTGCTCTAAGCGCCTTACCTTTTTAAAAATACAATTTCAATTGCATTTGTTTGTTTGTTTATTTGTGTTTGTATGTGGAAATAACATCATATTGAATTATTATTATGATAATTTATTTATTTATTTTTGTCAACCACCAACCCTGATTGTGTTTTTTTAAATGCATTCCTTCCATCAAATCAGTTAATTGTTCTCACAATTAACTGTCTTTCATTTGCATTGTGAATAATGAGTTCATCTCAATGATTAAAGATTGCCTTGTTTTTAACCTTGCTGCATATCACATATCACCAGAGGCTGTCTGGCATTCGATCAATTGAAGCCTCTATAAGATCAATCAGTCCTCTCGGCTACTGACCTGCACATCGATCATCAGTAAGGCCTTGCGATGTGCGATGTGCTCCACTGCTTCATTAAAAGCCTATTCCGTTGCAATGGGTGACAATGGATTAGCATGGAAGCCACCTATTCTGACATGCCTTAGGCCACTAAAGGCTGATCAGTGGGCTCTCAGCGCCTATAAAGCTACTACCGATTGTAAAGGCTTTAAGTTGAAAGTAATTTGCTCTTTTACCTCCATTCATAAGTTCACTGAAGATTTTCAGGTGCTGTATCACACACTTTTCTCACTCACTCATAAGGAAGCTCACCCATACTCCCAGAAAGCTTTCACTGCATCGTACACCTTTACAATTAAATGATTAAAAACTGAAAATAATATTCTAGTGTCACTATGAAACCACAAATGGACCCGATTTAAAATGTAAATAAATATTGAATATGAATAACTATATAAATATATCTGAATGTGCTCCATGCTTCAAAGTGAAGGAGAGTCACTCTGTTCTGCTGTTTACTGCATATGTGTGCGGCTCATGAGCCGTTTCTTTCAGAGCAGTACATTAAATAAAGTTTAAAAACAAACTCAGTCTTAAATCTAAGCTGGAGTTTGCTAGAAGTTGCACTGAAAATAGGAAAGTTTTCCAAATTCACCTTTTCTCATTCACATTGATCCCAACATTTGTCTATCCCAACATTTTATTGTTTAGTATTATTGCATAATTATTGTTACAACAAAATAAGTATTATAAATTAACTTAAAATCTGAACTGGTATTCATAAGAATATTAACTGAGAGTGACAACTAGCTACAAGTAGCTACAACTAGCTACTAATTATAACAACAACAACAACAATAATAATAATACTAAGGGTTATTATTATTATTATTATGATCAGGTTCCCTGCGAGTGAAAAGGCAGCCTAAAGTTGGTTCAATTTTAAAGAATGTGTATGCCTTTTTTTTTTTTTAAACATAATATCTAAACAATTTAAATATAGGTTAAATGTTTGCCATGTCTCAATTGCTGTATTTGTCCAAAAAAACTAAAATAAAAAAATAATTAAGTTTTTTGAACCAAATGAAAACTTCACATTTCTGGGGTCATCCTAGTTGGATAATCATCTATAATGGTGAACAGAAAATGCAAACAAATATTTTTTTTCTGTTCTCATTTGCAAATAAATTGATAAATAAATAAATACATAATCGATCAATGAATCCATCGATCCATGATAGTGTTTCTATGACCTAAGTATAGTGTGTATATCACGTGGCTACACATACAATGTTATAACTGTGGGAATGCATAATCACCGTCTGTGAAAAGGGTCCATTGTGCAACCCTACTTCATTCTATCCAAAAACTGGTTTCCTAGTTCTAACGAGCCGTTCCTGACAGACTGTCTCTTTGTCGGAGCGCTTTCTCTTCCTTCCAGCATAGACATACGGCAGCAGTAAAATTGATGAAAGAGAGCAGCAAACCAACGAGTCATTTCGCTCAATACTTCAGCCATTTCTTTTCTTTAAATAGTATTTTTTGTTTTGTTTCCCTTAACCCCTAATTCTGTTTGAAGGACTCAAGATGCTGTGGTTCCCGGCTATTACAAGGTCATACATCATAAACATGAGTACTGAATGTCTGAGCATAACAAGCAAGTGTCTCTGTCAGATCGGATATTTGGAGATCTGCTGCGTTTGCCTATGGCTTGGCTGAGGGTGCCTTATAGATGTTATTCTAATGCCTTTGCCTCTTTTACTCTTTGAGTTTTTAATAGCCAGAGATAAAGCTATTTTCTGTCTGAGTAAGCTTAACATTAAATATCATAAATATCTCAAAGCTATGAAGAGAAATCGTTATAGTGTATTTGAAATCCTTGGTTATATAAGTATAATTTTGTTTTGCTGCTGAAAAATATTTAATTGAACCACAAACAATTTGGATTTTGTCACAAACTTCCACTGAACCTCTCTGTTTACGCTGTCCTTGGGTTGGTATGTGGTATCTGGGGTAGATTTGCGCCTCACATTTCACAATAGAAATGTTTTGCATTCTGGTGTGGAGAATTGTGTCCACTATGAGAGTTTTCTCACACCCAGGCTGACTTACTAAAGAGATTAAGGCGAACAAACAAACTTATCCAGCAATGCTATTTCCTGTGGTTGTTTTGTTGAACTGCATTATGGTCTCATTTGCCTAATTTGCTGCTTAAGTGTTTTGAAATTTGAATCTGAAGTGGCAAAATGATTCATAGATTGTAGTTGCATTTAAAGACTCCTGCTTTCCCACAGAACAAGATCAGAAGTTTGATCTATATTGTGACTCAATACTGTCAATATTTGCATGCTGGAGGGCCGTACACTCAGATGGTGCTCACTTCTCGCTCAATGACAAAAATAGATTTGCATTTCCTGAAGGAAGAAGTGCTTGTTAGACAATTAAAGAGAGTTGTGTGAAAATTCCCACAATGCTTAAGGTTTAAGATTTGGTTGCTGTGTGTAAATTGTTAAATAGATGCAAGAAAGACAAGAGATTGTTGATTTAATTATTACATTTCTTTAAAATCCAAAATGGTAAGATTCAAATGAGGTCTTTAAGCAGTTCAGGCTGAATTAATTGCAGAAATGTAATACAATATAAAATGCTAATTTAGTGACAAATGATAAAATATTAAAATAATGTCATTTTCACTCAACTGGGTTTCCAAAATGAGTGAAAAGTTGTGTAGCCTAATTCTAAGCTATTTTCTTTACATGTAATATCTGAGATGTTAAATATGTATTGTATCACAACCATAAATCTGTTTAAATAATCAAAATAGTCACAATATCTTAAAAATGTAGTACTCATGGTGTAGGACAAATAGGGCAATTAAAAATAATTTAGGTCTTTAGAAAACTCAAAAGCATTTTGATATTCACAATGCTGCTTACCAGCAAAATCATTATGAATGTAGTATAACGTGAATGTTCAACCCCACTGCTTTTAGTCCATATTTCTAGCATATACTGCATGTGCACAAAGAGAAGTTCCATCACTCTGCTGAATTATGAAACCCATGACCCTTTATGCATTTTGCAGATTTACTCAACCTTGTTTTCAAGCCCATAGCTAACATCCCTTTGTTCCTGAACCAACAATTCTGAGGATACCAACTGGCAGTTTTTAGAGCAAAACACTAGCGAGGCTTTGAATTGCAATGCTGTCTGTGCTGTTATCCCTCAGGAGAGAGTGTAGGTGTGATCGTAGACAAAGGTTAGCAAGCACTTACTCACTCATATTAAATGTTTGATGGATACTGCATAATGCAAACAGCCACTGTTCTTCTCAGTAGTGTGTGTGTTTATAGTAGAGAAATGTTTAGTTTTGAACTGGATGTAGCCGAAGTTACTTTTTTCACACTTACTGTTAAAATGCAAACTACAAAATTCAAGCAGCAATAAGCAGATACATCTTTTCTGCTCTGAGGCACATGAACTATGGAGACATTTGGAAAACACACATGAACAAGGGCAAGGCACCTCTGTGTCACGGATTCAATTTCATGGTAATGATTCACAATAATGTCTAACTCTCACATGAATGTGTTCCACATTTTTTAAATGTCAAATAGTTAAATCATACGCATCTGTTTGTATTATGTCACAAATATGACCCATGAGCATTGTTTAACAGTCTCAGAAACATATTCTGAAAGTCATCGGTGTCTTCAAAGCAGACGTGAACCATGAACTTGAGCTATGCATTAATCTTCACATGTACTGTCACACAATATGGCATTCCATATGCTCATATCCTCTCAATCTGCATGGGAAATGTGAGTTTGACCCCAGACGTGATTTGAAAGTGAAATCTCACTCTGTTTCTCATTGCTGAGAAGGACAAACTGCTGAGGTCTGTGATCTGGCCCTGAGATGCCTCACAAGTCAGACTCTCTCTGCCTCTCCAAGAGTGAATGACGCATTGAGGTTGTTGCAAATCCCAATGCTAAAGATCCCATGTTCTTGCCTTCTCACTCAACACTTTGACCCTAAGCATTGTGGGATTGGGAATTGACAGAGTGATGCCTTGCCCAGTGATGAATTGTCCTCTAAAAGCAGGTCAGTGTTAGGCCAGAAGTGTCCCTCTGCCTCTGGAATACCCTGGTAAGATAATAGCCGGTTGATGTATTGTGCGCTGGAAGGCAGCCAGGGTGTTCTTTGTCTAGCTTCAGTCTGTTGTGACACGGGTTACAGAAGGTCAAGTTCAAAACGGGACATCTCCCATCACAGCACTGACTCGCACGCACCGCTTGTATAAGTTGACCGAACCAGTTTCAAATGGCACGCCGGTCAATAAGCTGTTTATGAAAGAGGAATGTGTGTTATATTGGCTCATCTTGTCTTGTTTCCCCCGGTGTGGTTTTGATTCACACGCAGTCGTAACCTTTCAAAATCCATTTCCATGAAGCATAGTAGCCACATCTGAATTTAAGATGAGCTCGGTAAACATTTTCCGGTACCTAGCAGAGCTTTGTGAATTGCTCCTTCTGTTTGCCTGATGTATGGCCTTGGTATTTTCAGGAGCTGTTTATGTATAGTAGGATTTGTGATGTTCAAAGGGAGCCAAGCGCAGCAAACTGTTTTCAGAACAAAAGAGATACATTATGGGATGCTGAAAATTACACTTTTTTAAGTCCTTAAGTTCTTTTTCAGACAGCCAGTCAACACTTATAATAAATTTATATATAAGAAAAGAATAGATAAGTGCTAGTATTAATTGGTCAGGTGCTGTATCTTGTTTATATTATTATTAATGGCAACAACAACAATACTACATATATCATACACAATTTTAACTACATGTCAGAGGGCTGCATGAAAAATTCTGTTTTAATTGTGATTCACAATTTCTGTTTTTCTCAGTTTATTAAGCATAACCAAAAAAAAAAAAAAACACCACCAACAACAACAAAAAAACTGAAATACCAATAATCATGATTATTTATTCAGATTATATTTTTTTGAGCAAAATAAACCATGATTAACAGTTTAGTCATAATCATGCAGTCCTAACTTGCAACTTGTGTGATGGTTTCCTAAAAAGACAAGCTCATGGTGCGATACACAGCACATCGACCAAAGACCATCTGACATCCATCTGCATCCATCTGACGTGTGGGTACACAGACCAAAATGTAAAAAGTAACACAGAGAGAATGGAAGAATGTGTCCTGTGTCCAATTTAATGAAGCTTAAATACAATATAGAAAATTGTGTATTGTTATTTACAGCAATTGTTACTATTCACAACTTTTCTGACACTTAGTACTTTGGCTGACTTCAATTTATCATGATACAGAAGTTGTTGCCACTTTTCTACTCACACAGACACTTTACTTGGCACCTTTCTGCAGCATTCTATAAGCTTCCTCCACACGTTTAATCCCTAATGGCAGCATGGCACTTAAGCTGGTGAACAAGTCATTTCCTGATCTCTCTCTCCTCCTCTTTCCTGCTCAACATATGTTGGCACCCCCCACCTGGAGCAGTTCTTCAACCGTTATATGACCTTTTTACATTTCTGACTGCTGTGGAAGACCGTCCACCTCTCACCTTTGGATGTAATTAATTGGGTTTCATAACGCCCAGGAGGCCATCGGTGCTGCCGAAGAATCCAATAGACTTGTTTGAGTCTGCGACTCTCCCGCATAATTTATGAGATTTTTATTACAGGAGTGAGCTCTGAGAATATCCTTAAAGATTTAATGTGCTTTAAAAACAGTGCTGCAAGCATATTATATACGTTTAGATTGGATTGTGTCTTCCAGGTCGGTTCACAGCTGTGGTTGCACTTGTTGAAAATCATTGAGTTTAGTTACGTATTAATTTGTTAGTTCATTTGCTTTGTTATTAATACCCCCCCCCCCGCCCCAAAAAGTTTTTCGCATAAACCAGGAAAATTTTAATAAATAAATACATGTTTTGTATTTTCAAAACAGTTGAATTTTCAGGTCTATGCTCAGAAATGTGATAACTTTTTCTGTGTTTGCATTAATTGACTAGTGAATATGACGTAGTTTTTTTTTTTATTCTATCCAAATTGACAGCTTACAACTATAGGCATTGATTCAGTTGTATTTATTCCAATTTAACATTCCTTCAGGCAGGGAAATCTGAATTGTGCAGTTATTATATGGATATGTAATTCCATCACATAGACCTGTAATTCATTTAACATGGTGCCCAGAAATCAAATCATTTGGCTGCAGACCAAGTCGACAGGGTCAAACATGCCAAGTCAAGAGGCCGTTAACCCATACATCCATAACAATGTGAGTAAATATAAAACAAAAAAATGTTACTAATTCATAACCCACCCCAGCCATACCCTCAAATTGAGTAATTATTTAACATGGGGGTATGATTAAAGGAACGAGAGATTTAATTTTACTGTGCAGAATGATTAGAGCTATTGAATCACTGTTCAATTTAATTAAATTGCCTTTGTGATTCAATTTTTGCTGTGGGTGTAAGGGAGATGGTCTGGCCATTAAAATGTGTGATTGATTGATGAATTTTAATCTTGACTATGGTCAGGTCGACAAAGAGAGAGCGAGCGAGAGGGAGGGAGGATAAGAAAAAGGGGATGATTGTTTTGTGCTTTATAATTTGGCCAGATTAAATTATTTGTTCTGGTTTGTAATATTTTGATTCAGTGGGTAATTCATCTTTTGATTTAATGGGCATCAATATGGCTGTGTTGCTACTACTATACGAAATGAGAGTTTGCATCTGAAGTGAATACTTTGCTTTGGTAAAACCATCGCTCTTCAGTTATTTACCTATTTGTTTCTGCATGTGCATACATAACTATTCAGTGCTCAATAGTACGGTATATCACAGTAAATAATACCATCAAAAGCCTTAAGGGTTTAATGAAGTTTCAGCGTTTTAATTCATGCAGTATGGAATGCAACATGCCACCATCTTCCCATATGTAGGGCATTCATGCTGATTTTCTTCTCGCCAAAGGAAAGGAAAACACGACCTCTCTCGTAAGTCTGATTTGTAAACTAATTAACCAACCCCTCCTGATTGGTAATTCCCACAGTTCACCTCAGCAGAGACAGATGCCTCTCCGAACCTCCATCCTGACATCCCTCTACCTTGTGGTGTAAAGGGAAGAAAGCAGTGAAGGCGATAGAGGGAAGGGAGGGTGCTGGCCTTGGGCAGGCCTCGTTCTGAACGCCATCTGCTTTCATTTGATTTTGTTCTCATTTGTCTTCTCACTCTCTCGCTCTCTCTCTAACCTCTTAATCCTTGCATCTCCCTCTTCACATAACAAGACCAAATTTCAGCACTGTATAATGTATCTTTGATTTAATTCAAGGTCCCTTTGACCAATTAAAGCAGTATTGGTTGGCTTTATTTTTGATGTTCTGCTTGATTTGATTTCAGTTTTGTTTTTAATTACACCCGCCCTTGTTGGCAAGGACGGGCTGTTTGTGTAGGCCTCCGGAAGCTTCGGTCAAATGAGGCAGCGGTTTCTGGGCTTAACATGTTTTTTTGTGTGTTTTTTTGCTCTGCTGACCTGGGTGGGCACCTTCGGATTTTTACTTGACATCCAGCAAATATAATAAATAGCAAAAACACTAACCTTTAACATTTAACATTAACTATCTAAAGCCTGGAATAAAGTATGAACTAGAGTTTTATTTAGTTGCCTATACTAAGCAAAATAAGCAGTTTCGTGCAGATACCGATAATAATATGGCTAAAAAGTAAAATGAAATTATGGTAGCTTGTAATTTAAATTGTAACATAAAATGTATAGTAAAGAGATAGTTCACCCAACAAATGAAAATTATGTCATTAATTACCTCACCTGTAAGACCTTCGTTCAGAATACAAATTCAGATTTTTTTGATGAAATCCGAGAACTTTCTGACCCTGCATCGACAGCAATGTAACTACTACTGTATGTTCAAGGCCCACAAATGTAGTAAGGACATCGTTAAAATAGTCCATGTGACATCTGTAGTTTAACCTTAATTTTATGAAGCCACGAGAATACATTTTGTGTGCAAAGAAAACAAAAATAAAGACTTTATTCTATAGTTTATTCTCTTATGTCAGAACGCCAGCTCCTGTGGCAGCAGTTCTTCCGTGAACGTGTTGAAGACTGACAAGGAAGAGAATAAATTGTGGAATAAAGTCGTTTTTTTTTTTTTGTGCACAAAAAATATTCTCATAGCTTCGTAAATTTAAGGTTAAATCACTGGTGTCACATTAATTATTTTAACGATGTCCTTACTACCTTTTTGAGCGTGGTAGTTGTGTTGCTGTCTATGCAGGGTCAGAAAGCTCTCAGATTTCATCCAAAAATATCTTAATTTGTGTTCCGAAGATGAACAACGGTCTTGTGGATTTTGAACGACATGAGGAGTAATTAATGACAGAATTTTCATTTTTGGGTCACTATATATCTCACAATAATAGTTAGTGTGAGAGATGTGCAAAAAAACATTCCTTAAATCATGTTGATAATTTAGAGGTCTGTATAATGACAGTGTGCTTTTTAAGTTAAGAAATGATAATGCTTTCCTCCCCAAAATAAACATTACACCAAATAAGCAATGGGAATGGAAACACACATCATTGTTTATGCAGTTTTGTATCACAATGCATTTTTGACAGATTAGGTTGATTGTAAAAGAGCACTTTAGATTTGCTCAGCAGCAAATGAAAGCAGGCTGCAGTAAGCAGGGCTGGGGAGTAACGAAATACATGTAACATCGTTACGTATTTAAAATACAAAATATGAGTAACTGTATTTCGTTATAATTACATTTTAAATAGGTGGTAATCAAATTACAGTTACAGCCGAAAAGTACTTTAAATTACCAAAGTGCTTACTTTGAATTTTAATGTAATTTATTAATTTAATATTTAAGCAAACATTTTGATGATTTTAACCAATAATGCAACTGATTCTCCGTTGAAAAAATAAAACCGTGCAGTAGTGATGCGCGGATGAGCTAAAACGTCACCTGAATCCACAGCTTCAAATTAATTATCCACCCGCCAACCGCCCGCACCTATATTTTTGTCTGATTTAGATAACCGAACCCGACCCGCACCCGATCGTCACATTCAGGGTTCGTACGGACATAAAAAAAACGGAAAAGTCATGGAATTTTAAAACAGCAATTTCCAAGCCTTTATCGATTTGAAAAATAAATAAACCAAGAAAGTTTAGGAAAAGTCATGTAAATCTATTTCACAATCCCCTGTATCATAGAATTATGTTTAATTATGTCCTGAATTTCAGTGAGGTATTGCGCATATATCGCCTTACTCATTCCCGCAGCTTTCAACTTTAAAATGAGGGAAATTACTGCAAAAAATGTATTCAATATAGCGTATATAGATTAGATGAGTAAATAAATTCACACAATGAGAAATATATTTTCACTTAAGAAAACGAAAGAAAAACTGAGCAACAAGTAGCCTAGTATGCAGAGTTTCGGTTCATTTTTGTGCCACGCGAAAGGAAATCAGACGGCAGAATGCGGCATCCTATTTTTTTGGCTTATTTTACAAAAGCGCAAATATTTGTTTTTATAGTACATAAATAAAAGCAAACATTTTACAATTCCGATTATCTTCATGATTAAAAGGAGTATTTGCTTCCCCTGATAGAAGGGGGGGGGGAAATCAAGTGATTGCTCCAGCACCGCATGCGCGCTCACATTTAAGCTTTCTACCTTGACAATGCAGCCTGTTCATTTATCGTTATAAAAAACAATCAGTCAAACATATGGAAAAAAACACACTGCTCAGTTTAAATATATAGTAAAATCTGTGCTGTTAAGCGTTATCACCGTACCGCCGTGAAGTTATGCAAAACATTTTGTTTTTACATGGATATTGGAACGCGAGTGAGCCTACATAAACAGTAAATAGCCTACTTGTTTGGCATTCAAATCGCGAATACAGAAACATTTGATGTTGAACGAGAGACCCAACATTTGTTTCCTAGTTTTTGTTTGTTAATTCTTGTTATTTTCTAGCCTAAATCAATTAGTTTGTAGCTATATGATTAAAATGCTAACTTATAAGCACTTATAAGAAAACCTTTTAAATTATTTTGATAAATTGCTGAAAAAATAAATATAAATAAATAAATATATGAGTGACTTTAAACCGTTTAACTGATTGTATTAATCGGTCAAAATTCGTATCGGTCAGTTAACGGTTAAACGGTTAAAATGAACATCCCTATTTCAAAGTATTCTAAAGTATTTATATTACGTTACTAAACCTGAGTAATCTAACGAAATACATTACTGATTATGTTTTAAAGCATGTATTTTGTAATCTGTAGTGAAATACATTTTAAAATAACCTTCCCAGCCCTGGCAGTAAGTAACCGAATGGTCTGTGTTCGACTCCTGCAATCCATTGCAGCTTTAAAGTATTCCCTTTTCACATGGCCATGCCCGCAGGCAAGGTTTTCACACTTGGCCGAGCCAGACACTTTCGTTGCATTCTCCATCCATTGCCATCCAGTTGTAGTGAGTGAGAGGGAAGAGCGCGTGGTGAGTGAGTGAAACCAGAGGAGGAGGGCATGCAAGCGAGGGATGAAGTGATTGTTTAGCATGAAGGAGAGGCGGACTACATTCATCAGCTGTCACATAACCATAAAAGAGAGCGTAGTCACACATGAGAGTTAGTGTGTGCAGGTGACAGGTTGAGCCCTTCGTGTCTGAGCAATGTGTACCACATGCATGCTTCTGTGTTAAGATTCAGACAGGGTTTAAGCTCGTATAACGGCTCAGACCAGACTTTGTGTTCTTGATGATCTGATCTTTCTGCTAGCTCAGTGTTTGAAAACCCATTAAAGGTGTGTGTGTGTGTGTGTGTGTGTGTGTGTGTGTGTGTGTGTGTGTGTGTGTGTGTGTGTGTGTGTGTGTGTGTGTGTGTGTGTGTGTGTGTGTGTGTGTGTGTGTGTGTGTGTGTGTGTGTGTGTGTGTGTGTGTGTGTGTGTGTGTGTGTGTGTGAGGGAACTGCAGGGGCTTTGTGAGTTTTAATGTAAAGTTAATAATTAATTAAATCAAATGTAAAATTTTAATAAATACATTGAGCTGGACAATTAATCAAAACAACATGATTTGATTTTAGCACGATTAAACCAAAGGCTGTGATTTAAATACATATATTCAAATTTAAACATTCACATAATAATTAAAAAAAAGTTTACAGAATTTAAAGAAATTAAAGAAATTAAAAGCTTGAGAGTTTGAACTTTTTTAAGTGAAGAGACTAAATACTACTACTACTTATGCTGCTAATAATAATAATTAATTATTACTATTGTTATAAAACAGAATTCCTTTTTATAATTAAAATGTTATAATTCTTTAATTAATTATATTGTAAATACTACTACTACCGATGATGATAATAATAATAATAATAAAGACTGTAAAATTGGTATTAGTTATTTCAACAGCATCAATGTGAGAGGTTTTCATATGAGATAATATTGCTGTTAAAATCACCAAATATGACTATATTTGCAATATCGTTTTATTTGGCCAGGTTGTGCAGACCTATATATAAATAATTAAAAAAGAACAAGATTTAATATTTTTTCTTCTTACCTGCATATAATTGTACCATTAACTGCCATCAGAGAACCACACATAGGGGAATATGTTGTTAAATATTGAAATATTAACCTAAAATCGCAGGGCGTACTTTAATATTTAACAATAGTTAAGTCCTAATGGGCTTGGGTCCCGTATATGTCTTAAATTCAGTTACTTGATACGCATATTGTTACTGATATCATGCAAAAATGTTTCCCAATCAGGTTATTTACATATAAAGAACACAGCAAGGAGCAGCCTGTTTTAATCAGAACTTCATGAAATTGTTGAATGTGTTTTCTTTAAGGAAGTGCAGCAGATCTGTTCCATATGGAGTAACATTAACAGTATGATTATGTATGTGAACGTGCAAGCTGTTCACAGACACATTTGTTAGCATCAATTGTGTCCTCTAAATGTCAGAGGTCAAGTCACATGCATTTGACTGTCTCCTGCAGACGCACGGTCCTCAGCATGACTGTATCTTTCAGAACACTCTGAATGGAGCTCAGAGGAAAAATGAACGAGATAGAGTTGTTTTGTCGATAGAGAAAAGTCTCTTTTCCACCAATTTCCTGGCCAATTTCCTCCAGTTGCATTCTCCTCAGTCTCTGGAGTTGACAAGTATACTCTGAGGCATCTCCCTTGAATCAGCTACAAAGTGCTATGCTTCATTTCACAATTCATCCTTGCTGCTTCAGAATGATTGTCTTCTTTAGGTTTTGGGCTACATTTAATATATTTCCAATAAGTTTCAAGATAATGAAATGAATGTTGTTTTGTTGAAAAGATATGCATGTAAAAAATGTAATCATTACAAGATATTCAGCTAATTTCTTAGATTTGCTGAGAAGACAGAGACTTAGATTAGATGCACTAGAAGTATCATTAGTTTGCAGGCGGAACTATTTGTACATAAAGTGTGCATGTACATTTGGGTTACATTATCAGTGTTTTAATAACATCATAAATCCTTACAGAGACCTGCATATCTTTATGAATACTGTGACAACTGGTTGTGAGTGAAATTGCTGATTCCATTAATTCAATTTTCAAATTTTGCCATATTTGAAAACATCTGCATGTTTTTGGAGTTATTTGTATGTAGTATTTTAGAGACTGACAATGCCTTAACATTGTGCATTTCAATGTCTGTTCAAACACAAATGTCAACTCGCCTTTATAATTTTTTTATAGTGCTTTATACAATAAAGATTGTTTCAAAGCAGCTTTAGAGTATTGAATGCAAAAATAAAATAATCGATGCAAAATTATATTTAAATCAACTGTATAAAGACAATAGTGTCATTATTAGTAGATTGGTTGGTCAGTGTTGGTTTAGTTCAGTTCAATTTATTATGAAACAAGTAAAATTCAGCAATAAGCTGTATTCCACTGAAGACAGTAGTTTCAATATTCAATTGATTTTGTTCTCAGCCGATAGTATCAGTGCCGTCAAAAATGCTATAAACATGTATGAAAACTAATGAGATAACGTAATAGTTGTTAAGAAGAATAATGTGTGTTCCAAATCTATCATTAGTTTTAACCAGAGTTGGAACATCTCAGTTACTGTATTTGTCCTTTGGCACATCATTATCGTTTACTTGGCACTATGCTTATATTTGGCACTGTAAAATATCCAGCTCTGAGTAAACAAATTATTAGGATTTGTTTGTCTTTATAATTGATAGAACAGTAGCAAGTCATCAGGAAGGAATGGGTAGAAGAGGGGAAAGAGGTTTAAGAATAATCCAAGCTTGATTCACACTTGGGTTGCCTGCACATAAGCACCATTGCACACATGTATTAGACCATATCTCAAACAAGTGATTATGGGTTTTGGTTTGTTTGTGTTAAGTATCGAGCCAGCATTTGAGACTGTTCATGCTAACCTCCGCTAACAAATGTAAATGCTTTATAAACAGGGGGACAATAAGCCGGAAGTAGAGTATAATATGGCTGAACGGTATAGGCAATGGGGTTTTAATTATATGAACTCATCAAGAAAATAAAATGCAACGTAGACCCTTTCTAGGTCCCTAGTTATTTGTAACAGTGCCACCTAACCAATTTTACTCCAATATAGGATTCAATCCTAAAAGCAACAGGTGCAAAGACTAGACCCATACAAAATATTTAGTTTTCACTTTTCCACCTTATTTTTAAATGTGAGCCATCTTTGAATGTGCAATGCTTTGCTTTAATGCATTGTATTGTTCTTATACTGCTCTACTTACAGTGGCTGTTGAAAGGGACACACACACACACACACACAAAATAAAAAATAAAAAAAAAAAAAAATCCCCAAGAAACTCATTTTAAATGCAAAACAAAAGTCCTTAATTAAATTCAAGAGGGTTAAGGTTAGTGGTTGGCTTGAAGAATGTATAATTTAAATGTAAATATTTAACATATTAAATTATTCCTGAGTGGTTCTAATATGTACACTGTAGGTACTAGTATGCAGTTCTAGGACTGCAGCATCATGATACTCAATTTGTGACTGATAATTTGAGTGGAGATGGACCTGCTGTTACACCTAGATGTACTGTTGCACTTATTTTGTAGTAAAAATGCAGTAAAATCTGATGACTTCGGCATTAGTTTAATTTATAATTATTTACTTTTTAATTCATTATTTATGGTAAAACAGAATAAGTTCTACACTCCTATTGTTACCAGAAAGCATTATCAGATTATCCAAAATGTCTAATAAATGAACACACAAGGGGAAGAGGACGTGTAGAATTTGTGAATGACGCCTGGTATTATTCCGTGGATATCTTTGAAGCTTTCTGTGGATTTTGTTTGGGCATGACGCACAGCATAGTGGAGTGACTTATCCAATCAAATTTCAGATGCGGTACCATCCATTTCATAAATATGTTTTTATTCTGATGCATCACCATCAGTGTCAAATCCCCTTTCATTTTCTGTCACACACGGATCATACATGTCAAGCTATGCGTATGTTTACATTCAGCCATTTTCCTGGACTCCTGCCTTGGATCACATTATGGCTTGGCGGAGCACCGAGCCAATTTAACGTTATTATAGCAGACTGACTCGCATAAGCTGACACTGACTGATCATGTTGCACATAGTGTGGTCTCGCCCAATTCATCTGTTTTAAAACAAACTCCCTTCAATTTATCTGCCGCCTCTGAGCCTGGACAGCATGCTTATGCACTGATAAAGTGTGCTAAGCTAAGAGTTTTTCCATTCATTAGCATTAGTTATTCCCCCTGGTCCGAAACCTGTTCAATATTTACACTAGAGAGTATAAACTGAGTTTATCTGCAGGGGATGTTGGCTACACTACAGACCGAACGCCATGCGCTTCTCACTGTCACACCAACCACGCATCTGGACCCATCGCCTCCAGCATTCTCCGTACTGAAATAACCCTCAGAATGGGATGCCGAAGGTGGATAGATAATCTCAGTGGAGTAAATATTAATTTGGGTAGTTAAGTCAGTAGTTTGGGACGCAGGGAATGGAACTGAAAAAAAAGATCTTCCGCGCTACCATTATTTAGTGTGCGGATGCGGCCGCTCTTTGCCTGAGTCTGCATTCATAAATCTCCTCTTGGCTCCATGAATGTAATCAGGTGCTTTGCAGAGGACACACACTGGCACAACACAGTCCATCTCTCTTGTCAACAGCCGGGGCAACTATATGGAGGGCTGTGATGGCGAAACTTGCGCTTTTGGAATCAAAAAAGGGGGGAGATACATAAAGCAGAAGCCTTTAGTTATTTTCCCACATTTTGAAATGTAGCAAAGCAGTGTTTTACCATGCCATGTTTTGCAAAAGGACGAGGACAGAGTTCAAAGAGTGGGTAACGAGAACAATACTGTTTGTGCCATTTGGATACGTGTGTGTTAATCTTTTGAACACACACAAATGTAGGCATAGACACTTGCTTTAAGGATTGTCAGGGGCCCGCGCATGAAACGTACCATCTGTCTAAACTACAGCACCACGGGTCTTTGACACCTCTTTATTCTGTTTCATCTTCACTCGCTGCACATTGTTTTCTCTCTTTATTTTTTTTCTCTTTCTCTCTGTCTTTCTTTCTCACTCTCGTTCTTTCACTGGTATGCAGCCTGATCACAAATGCATTTGAAGGATTGTCTTGTGCTATGCTGTTGTCTTTAGTTCAACTTTTGGCAGAAAAGTGTCTTACAAGGGTAAATGTCTTACACATCCGTTTTATCTGAACCGTTTGCATTTATAGTAAATAAATAAATGAACAAGTGAAAGGGATTGAGTAGCGTATGTGCATTTAAATAAAAAAGTAGCATTTGTACTGTGTACTTTGCACTGAAGTATATCATTCGGACCATCTTTCTTTCTTTTTTTCCCCTCCCGTGCTTCCTCCTCTACCTGCTGGTCTCTATCTGCATGTGTTTCCAAACTCTTCTTCAATAGGTAAGTCATTAATCTTTATATATCCCATCATGCTTTTTGTAGCTTATTTTTGTTTTAAAACACACTTTGTTATGGATTCATAAATATTGAGAAACACTTGTTGATTGAAATATTTAAACTTTATCTACATATATCAGTATAGTATGCAGTCTTATATAGTAAACAGCCTATATAGGTGCTACAGTATTTTCCCATTGGGCAATTTTTATTGGCTGATTTCCAGTCTAATTGCCTCATTGGTTGATTTTAAGTGTCAGTTGTTTCACATTTTAGTAGTGCTGCCAAGCGATTAATCACGATTAATTGCATCCAAAATAAAAGTTTACATAATATATGTGTGTACTGTGTACATTTTAAACACACATACAGTATATATTTTGAAAATATTTACATGTATTTGCATGTATATATTAATATTCATATTATTTATATTATACACAAATATATTTGATAAAAAACATAACATATTTTTCTTAAATATACACTTAAATGTATGTATACGTAATAAATATACACAGTACACACATACTATATTATGTAAACAAACACTTTTATTTTGGATATGATTAAACTCGTAAAGCACGATTGGTCATCTGATGTTACGCAAGTATAAATCTAGTTTAAGTTTTTAAAGTTGTTCTGTGTTTGTTTTATAGAGTCCGTCACATTCATTAGACAAAAGTAAATTAGTTGATCATCTCTCATGAAAGAATTAGAAGAAATATGCAGGGTGTTTGACTTGTTCATGGTGTTAGTGATCTAATCGCAGCCCACGATAAATGCAGTCTCTTTCTTTCTTTATGTGGATGTACATCTGTGCTAACACTAACTACATAAGTGACACTTTTTACTTGAAATCCACTGCTTAATTTAAATCAGTTTTGTGGCTCTCGTTGTGGGAAACATATTAGCATGCCATAATGGATGCAGAATTCATGTTGAATATTTAAAAGGTCCATACATAACACATAAGGACACTTTCAGTTTCCTCATTGCTGGTTCAGTGAACGAGAGCCGATGTGTATATCATATACACTCTGTTCCAAAGCCTAGTAAACTTCCAATGGAGGCAACATTTGTAGATGCACTCATGACGTGAAGCCTGTCCAAAAAAATATGCAGTTTAATTATGCTACCTTGTAATATATCTTATTTTGGCCAAATTCAAAGGAAGCATTACTTATTTCTGTCACAGAGAAGGCAGTCCCAGAATGCATTGTGCCAAGCTCAGTGAAAAATAAATCTAAGAAGGCAAATGATTAAAAAAGAGACAAAAATAAATAAATAAAATGTTAGTTTTCTTGTTAACTCTTATTTGCACTTTTTTAAGTTATTGACATATAACATTGCCATTTTTTTCTTAGTAGAATATTAAATGCTGTGTAAAATACTCTGAGTTTAGTTTATCATTGGTTATTGAAAACTCCCTATTTATCCAGAATTTGACTTATACAGGCTTTTTTATGCAGCCTTCATTGTCCTTCTCAACACAATCAAGATTCCTTGTGCTTTCCTCCTAATCCCATTTTGTTTTGTGCAGCATCTTTGATATCCCGTGGGGCAGAGGAATTACTGCGGAAATTACTGCTCTGCAAGATTAATTTTTTCATCCTGTCAGAGCAGAGAGTGTTCAGCTGTTCAAATACAGATGTCAGGTGCTTTGTGTTTTTGTCACTTTGAATCTCATAACCCACTATACACACTTTGAGATACTGAAGAGAGATGTAATTGGCTCAGAATAGATAAATCAGCAATAAATAACCTCAAATATAGCAGATTACCTCAAATATTAGCAGTTCAAAAGGTATGGGAAGTTACTTTCATCAATCACATTTCACAGCTTTATTGTCAGTCACATTTCACCAATGTTGATATCAACTACTTCATGTTCTTAGAGTAATTATTAGATTTGATATGCACGTACTTCATGACAAGAAAAGTATTTTTTTCCCTCCAGATCTTTGAAACAGATTAATTGGACAAGTGGTTTATGAGTAGAAATTTTGCCTAAATTGCAAAATATTGAAAATAATGTCAAGGTAAAACTTAAGGGTCCTTTGGGCAAGTTTGTACCCTGTTAGTATGAGACACGTATGTGAAATTGTAAGGCTCTACCTCAAACAGTAAAGCAGGGATTATGTTGCAAATATTGCAAATTGAATCACTAGTTGCTAGGTAACCATAAGTTCCATTCATCTCATAATTAAACAGAATGCACATTAGAATGCTGCATTGATGACACATTTTTTTAGGCCAAAACCCATAAATTAGTTAGCATTTTATTTAGTTCTTTAGTTAGTTCTATCATATCGTCCTGAAGTCATTTGGTTTTTGAATATGTTTTTAGTTAAATACTCTTAATATTTTTATAATAAACACAAGCCTAGATATTTTCACATTTTATTCTATACCATACAGTACATCATTAATACCCCAGTTGCTAACAAGTGGCTAAATTCATTAAAGATCATCGTGCCAAACTCATAAAAAAATCATACTCATCAAAGTCATCAACAATTTGTGAAAGTTGTGTTCATTTGTTAAGATTATCATGATAAACAAAATGTTTAAGAATCATATACCTTTGGTGGCAACATAGTTTAGCTTCTGCAGTAATCCCAAATCTAATGGAAAAAATCCTGTTGGATTTCTTTGTTAAGGGAATCAGGGTGATGCTACTGTCACTTCTGGGCTGGCCTTCAAAAATACGTCACCACTGCAGCACTCGGTTTGTTTTTAAAGGATGCATAAGGTTACGCATAATCAAAACATCTTTAGTTTGGAGTTTAGAGTTGATGCTTTAAGAATTCAGAGGGAGAGAGAAAAAAGAGCAACATAGACAAAGATCATTGATCCTCTTTATCGTGCCACATATCTCTCTAGCTTTACTCACAGTATAGACACAGACTGCACTGCATTAATATCTCTACAGTGCTCTAAACTCCTCTTGTGCTCTCTCTCACACATGGTAATCATCGAAAGAGCTCTCAGGTAGCTCTGTCTCTCAAGGTTTTCTGGGAAAAGTCACTGTTAGGGTCAGCAAATAAGTACCACTGTTTTCTCACGTTTCAGAGATTCTGCATAAATGGAGAACAGCGAGCTGTGCACTGGGTACAACCCATGAGATATTCCGCTAACTTGCAGAAAATAACAATCGGCACTGTTTCCTGTGTGCTCAGTTCAGCGAGAGCAGATGCCCTGAGCATTACCGTTCTGACTTTATATGGTGCTTAATGCCATATTATTAATTAATGTAATGTCCAAGCCGTTTACATTGGGTTTGACTTAAATTGAAACAGCCTTTATTATGCCGTTATGTGTTGTTTCATAAAGTGTTGATGTATGTCCGCTTCCCACTCACTCTTCATCTGTTAATAAACACGTGGGTGAATGTAGCCATTTAAATTAACATTTAAACCCATGCAAATTTGTTTTATCTGACACTATATACATGTATTATATATGGCTATTTGAATGATTTAGTTACATTTTGAAAATGTCACAATGGCCCTGTGGGGACAGTTAATGTGACGCTAGTGATGCAGATGCACATGTAAGAATGATGATGATGATGTTGGTAATTATAATGATGAGTTGGAGGATGATAAAGCCGTCTCGCTCAGTTTACTCATGTTCTAATAAGAGAAAGTTATTTACTATAACTTTATATTGCAAATAATAAGGATGATATTGACTTGAATACATTTGTGAGCCGCTGAGGGAAGAAACAGTCAATTCTTGTGTAGATTCTTAATGTTGTCTTCTAGAGTCCCGGTCATTCCTTTGCATTTTGGCAGGGTATCTGTTTATGTGTGGGTGTTTTATTATGCAAGACCAGAGGCAAGGAATGGCACACAGGGGCATTCAATCAACACTGAGAGACAGCAAGCAAGGTTAATTAATTTGTTAAGCATCTGGTGCTCAATCAAGAGACTCTGATGAAATATCTGGATTTTATGTATGCTGATACCGTGACACTTAATCTAGTTTTCCCATATCACCGAACTTCTACAGATTTACACAAGTCATTCCTTATTTCTTATGAAATGCAATATGTTTGTGTGATATTCGAGGAAACTAGGAAACGTGGTCTGGGTTGTTAGGCAGCTGATTCTAGGTTTGCTTGATACTAATACTCAGAACTCAGATGTCCTAGGGTTTTTACACACCAAGGGAAATTGCTTAGATGCTTGGCATAATTGAATTTTATGGTGATTTATTTTAAGTGCATACTTTTTTTTCTTCAATGTTTCTCCAGAAATTCATTAGGAGAAATAAAAATTGACACACAAAACAGTTGTTTACATACAACAAGAACACAGAGATTCAAGTCAATTGCTTAATTTATGTAATTTGTTCTCTGAGTATTTTGATGAGAAATTATCTATTGAGTTTTGAAATAGCTGTTTTATCTTATTATTATTTTTTTTTTGTATTGGTGACTTGGGATCTTGGCAGGCCTGAGAAAGGTTTATTGTATATAACAAAAAAAGTAATATAAAAAAGTAATATTTAATTTTAACAGTTTATGTGGTTTAATTTGCTGTACTAAAATAGCTAAATCTAAAAGGAAATAATTAAATACACTATACCCAATAGGCACGCAACAAAATTACTAAAACTGTAAAATTAAAAATGAAGCAACTACAAAAATGCAAAATAATTCTAAATAATTCTAAAAAACTATAATAGTATGCTTATGCAAAAATAACATTCATATAAGTTGTCTTTTCTGAAGTTATATAGTCAAGTCAAAAACCATATCACCCTGCAGCCCAAGACCGGTTGCCCACTGAAGCTAAGCAGGGCTGAGCCTGGTCAGTACCTGGATGGGAGACCTCCTGAGAAAACTAGGTTGCTGTTGGAAGGGGTGTTAGTGAGGCCAGCAGGGGTTGCTCACCCTGTGGTCTTTGTGGGTCCTAACGCCCCAGTGTAGTGACGGGGACACTATACTGTAAAAAAGCACCGTCTTTCGGATGAGACGTTAAACCGAGGTCCTGACTCTCTGTGGTCATTAAAAATCCCATGGCACTTCTCGTAAAGAGTAGGGGTGTAGCCCTGTTGTCCTGGCCAAATTCCCTCCACTGGCCCTTGTAAATCATGGCCTCCTAATAATCTCCATTCACTTGATTGGCTCTAGGACTCTCTCTCCTCTCCACCTGTAGCTGGTGTGTGGTGAGCGCACTGGCACCGTTGTCCTGTGGCAGCCGTCGCATCATCCAAGTGGATGCTGCACACTGGTGGTGGTTGAGGAGAGACCCCCCCACATGATTGTAAAGCGCTGTGGGTGTACAACAATACACAATAAAGCGCTATATAAATGCACCATTCATTCATTCAAAAAGGGCTTTTTTTTCTTTCATGCAAGATATATAGTCTTGTAATGTTGAAGTAAGACTGTTTGATTTGCAGTCAAACTGTTTGAGATTAATCCAGTGATTTGCATAGACTGACCCACACTTGATTTGCATTGAATGAGAATTTGTTTCTAGCTCTGCAGCTTTTTGTAACGTCTTGTCATCTTGCTTTGTTTACCATTGTTGACCCTCCTTAGCTCAGTGCTGTACAACCCTCTAGTACTCACTTGAGATCTTCATATTCAGCTGCTACTTGCATGTTGCATGCACACACATACACACATATGGGCGCTCAGACTAACAAGGTCAAAAGCTAATGTCTTGCCCCCTACCACTTGGCACAACTGCTTCCCCACAGATCCAAGGGCTCGACCCCGCATGAATTCATGTCTTAGTGATTGACCATTGCTGTTTATTCTCTCTCTCTCTCCTTCTCTGATAGTACTGGGCATATAGCCAAGTGCTCCCCACACTAATTAGCCAAAATATAAATAAAAGATTGTTGTATAAATAAACCATATTCCCCTACCCTCACCATCCCAGATTTGTCTCTCTGTCAACACTAACAATATTATTTATTTATTATTTTTTTCTGGAAAAAGTAACAAGCAAGAAAGTCTGTAATTGGCTAAAAGCTATCCGTATCGATCTACCTCAAGCCTCATCAATAACGGTATTAATTATTAGAGTTAATTGTCAGAGCAGTAGCTCTAGTTAGAGTTTGAGGGCAGAGGGGTTTGTAAGCAGCGTAAGGAGGAGCAGAGAGCTTCAGACTAAACAAAACCTCCCGCCACTTCAAATATTAATTTGCTTCTTGTGTAGAAAAATAGAAAATAATAATAATTAAGGGAAAAGGGAAGTCAAAACAACTCCCAGTACATCGCCAAGATGAAATGAAAAACATGCAATATTGATACAAAATAATCTAGAAGGGCCAAAAATAGGCCTCAGAAGCGCTTTGATTGGAGGATTGCTTAGATTTGTTCAGAATTGGAAAAGTCGCTCTATGTCTCCCTTGTTTCCCCTGTTGCTGTTTGCCTCATATGGTTAACATCTATTGTTAGTGAAAGACGTGTTTTTGTTTTCCTCAATCCAGCCACCTGTTTTGAGAAGCTACAATTTCTTTTTTTTCTGGCCGTGCAGGGAACAATGCTGTCATCATTGTGTTGATGCTAGGAATCTGCCACTCAGTCAAATATAGATGCTTTTTTTAATACTCTCCTTAGGATTCATTAAAAACCCAACCACACATTGGAGTGTACATATTTAGGGGTTTGCTTCAAAATATGTCATGAACAGTATCATTCATGAAATGAAAAGGGATTGTAGTCCAAGGAGTGTCAGACCAGATGTTCTTAATAATGCATTGTCTTTAACTGACAGAAAACAAGCATAAACAGCAAATTAAATAAATTAATAAAACAGCCTGACTAGCTTAATCAGAAAAGGGCAAAGCGTGTAACATTGCGTGTCATTTACAACAGTAGGAATACATTTTATTGGTTTAGCTTGGCTTAGCTTCATATACGCATCAAATACAGTGCTGAAAATAGAACAGTTTCATATCAAGTATTAAAGGATTCAAAGGGGGCGGGACTTTGGAATTCATAATAAAACTGTTTGATTTGATTGTAAAAATATTTGCTCAGCCTTACACTGTCCCTTTAAGGCATATCCCAGTCATACATGATAAATTAATACTTCACACATGAACCTGGTCAGAACAAACTCAATTCCACCTTTTTAGGAGATGATACAAAACAAACAAACAAAAACACCCTTAAATAGTTAATCTTTAAATACATACACATACATGCTCTCTCTCTCTCTCTCTCTCTCTCTCTCTCTCTCTCTCTCTCTCTCTCTCTCTCTCTCTCACACACACACACACACACACACACGCACACTTGCACACACACTCAAACACACACCATCTTCACAGTGGCATGTCCCCTATGCATACTAAATAAATCCATCATTATAACAGCCAAGTGAGTGAGGTGACAACATAATAGATATAAAGTGAAATCTCCATTTTTATAATCAGCCCGCTTTTGCTGTTTAGTCCAGATACTTTACGCTGTGGTAGTAATCCTGAGCTGAGTTTAGAGAATGCATATAGATAAACGACAGGCGTATAGACACACATGAACACACACAAAGCCTGGGCAAGAAAAATTCAAGGGCTTGTTGCTGCTGCGGTATCTCGTCTTCCTCTACTGATGGCATGAACACTAGGGAGCAGCCTGTACCTTCTCTCAGAGGCCCTGTGCTTTCAGCAGCGCAGTAGCCACTGATGCGGTCTGCACACGATCTAACAATCCATCAGGATGATCACTCACACAATAACAACGGCTTACCACAAGACATCGTTTAAAGTAATGTCACATTTAAACAGAAAGCCACAATTAAATATACATATATAATTCGGCTAGCCTTTTTCGTGGGAGAAACAAAACTAAATCAAACCAAACATAATGGATTATTAATCACACCTATTTCAAGTAAATTTAGATTTAAATGTTTAAGGCCTACTCTCACTCTGATTTTTACCCCATGGTTGAGGCTAATTTTTTACGTGTGAAGTCTGTTGAAGCAGTGAAGGGAATTAAGGTCTTAGACACTCCTTGCACAGCACACAAATGTTTGACTTTATCATGTGAGATCCGATCAAACCGCGTCAGCCTGTTTAGTTTTTTGCTAGTTTGCTTAATCTATTCAGGATAGGTACAAGGGGGGCAACTGCAAACAGCCATAGCAATCAAG
Source organism: Ptychobarbus kaznakovi (assembly GCA_027422405.1). Lineage (NCBI taxonomy): Eukaryota > Metazoa > Chordata > Actinopteri > Cypriniformes > Cyprinidae > Ptychobarbus > Ptychobarbus kaznakovi. The sequence goes on from CM049799.1 coordinate 7,443,605, forward strand.
CTTTGCACAGTGATTATATCTCAGGGAGAGACGAGGAGATCTGAATCTTAGACTGAGGCTTAATATTTCAAATGAAGTGAAGCGCTCCCAACAGCCCTGCTTATTTACATCCTGCAATACTGCAGAGCTCTCTGAACATCTTTCCCCGTGATCACAGACAAAAAGCAACCCTCCAACTCACCTGCAATAATGAGTACTGTGAATTGCAATTCATTTATTTAAACATTTGTATTTTCCTCTTTTTTTTCTCCATAGATTACAAAAGAAATAGGATAACATCTTGCATTTTATCCCCACTCTTGCATTTCTGCTGTTAACATATTTTACATAGAATCTTTTTTTTTGTTAAGGGTTTCTTTGTTTTGTTGTTTTCCTCTTCAATTTTTTCTGTTTGTTACCACAGTAAAAATTGTTCTGGATGTCCTCGATAGCTTTAGAAAGTCCTAGAATATCCTGAAGTAGAAAGACACATTAAAGCTCAAATATCCACCCTTCATAAGAGAAGCCAGGACAGGTCAACATTATTATTCCACATCTTTTGCATCAAGTACACAGGTGTCAGAGTCAGATTCTCCCACAAGGTTTTGATGCTGTTGAAACCATCACTAAATCCCTGTTTTTAGTCAATTTGCTCTCGAGAAATGTTAGCTTCCTCCTGAGAGCAGCAAAATGAGGTGCCAAGTTAACATGTGTTCCGTATCCATTCATACTTTGAAACCACTGACTTTTAAAAATGGCATGGGTGGAATATCACACCTCACACTCCCGAGATGCCTGCTGCTGGCACGTGCAAGAGCCGTACTCGTTGATGATTACAAGTGCCCCCTCAATATGGTTAGGTTTGTAGTCAACGTAGTACTCGGATGCAGACGTAGTAGCCATCTGCTGCATGGTCTGCTTCTGCTTCTGCTTGCGGCGCTGGCTGGTGAAGCACTGCCTCAACTGCCTGATGCCTGCTGGGAAACATTTCCAGGACACATAGAGCATGAGGACCATGATCAGGAAGGAGAATATGAGGGCCATGGTGCCTGTCACCACCTTGTGAATCTGCATGGTGCTCTCCAGATCATCAGCAGACGCAGTCACCGTTAAGGAGTTAGTCACCACTTCCCCGCCCTCCACTTCCTGCAGTTCATAGGGGTTTCTCGTCGGGCCATCGTATATGAAGCCTCTGGCACGGTTTCTGGTAGCGGTAAAGATCTGCGTTGTTGCTTCCATGTTGTCCTCGCATAATTGGAAAGCGTAGACGGCATCCAGAATGTCCTCACCCTGTGCGATGTCTGGGCTGGCGCACAACAGGCCACTGTCACGTTGTCCCTGGAAGTTGCTGAGCCAGGAAGCCAAGGCACAGACATTCCTACTGCATTCCCAGTCATTACCCGATAGAGTGATGCTGCTTAGGGATGTCCATGAGTCCAAAATCCGCTGATCTATGTAAGTCAGTTTATTAGAGTCCATCATAAGAGTCTTAAGGTTGGGCACACTCTCAAACACATGTGGCTCAATGTACTCAATCTCATTGTTGGAGAAGTCAATCTTCTCCAAATGGTCCCAGGTCCAGTCAAGGGTGCTGACCACAATGGTGGCCTTATTGTTTCGCATGTAGAGGGTCCGCAGGGATATGAGGCGGGGGAAATGAGCAAGATTGACTTTCACCAACTCGTTGTGCTCCAGATGCAGCTCAGTGAGCTTGAAGAGTCCGGCAAATGAATTACGTGCCAGGCTCTGCAGCTGGTTGTAACCCAGATCCAGGAATTGCATGCCCCTGCAATCCTGGAAAATCCGCACAGGGATGAATTTAAGGACATTGTAGCGCAAATGTAAATTGGTAAGCTTCCGAAGGCCATGGAAAAGGTCTGGCTCCAAGGATTGAAGTCTGTTATAGGATAAATCCAGTATTCGCAGATTGGGCAGAGGTCTAAAGGTCCCGTTGGGCAGGCTTTCTATCTGGTTGGTGCTCAGATCTAACTCTTTAACCCTTCGCAGCCGCTCGAAAGCGTTCTCCTCCACAATCTCGATGTTGTTATGATCCAAGTAGAGCCAGGTAAGCTGTGACAGGCCCACAAAGTTTCCCTCCCGCAGCTCAGAGATGTTATTCTCACGCAGGGACAAACCAATGGCGCTGCTCAGGTTTTGGGGGATGTCAGTCAGGTTGAGCCCTTCACAATACAACAGCTTGTTGTCGCATCGGCACGGCCTTGGACAGCTCCCCCCCACCAACGGAACTATTTTCAGAACAATGCCCAGGGAGCACAGTATTAGCCCAGGGGGCTTCCTTAGCGGCCACTTTAGGTACAGACCAATTAGGAGGAAATCCATTAGCATGAATATCCTGCAGTGTCGTGGAGAAAAAGTCCATTGAATCTTTCAGATCTTGGTCATTTTTGATTTTGTGATTTGTAAATCCCCAAGTCTTTTCAGCTGATGTGTATTTCTAGAAAATATGGATGGTGATTTGTTATTTAAAGAATCAAGAAATCCTGCCACGTCGAAAGGAGAAGAGCGACAGCAAATAAACGACAAGTCACTTTGAACATATTAGATCAGAGAAAGGAAAAGAGAGGCGAAGGTACAAAAAATGCACTTCTCGAGAGAATCAATCTCACATGAAAGGATGCCTACTCACCCCTTTCCCGAGGCTGACAACCTCTATTCAGTTGATCCCTTTGTGTCGACACTAATTATGTGTGAAACTAAAAAAGACCCCAGTGTGGTACAAATTCAGCCCCCCTCCTTTTCATCGGACACCAGATCCTGGCAGACTTACAATGTCTTAGTTCTCCTCGTGTGAAAGAGCCAAAAAGAGAACGAATCCAAGTACCATTCAGCAGGCTGGTAGGAAGTGCAAGTTTCCCGGGCTGCATGCATGAGCGCTGTCCTCTCTCCGTCGTTCCTCTGCATTGACTGCTGCGCCGAACTGTGGGAGAGACGAGCGGGGGAAAACGTGCATGAAGGAGGGAATAATCCACTCCAAACTCTCACTCTCCCTCTTTTCCTCCCTTCTCGTCAAAGACTCCTGATCTGTCGTCGCAAATCACCAGCCATAACCTAAAATGATCACTGATCTGCACAATGTACATTGAGTGAAGCTCGTTGGCATTCTGTCAGTGCTCGTTTCGTTTCTTCACAATTATACACATGCAAAAGCTGTGTGATCAGCATCATATAGCTCTCTTTTTCTTTTTCCTGTCCTTTTTTAATTATTTGTATACCAGTGATATCCAAAGATCATTGATTATAGGCTGTCTAGTAAGACTCAAATCTTCAGCAATGTCTTCTTTGTATGAATCTCATTTCCTGTGGGCTGCGGAGGCTGTAGATGCTGAGGCTGAAGGCAGGCGTGGTGTATGGGGAGGAGAGAGATGCTCGATCCGTTGCAGCAGACTAGTGCACTGGCAGTGCATGCAGAAACACCTTCTGTTCACTGAGTGTCGTAAGCCACTCACAATTCAGCCCAGGCGCTCTCTCGCTCTCTCTCTCTCTCTCTCTCTCTCTCTCTCTCTCTCTCTCTCTCTCTCTCTCTCTCTCTCTCTCTCTCACCTCCTCCTCCTGCTCTTCTGCTCACCCTTTTTTTTCTTCAATGCTCTCTATTTTTCTTACTTTTCTTTTATCTCCCTCTCTATTTTCGATGCATGAGACAATTTGATATTTAAGAGAGGCTGGGCTTAAACTATGGATTAAATTAAGCACAAAACTGCCCCCCCCCAACACACACTCCCTCCCTTGCTTCCTAAATGAATTGGAACACACCATCTATCTGCCAGTGTCTACTGTTAGTAGTACATGGTTTGCTTATTATTGCAGATTAATATCCTTCTAATGACTTAAGCAGTGTGTCAATTCCCTGTGGTTAGATGTGTTGAAATTCTTGCGTAAAAAAGAGGATAATTTAATATTTTTTATTAATTATTATAATTTAATCTATTATTATAGGAAGAGCACATGGCTATGGGTGGGCAGCAACCAAAATGACTATCTGCATACTTAATATACATTGCAGTATATCATATGTGACTCTGGACCACAAAAACAGTCATACGGGTCATTTTACTGAAATTGAGATTTATACATTGTATTCATATGGAAGCTGAATAAATAAGCGTTCCATTGATGTATGGTGTGTTAGGATAAGACACTATTTGGCAGAGAAACAACTATTTAAAAAAAAAATTATAGGGTGCAACATAATGAAATATTGAAAAACATCGCCTTTAAAGTTGTCCAAATTAAGGTCTTAGCAATGCATATTACTCATCAAAAATTAAGTTTTGATATATTTATGATAGAATTTGGAATTTGCTAAATGTATTCATGGAACAGGAGCTTTACTTAATAGCCTAATGGTTTTTGTTATAAAAAAAAAATATATAATTTTGACCCATATAATAATTTTTTTATAATATATATATATAGTGTGTGTAGGTATTTAGTTGCATTTAAATATTATACTTAAATAATTAAATAATAAATAAAATACTTAATTGAAATATTTCTATTTGATATATATGGCTACTATAGAATTTTAAGCAAATGTCCACCTCTGGATGGCATCAACAACATTAAACTTTCTTATATCGAGATTTGTATTATTGATTGTGGATAAATAACACTATGTCACTGTGAGTGCCAATGGCTAGGTACTCTTGCTAGCCGATGAGCTATCCTAAACCAAAACTGATACGGTCTCTGAGCGAGATTAATGTGTTTTTTGCCAGACTCCAATCAGACCATCAGAGTGAGTTCAAAATGGCATTGCAGTATAAGCATTGGCTTTTCAGGCTGTTAGTTTGTTGAAAAAATGAGCTTGTGCACTGTGAGCGTGGTAATGGCATCACACACCATGTGTCATAGCGGTTAGCTGGTGGTACACATAAGCTCAAATATAGTCCACGGCATGGCGACTCTCCTCTCCTCCCCCTTACGCCCCAGCCCCACCCTCACACATTGACCTAGTCCTAAACCAGAATCACTACATTTACATTTCATAATGTCTTCCTGGGCTTGTTTATCACAGCCATTTCAAGTCTCGCCATCCAGTTGGAATACAGATATCATCTGTTTCCACTTAGCCAGGCTTACATAAATATTCTGCTCAGGAGCCTTGTTGTAGTGCACCGCGGATTGCAGTCCCCAGGCTTGTCATTTCATTACGATTAATTTTCAAGGACAATGAGCTGTGACGATCCTGTACATGAAGCTAGCATGCATCTGTTGGTTTGCCTGCTTTCTGATGGCTCCCATAATTTCAAGATCAGCCTATTCCTTTGCTTAGCACGCTGTGAAATATGAATTAATCTCATGTTGAAAATATGCCACATATAGTCTCCTTAGTCCGCTAATTGGCACATGAGTCTGCAAACAAGGGCAAGTGAACAGCGTCTGCTCGGATTACCTTAACTCACGACTAAAACTCCTACGCCTTGAGGAAAACAGCCCACTAAGCTTTGCTCAGCATAGACTTGAGATAAACACAGGGGTATTGGGCCAGCTTTAGTCTGCTTTTGAGCTAAAACCAACAGATCTTAGAGAAGCTGACAGGACGGCAACTATTTTGAGCACATCCAAATTGTACCACATTGTATCTCAAAGAAAAAAAAAATCCACAGCAAAATGTACATTTTATTTCAATTATCCAGGTGATTATATGAAATAACAGCATTTCTCTACTGTTTCAATGTGCAGTGCCTAAAATCTATTACCTATTACCCTAAATGCTCAGCAAAGATTTGACAGAGAAATGGATGTGTTGAGCTCTAGGCGGAAGGAAAAAGCCTACGACCGTGGCTGTCCCAAAGCCCGATCTGTCTCTCATCCACCTTGCCCATCGCTCTTTAGCTGTAATAAATGGGTGCAGCATCAGCTAATGACTTAGTGCCCAGTAATAACTTGACACAGCGATGAGGAAATGTGAGAACTCAACTATTCCTGAAAGTGACTCTGAAGCACTTTTGGTTAGAGTGATCATTGGCCAGATGTGGTCTCATTGTTTTTTTTATTTTTGTTATTATATAGTATTATTGCATTTATATACTATTATAGTATTTATTTTTTGAGTTACATTTGAATTTTTATATTTTCACTTTTCATTTTGATAATAGTTTTATTTTAATTTGAGTACCAAATAAAAAAAATAAATAAAAGTTTAGAATAACTTGGGTCATATGGGTTTACAATAACTTGAAAGTCATAATGGGATTCAGAAACAAAGCTCCTATTTCATTTAAATATATATATAAAAATAATAATAAGTGCACTTTTAAAAACAAGTTATTGTTATTGTCAAAAGGATTATATTGATTTTGGAATATAATATGTTTAAATATTAAACAAATATTTTTTTTCATTGTTCAGATCGCAGTTGTGTCTATATTGTTTACCCCATGCAATTTACAGCGTTTCAATAAATCTGAAAGGTACCTTACTTGATAGATATGACTCATCTTCATTTCCATACTTAATAGAGATGACATGAACAAAGGAGGTGGACCTGAAATTATTCAGAGCGTCAATTAGATGTGCATTGTGTTTATGCGTTATACACCTAATCAATATTCTGTTATGTTCAATGGCAATTATTTTCTGTGCCATTGAGTGTTTAACCACATATCACCGTATCCGGTGGAGCTAAGCCATTAAACCGCTAATGCTTAAGTCCACCGTAGCCCTCCTGAAATGATAATGTATACCTGCTCTGCCCTGTCCTGATTAGACTTAAAATGGCTGCACTTGCCAGGCAGAGCACAGCATTTAGGGACGTGTCTAATCAATGGCTCTGCTCTGGATTAGCAGTCCTGTCAGTGAGGTCTAGCTACCCACCTCAGTCATGCTGCAGAGATTTGCATGCAGACCTGCACAAAGTTACTACTATTCCTGACCAGGGGAAGCATTGCCTTGAAATGTCTGGTCTTTTTTTGTTCTTTATTTGCCATCTTGGATAATAGACTACCGGTGCAAAAAGAAAAAAAAAGTCACCCATTTCCCCAAGGACCTGACTCCACAGGCCTACTCTCAGATGGGTATGAAAGAGTCACTTCTCTCAGTGGGCCATTTGGACAATGTGAGTCATCAAAGGAATGTAGAAGTCTTTGTGGAAACAGTGAGTACTCCTGAGTGACCCTCCTCACTACTCATTGGGCCGTTGTGCTGGTTTAGGATCGTTGGCCCTTATTAATGCGAGTGGGATACTTTGAGTTGTCAGAACAAAACAACATGGGGCATATTCACACCTCTTTTTTTCTGTCTGTGCCCTTAACCTACTTCTTTGTTCTTAGCTGAATACATTTTCATTAGACCTGTATGGAATATGCACTCAAAGACCAAAACTGAGCTGATTTGGGAAGAATCTGAACTTTTGCCTTTAATGAAATTCTTCAAATTCCTCACCACTAGCAAGTTGCATTCATTTGTTTTTCCTTATTATAATTGCAAATGGTTTTGGACAAATTTTGTGCAAATAAATGATATATTTTATATTTTTTGCATTAAGATACATTTTAATATTTATAAGTCCAGTACTCTCAGCTCCATTTTATTTCATATTTAAATCACTTCACATATTTTTTCCCTCCTCTCAACAGGGGGATTGTATGATTTCAGTCTCCTTCATTTATAAGCGCGAGCAGTGGTACATTTGAATCATGGTCAACTTAGGCCACCTTTCCACTATCTCTAACAAACGACAAGTGACAGACCGGAAGTCATTTATTTCCAATGTAAAGTAGAACGGGAGCTGTGTGTAGTGTGGGGGCGAAAGGCAACAATTGTATGTGAAAGTCAGAGATGGTGGAAAGGCAGCTTTAACGGTAGTACATTAACCCTGAATTTATTTGATCAGAAACAAAATAAGAACAAGAAGAAAGTTAGAAAGTTCAAAAGATAATGCATCATTGCTGAATAGAAGTATTAAGTTCTTTCAAAAGAAAACAGACATTTTAATAATCACACACATGCAAGTAACATGATGATTATATGTATGCTGTACAGTCTGCTTGGATAATATTAATGTAATCACTAAGAATGTTTACAGTATGTTAGCTTTTTAAAAATCAAATAGTTTGAAAGTAATAGTCTTAAGGTAGCACTTTTAAAACAAGTATCATAATTGTGAAGATCCAGAAGCCTTTGCTCTTCAGCCCCATTCCCTAGCCGGTTCCTGCCCTGAGGCTAAAGGGTTATTGATTTGGCTCTCTAAGCAACTCCATCTCCACTGAGAGGTTCTTTAGGTGAACCACAGCTGATGCCTCCTGACCAAGGTACTTTGGTGTGATAAAATGTTGTATTGTGTTCATTCAGCAGAGCCACACTTCATGTGTTTTTGCATTTACCAAGAGGGCAGGCAGTTCCTGCTACCTACAGTCATGATGTATGTGTGTTTATTGAATTCATTTTATAATATAAGATCATTTATCCGATTAGTTTAAATTAATAAGTTGTATCAGCATTCGCTGAGAAAAGCCAGCAAATGCAAATAATTCAAGTATGTTATCCACCTTATTTTTAATGTAAGAGAGGATACAGCATTTTGTGTCTTCCTGTTATATTAGCTATACAAAAACAGCCTTTATTTATCATATTATTTAATTAATTATAATCATAAACACTCTGGCCTGTAGCATAAGTAGTTTCACCATGTACTGTGATGTTATTCTAGTTATTTACTACAGTAATAGCAGCTAATTAATCCAAATATCACACATTCAAAGAAAGCAGTTAACTTCAGTGTTGCAAAATAAGCCATTATGAAATATAGTGCAAATCACTGAACTAACAGTACACAAAGTGACTCTATATGTACTCAACACTTAGGCTTAGATTTTTTGTTTTTGTTTTTCATATTAGGGGACGTTATTGCTTTTGTGTTTGCATAAAAACAAATAATAATAATAATTTCACAATTTTTTTCCTCTAATTTAGATTCTAAAAATAAATAAATAAAATGGAGCTTTGCTGTAGTCAGTTGTTCATGTCTAAATTCAGATTTGAATCAGTTCATGATGAATATTGACCTGATCCATACAATACAGTATGTGAAAAATGGGACTGTTGAATCATGCATACTTGTGAAGATACTGAGTTTTGGAACAGATTGAGATATGTGTGATTTATTTAATATGTTGTTTTGTAATGACATGTTGTTGTTTGATTTTTCTGGATTAGAGGATTCTTTGTTTTGGCGTATGATCTTCCACCAGCCTGGGCATGTTTTTTTGGCTTTAAACAATTTAAATAAATTCCATCTTAATCCTTCTTGAATATCCTCAATGTACTGCACAAAAAAGCATGTAGAGCCACTGAAACAGCCAGACAGCTTATATATCCTGGTAGCATGTTGACTAGCACCTCTTTTATCAAACTTCGATTAGTGAAAATAAACAATGGACAGTCATGTTTATTGCAAACAAGCATCCCATAATATGTAGACTTTGATGTGTAGTCTCATGAGTTATCATAAGCTCAATATTCAAACCAGCTATTTTGTCTGTCATTACTATCACAAAGCAATTTGTCATTACATGTCAGTTGCTGTCTTCATGGTTGCCCATAAATCCTGCTCATGAATCACTCGTTGAATCATTCAATGAATCATTTTTTGATGCATGACATCCTAGTTTCTGTCTGCCGTTGTCAATATTGTTTTCCCCCCTCTGTCTTTAAATGACACTGTCACTAGGGCTTGTCACACAAGTTCATGCTAGTGGGCAGGTTTTCATGTCGCCTGACAATTAACAGCATCTCATATTAAAGAGCTCTATGGAAATTCGTTATTGAGCCCAGCGGTGGCTAAAGAGGGGTCTCTGGGTGTGTAATGTGGTTAATGCTTAATTGGCCCTCTGCTGAGATAATGTAGAGGAATGACAATGAAGGGTCAGGCCTGACGGAGGCTTACCCTGCCTGTGAGAAGGGAGAGAGGGGACCATAGAGCTTACCGTGAGCTGGAGCTTTCACCAGACAGCTGATCCCATTTTGTATAGCCAGTTGAAGGGAGGGAGACGAGATGGTGTTGTGCATTGGTTAATGATGAGGGTTGCCAAAAATATTTTTTTATTTGTCACATACACAATTATACAGAGTATAACCAGCAGTGAAATGTGTGCTCTGCATTTAACCCATCCAAGTGCACACACACCTGGAGCAGTGGGCAGCCGACGCTGCGGCGCCTGGGGAGCAGTTGGGGGTTCAGTGCTTTGCTCAAGGGTCTCACCTCAGTCGTGGACAATTCCTGCCGGAGCCGAGATTCGAACCCACAACCTCGGGTTACAAGTCCGACGCTCTATCCATTAGGCCAAGACTGCCCTAAAACTAGCAATCAAATTGACAAATTGACCAGCAATCAATGTTTGCTGACCATTTGGAGTGAGTCATGGTTCATTGCCGTTACTCCTTTGTCCAATGCACTTAACCTCATTTTGCTCCAGGGGGATTTTTAGTTCATTGTGCCATTCAATGGAGGAATGTGGAACACACAATATGGAACATGTAGAAACTCCACTGGCCCTGGTCATATATTCTGAAGATTCTATTCTATTTGGACAGGAGAGACAGTAACATGATGGATGGATAGATGGATAAGTAGAACAGCAATTATTTAGCAAGTATTTACCTGTATTTATATGACGAAAATAGTCATGTAAGTATCATGTTTAAATACAAGTTGTTTTTGTATTTTCATTTATTTTACATTTGAATAATAATAATAATAATGTATATATGAACTCGCAAGTGTTAAAATGTTAAATTCTGTAAAAAATACCTTATAAAGCTACTTTTTATATTTATTCACTATGCTTTTTACATTGTAGTACGTAATAATAATAATAATAATAATAATATAACAAGGTGTTATGTACAAAATATTAAAATATTAAAACAATATCTAGGATATTTACTTTTCAGTTAATAAATTATTTCTCCCCTATAAATGAATACACATACAAATATTACATAATTATTGCATACTATATTTCTTATTACAAATGTGATTACAAACTACATTTATTTATTTGTTTGTTTGTTTGTTTGTAGTTAACTTGTTGCTGTTAATATCTATATTAAGAAAAATCCTAGTAAAACATTGCTCTTTTTCTTTCAAATATTCCATGAACTCCCAATCACCCATTTGCAGTCCCCTGGGAGTCCATTGACCCCGTTTTGAAAACGCCTGGGACAGACAGACAGGTTGGACAGGATAGATGTTCAGATAGAGGAAGGTTAGTGAAGAGGTGAGTCTGAGAAAAGCTGAATAAATGAAGGTAGTGATAACGGGACTTTTGTAGTAAAAACTGGTTGTTTGTATACTGAACAATGTGGAAAGCTATTTCCTCAGTAACCTGTATTCAGCGCTGTACACTTAGAAAGAACCTCATGAAACCACAGCTAGTGGTAGAAACAGATCTGTCCTTTGACAATGAAAGACAGACTTGTAACTGCACACTCAAATCAACTTCTGCTTGCAGTGAACCGACACACGCATGTCACCGGTTGCCGGAGCATGAGTGGAATCCATCGACACAGACATCACCTCCCTCAAGTGGTGTAAAGCTCTCGTTTATGTGTGTATGATTGTGGTAAAGAATTTAGCCAGATCCCAGGAGTGTGAAGTGCTGTATGTGCTCTGATAAGCACCTCCCAGACTTCCAAATGGGAAAATCAATAAAACTTAATATTTACAGTCTCGGATATTTGCCTGGTGGGAGAATGTGTCACATAGAGCTGTGTTTGAGTGCCCATTGAGACCATATGTATATATCAACACATGTGTTTGTGTCTGTCAGAATCATCATATTTCTCAAGTGAATAAACCCAGTTCAGCTCTCTAGCTGAAACAGAATTAAAGTAAGTAGAAGTAGAATGATGGAAGTGTGTGTTTAGTCCATTCATTATTTTCCAACCCAGCAGCAGACACAGTAGGATGTATTATGATGATGGATATTATAAGATGCAGGGCCATGCTGGGGGTTCTGAGTACTGGCTGCTTCAGTGACTGTTTGAGGGTGGCTAGACAGGGTTATTCAGCAGAAGACCAAGACAAAGAAGCAGTGTGATCCTAGATTGGTGGTGTTTTGCTTACAGCTCTTAGACACAGGCACTAGAGTTCTTAACCATGCATACAAAGCAGTTTCACTAGATTTGTGCCTACTTCAAGCTCTGCCCACACCCTCTCATTCAAAAAAATGAATGTTGCTCTAGTGCTTTTTCTAAACTGTGCTGTACTTCATTCTTCATTGCTGGCCACCCCATCCCACTACTGTTGCTCTCTGTCTGTAACGTCTCCTCACCTGTTAGAAACCGAGGAACTTGGGCTTTGAATGTTATATAGCCTAATTACACTACACACAGCAGCACAAGTTAACTAAATATGTGGTCACAAGTAAATGTAATTAAATGTATTTGGAAAAAATATATATAATCTTGAATTTGAACATAGGTATTAGAGGTGTCTGATTTACTGGTAGACAAGATTAACCGGTAGAAATTTGGGAAATACTTTATAATAACTGCACACTATAAATCATTAGTTAAACATTAGTAAATGGTCAATTCATCCTTTATAAAGCACTGTTCCAACATTAATAGGCATTAGTAAGCAGTTTATAAACATATCTATAAATGTTTTGTTCTTGAGCATATCTATAATGTTTAATAATTGTTTTCATACTTTATTAATGATACATTTATCATTTCTATTTTTTTATTTACAAACCAGTTATTTAAGAGTTGTCAGTGGTGCACATGATAATTTAGAAAGTGTAAGTAAATTATGAATAAACTATTTAAATGTACATGTATAAATTGTATTATTTAGACACATGATAATAGTTGCTCAGTGTGTTAATAAATGCTTTATTAACAAATATTCATGCTGTAATTCATAATTGTCAGGTAGTTATAAAACATTTAGCACTTGCCAGCCATCTATTTTTGTATGCTTATCTAAAGTGAGGACTATTTATTCCTTGTAAAGCATTTACAATGGAGATGTAAAAGCTGATTTATCTTCCAAACAGAAAAGTTAAACAAGCACAACACAGAGGGATACAGAACACAGACATATTTGTTCAGGGTGCAAAGAAAATGAAACTTTACAACTGTGCACTTGATAAAAACAAATTAAAAATTAACCTATACAATTTCATAAAAAAATAATAAACTGAAAATGAATGTGTACAGTTGTACAGTTTTTTTTTTGCATCTTGAAATACATATTTCTGAGTTCTGTATCCCTCTGTGTTGTCTTGGTTTATTTTTTTTTCTGTTAGGAAGATAATTGAGGCTTTAAATTTCCTTTGTAATAGATACGCTTATAAATGAAGAACAGGGCATTTAAAGCTGTATTTATAAACTGCTTACTAATGCCTATTAATGTTGGGACAATGCTTTATAAAGGATGACTATTTACTAATGGTTACCTAATGATTCATAGCATGCAGTTATTAGAAAGTGTTACCGAAATGTGTCAACCGGTAGAGATTTTGGACTATCATCTCTATAGTGGTTACACGCTCATGTGACGTAGGCCTTATGTGTATATATTTCTCATTTCAACTATTGTTTCACATTTTCAATTATTTTAAATATCAGTATTCAACGTTTTATGTTAAAAACAAAACATTCGGCCAATTTATGCATCTGTAACTGCAGTTTAAATCTATCCAAATCCCCTCTGAGATATATCAACCGTGTAAATACATCTAAATTATATTTCAGATGCAGAATCCAGAATCATTTTCTTAATTTGGAATGAAAGACACTAAGTATCGGATGAAGTGCTTCTTATTCTAACCCAAAAATACAAAATGAAAGAAAGAGTTCAAACTGAACACAATCTTGCTGCTCAAGCTGTGTATGAACATTTGTTTTATATATTTATTTGCTTCTTTTCCATTTTGCATTTTGTATTTACTTATACTTTTACTTTCAATACTTAAGTATGTTTAAAATAAAAAAAAATACTTTTCGTACTTAAGTACAAAAAATATCACATACTTTAAGACTTTTACTCACATAATATTCTAAACGGTGATTTCAACTTCTACCAAAGTCATTTTTGGTAAGGTATCTGAACTTTTATTTGAGTATGGTTTTCAGATACTGAAAAACACACACTTGTATGTGTCAAAATGCCTGTCTTTACAAGTATCCTCATAAACACAGTCATTTAGGTATTAAGTGAAAGCAAACAGTTGAGAAAGAAAAAAAGTGTAACACTACATTGGATCCATGCAGCTCTTAAAGTGACAGCAGTCTAATATTCCTGCTGTCTGGCATTCATGTTAATCACACAACAATAGAGAGGAAATCTCTGACAGTTCTTGACTGAATCACTTTTTTAACTTTAATAAGAATAAATATTGAATTTATGAAGTATATTTAGTGTTTTAATACATTTTATTACTTTGTATATACATTTGTATATTAAATTTGATAAAACATTTCTTATTTTTTGTGTCCTATTGCTAATAATTAGCTTCTTATTCTTTTATAATCACTGACTGTTTACATTTACATTAACATTTAATCACTGAGCAATTCAATTCAATTCAAGATTATTCGTATAACGCTTTTTACGATACAATCGTTGCAGAGCAACTTCACAGGAAATTAAGTTTCTAAAATAGATTTATATTGTAGAAACTCAATATAATTAACTTAAGGCAAAATGTGGTTAATTCAGTATAATCGCTGATGGTTGGCTTCCTCTGAGGTCCTCCGAGGGGTTGTCATCATCTCTTCTCAGGTGTTCGGTCATCTCAGATCATTTAAGGGTTGGATCCAGACTGAAGCTTGTGTAATTCCTAGTTACCACGGTATGTTAATGTATGTATGCATGTATGTTTTCTTTCATTCACTCATGCAGTTATTTTAACTCTTCAGCCATTCTATCCATCCATGCCAAAAACCTGGATTCTTTGAAATCCTTTGTTGCTCTGTGAGGTAGTACAATACGCATGGTTGGATAAAAGGACACTGCCATTTATGTGCTTGTTTATGGTGCAAGGTGAGCAAACAATGCATCCCTCTAATAAGTTCAAATCCTTTTATGCTTACATATGTTGACATTCTTTATAGGCATATAGGTGTTTTGGTGGTTTGTTGTGGGAGGCAACTTATCTCAGGCTAGCCAGCCACTTTAATTACCGCAAAGCTAACACCCCCTCCTATTCCATGGCCAACAACCAACAAATCAAACACACACACACACACACACACACACACACACACACACACGCACGCACACACACGCACGCACACACACACACACACACACACACACACACACACACACACACACACACACACAGTCTCTCTCTCACTCTTAACTCACCACATACAGTCTTAGCATGTAACACTTTTTCTTGTCATCATCTCACCTGTTGTCATGGTTACCATCAGGGCTTTATTGCGAGTCAAATCCAGGCACCAGGCCCAATGCACTCACACACTGCTCAGGTTGAGTGGATCGTTCTCATGCCCTCACAACCCTTCCACCACACAAACCAAAGCACCACACAGTGCATAATTTTCTCCATCTCAGAGGTTTGTTTGGCTTGCACTCACTGCCTCTGTCTTTTCATGTGACGTTGGGCACATGCATGTCAGTCAACATTTAAAAGCAACACTGACTCACAGGACATGAGTGGAAACAAGCGGGAGGGAGAGATGCTTGTCACGATGCTGCTTTGTGAATGTGTGCTTGAGACAAAAGGGGAGAAAAAAAATACAGCGCTCACATTGCTTGTTTTACATGCAGTGGGCGTCTTTCAAGAGACTGTTCGAAAATGTGACATGCTTTTCGGATATTAGTTAAGAGTTATGAAATCCGTCATAGCAGAGACGTACAGACACATTATGATTATGATGCCTCCCTTCAGATATTAAAGAGAAAATATCATATCCAAAGCATTGTGTTGATGGGATTATTTTTTTATTGGTGTTTGAGTTACATTAAAGCAATTTCACACAAGCCAAAGTGATATGATTTAATACAGCACCATGATTGCAAGTCT
Organism: Ptychobarbus kaznakovi; assembly: GCA_027422405.1. Lineage (NCBI taxonomy): Eukaryota > Metazoa > Chordata > Actinopteri > Cypriniformes > Cyprinidae > Ptychobarbus > Ptychobarbus kaznakovi. Next base: position 7,459,609 of record CM049799.1, read on the forward strand.
TATTTGATCAAATACAGTAAAAACAAGAGTAAGTATATAATTTTTTTCTAAATTATTCTAGAACCTTCATTTATTCCTTTATTTATTTCAATATAGTGAAATATTAGTTATTTTTATTATTATTCATTCATTTTTGTTGTCTTTTTTCAGGATATTTTTCAGCATTTATTGACATCTTTTGTGACTATATACACAGCATTTTGTCTGTTGGTTTGTTTGTTTGTTTGTTTTAGCATTGTAATGATATTTCACAATATTACTTTTTATATGATCAAATATTACTTTTGATCAAATAAATGCATCCTTGATGAGCTCAATAAAAAAAAAAAAAAAAAAAAAAAAAATGGATTTACTGATCCAAACTTTTGAATGATCACACTTGATGCAGCAAATACAGTTGCCAGTCTGAGCGGTTTCTATACTTATTGAATACATTTTATTTTTACTTTAGATGGCATGCCAGCAGCACAACTATCCGTTATCAAGTCCAGGCAAAACATTGGCAAAAAGGTTCAAATCCATAATGAAGGTGCGCCAGGCAGCGTAACAAAAAAAATGTGGCTTAAGCTAATCGACAAAGGTCAAAATAAATGAGAGTAAGCGTTATAATTTACCAGGATCATATATATTCCTATCCAGCCAGATTTCTCAGTGGATGCATGAGTAAGTCTATTTGTGTTGCTTGTGTAGGAAGAACACAGTCATGTTCATATCGGATGGGATTAAAATCATCAATGATGTCAATGAAACACCCTTAGAGAAAACTTGTCCTGTATCAGTAGAGCTTTGGTTCACTGGACTGGCTTCACAGGTCTCAGATAATAAGTTTTATGCAATATATAAATCTTTCTCATTCATGTCAACTCTTAAGCAGGCCACATTTAATAAGTGCACAGTTTACTGACGAAGGCTGAAATGGTCTGGATGCCTCTTACCACAGTGCTTTGAAAATGTACAGAGTCAGAGCAAAAGCCTTTCTCCTCCTCTCTCAGATGGTGACAAGAAGAGCATTTTGATGAATATTTATGTTCCTCCTGTCTTTTTAGAATTTGTAATTAGACACTTGGCTTTCTCTTACAAGGAAATCAAAGCCAATTATTGCTCTGCTTTTTGATGGCGATGTGACTCAGTCCTTTTGAGTCTGCGTTGCAATAAGAGATAGAAGACTCTTGAAGTTATTGTCAATGCCTCTACCTTGAGCTCCACTTAGAGCTGTGGTGCTCATGTGGGACATTTGTGTTTGAATCTGGCCTCTACATTGTTTCCTGTCATCCTTTTCACTTTTAAAATCAAGGAAATTGCAAAACTGCACATCCAGCTTTTTGTTGATGATATATATATATATATTTAAAGTTGTAACCATCACAAAAGATTACTAGAATACATTTTACGAGAAAATACTGTTTTTAATTATTTATTAGTTATTAACAATTTCTTAGTAAAAATGTTTCAAAGTAAATCCTACACCTTTTTACAGTGTACAGTGTATGTTGCCACAGATATTTAGCAATATAAACAGTTTAATAAAATCTCTACATTTCTACCATCACGTTATTAAGCACAGCCTGCCAGACTCATTGCTTCCGTCATTTCAAACTTTCCAGGCTCTCTGTCTTTCCCTCATGTTTGTGCTCCGTTCAGATGGCAGCATGTGATGAGCTGTGCAGTTTCAAGCCAATCACCTATTAGCTGTTGTTAAGGGTCCAGAAAGTGGAGATCCCGGGGGCTGCTGGTCTTTCTGATGCTGTCCACACATGGCAGTTCTGACTGCTGTGAGCCTCTCCTCCAGCTGCTGCATTGGCACACAAATGATCCCGGAGCCCGTGCATCATGTTTGGATCCTGTGTGAGCACTGACTCTCTCCAGCTCAGTCTAGTCCTCTGGTCTGCAGTCTTTGGCCTGTTTTGCAATCCTGTCTGCAGAACGTCAATGTAGCAGTGGTGTAACTGCTTTATCAGGTGTTTCTTTAACTATAAACACTATTGGATGAGTTGACCTTAATATATATATATATATATCACAGTTTCCACTGAATTATTAAGCTGCACAATATTTTTCAATACTGATAATGATAATACATGTTTCTTGAGTACAAATCAGCATATTAGAATGAAATCTGAATAATCATATGACAATAAATACTGGAGTAATGGCTGCTAAAAAAATCAGCTTTGTCATCACAGGAATAAATGTTTCGGTTGCGTACGTAACCCTCATTTCCTGATGGAGGGAACGGAGACATTATGTCGTGAGAACATAAGGGGATTCACTTGGGAGCCCCAATCGTCTCTGAATTTAAGAGAAAATGCCAATACATATTGGATAGTGGATTTTGCATACCTGAGCCACTCCCCGTGCACCCAGAAGGAAGCCTCTCCTAAATAGGCGACAGGTGCATCCACTCATCAGGTTTAGGAGCTGAGAACGTGTCCCTGGCAACCAGTGATGGTTCAAGCTTGTGGAATGGGGACATAACGTCTCCGTTCTCTCCATCAGGGAATGAGGCTTACGTATGTAAACAAGACGTTCCCTATCTGTCGGTCACTACGAGTTATGTTGTGGCCATTAGGGGTCCACGGAAAGCGCCAGAACCTGAACCCTGTTACAACCCTATGGCATAGCAAATGTTGAACACATGACAGACAAATGCCATGCAAAGGTCATTACCTTCCCATCGCCCCTGTGCAAATTCGCTGACCTTGGTACCCACAGGGACCAGAGGTGAGTACATCGCTGCTGGTGATAGCCAAGCCGCTGTTCCTTTCACCACATAAATTTGAAGGGATTTCGACCTTCAACGAAAGATTGCTTCTAGTCTTTCCTATTTGTTGTTACAACTTGGCAGTAATGACGGGAAAGCGAGCCTTCCAGAGAAGGGCGCTATATACGCCACATCTTGCCCGAAGGGAGGTGACATGTGGAGACACTAATGCGGACTGACCCAGGCCTGGGGCAGTACTACATATGGAATGGGAATCTGAGGCAGGTCCTACCTATGAGTAGCTAGGAGCAGCTGCCAGCAGAACCTGGCAGAGTTCTCTGTGTCAAAAGGAAGACACAGGTTTACAGAGAGATAGACCTTACACTGGAAAAATACAAATATGGGATTGCCCGAAGGGAATCAAGCCATGTGGACACCTAGACCAATAAAGAGACTGACCGGCGACCCGGGCAAGCTAACACCAATTCTAGGCCTGGCGTCAGACTGCTCCGCCTAGTCTGACCATCGGAGGTACTGGAGGAACTCCAATGGGCGCAATGCCCATCTCGGGACTCGGGAGTGTAACCTGTACTGAAGTTGTCCCATATGAAGCAATCCAAGCACCAAGAATGCGGCTGCAGATGCTATATGCCAGGAGGACAGCAATCCCCTTGTGCAAGAGCGGGGCGTCTCGGACTGCCACCGAATTCTCGAGAATGCTGCTGAACTTGGGAGGTCGCGAAGTCAGCAGGGATGGGTTGGGAAGTGCAAGCCACGCCCCCAAACTCCCTATAAGTGGCACCAAAGGTACAATCGACATACCCATGGTGGTGCAGCGGAAGGGAGTCAAGCTGGACAGCACAGAAGGCATCGCGTTCTGACTGATCAACGCAGAACTCCCCGCATCCCCGGAGGGACTGGCCAGAGATGGGTGGAGAGGCATTGCATCCCCCAACCGCAGTCTTTTGGCCGCTGGCAAGAGGGGGCATTGTGGGCGAGAGTGAGGAGGCAGTGCGCCGCACACTGTCAGCTCGCGAGTCTGAAAACCTGGAGGAAAAAGGACATTTCTCTTTCTTTGACAATGTGTCAAAAATGTATTTGAAACTGAGCTGCAGCACGGTGGCCAAGACAATACAGCGGTTTAACAGGACAGGTTCCACTCAGAAAAGGTCTCGCCATGGACGACCAAAGAAGTTGAGTGCATGTGCTCAGCGTCATATCCAGAGGTTGTGTTTGGGAAATAGACGTATGAGTGCTGCCAGCATTACTGCAGAGGTTGAAGGGGTGGGGGATCAGCCTGTCAGTGCTCAGACCATATGCTGCACACTGCATCAAATTGGTCTGCATGACTGTCATCCCAGAATGAAGCCTCTCCTAAAGATTATGCACAAGAAAGCTTGCAAACAGTTTTGCTGAAGACATGCAGACTAAGGACATGAATTACTGGAATCATGTCCTGTGGTCTGATGAGACCAAGATACACTTATTTGGTTCAGATGCTGTCAAGCGTGTGTGGCGGTAACCAGGTGAGAAGTGTGTCTTGCCTACAGTCAAGCATGGTGGTGGGAGTGTCATGGTCTGGGGCTGCATGAGTGCTGCCGGCACTGGGGAGCTATAGTTCATTGAGGGAACCATGAATGCCAACATGTACTGTGACCAATGTTCCCTCTATTTTTTTTTCTTGCTAAGCAAAACTTTTCTCTATTGGGCGGACATTTCGGTCAACTGAGCAAAAACATTCTTTATACCAGATCTTTACAGTGCACTCACACAAATAAGTGTGAAACTTTTAAATTTAATATGCTACTTTTATATGATTTGACCCTTTATTTGAACTAAATTATGTGCATTTTAGGTTACCTGAGAATTATTTTTTTTTTACAGTATAATACACTGCAGTTCAAAAGTTTGGGATTAACATTTTTTAAAGAAGTTTATTATGCTCATCAATGCTGTATCTATTTGACATATTATTGCAATTAAAAAAATACATATATATATTTTAATATATTTTAAAATATAATTTATTCATGTGAAGCAAAGCTGTATTTTTAGCATCATCATGTCACATGATCTTCAGAAATCATTCTAATATGCTGATTTATTATCTGTGTTGAAACTGTAGGGCTGCTTCATATTGTTTGGGACCTGTGATATTTTTTTCAGGATTCTTTGATAAATAAAAAGTTAAAAAGAACAGTGTTCATTCAAAATATAAATGTTGTGTTTCAATATGGACTAGTATTCAAAAGTTTGGGGTCAGTCATTTTTTTTTGTAAATACTTACTGAATAAAAGTAATACTTTTATTCAGGAGGGATGTGTTAAATGGATAAATGGTTATAGAAAAGAATAGTTTTTAATAAATGCTGTAATATAATACCACAACAAACTGAAGCATTTAAACTGAGATCTGTAAGCTAAATATTTTCAAAAACTGAACATGTGAATTATTATATAGCTATCTAAACATTCCTATGAAGTGCAGTTTGCACAGTACACCTATGTGTGACTGTATCTAAATTTCTCTGTTTTGTGGCCGTTCTGTGCCCATCCTCCTCTATTTCCAGCACCTATGTGTGAAGCCACTCTAATATGAGGAAGTTTCTGTTTTGTGCCGTTCTGTGCCCATTTCACATTAGCACTTTTGCGTTGGCTCTTGAATCAAGCCACTCTTCTTTTACATGAAAGTTTTTGCGTGTGCGCGGCACATGATTTCTCTGCGCGACATGTGATCCCCTCCCTTCAGAAACTGGGTCGCAGGCACTTTCCAACATGGCTCATAACGATGCCTTGCTAAAGAAACTGAGGGTAAAGGTGATTAAGCATATCTTTGGCGCACAACGCTTTCTTTCAGTGATTTTATGTCAAACCTGGAGGTGGAGGAGCACATCCACCAGCTCTTTTGTTTCATGTGTGCGCGCAATGATTTCTCTGGCGTGCAAAGGACTCCAGTGGCAACCTGTGAACTGTGACCACTCCAAAGAGGGTGAAAGTGCTGGAAAATGAACTGGTGGCCAGCCAACAAATATTGCACTTTGGGCCCAATATTTTCTGAAGCAGTGAAACTAATCCAACATAATGTTTCCACATATCTCCAGTGGCAACCTTGAAGCTGACACTCCATTCCACAGGGAGCAAAGTGTGATGGCACCTTTAATTTGCAATATTTACACTGAGGGGTGTACTCACTTTTGTGGCCAGCGGTTTAGACATTAATAGCTGTGTGTTGAGTTATTTTGAGGGGACAGCAAATTTACAATGTTATACAAGCTGTACACTCACTTCTTTAAAGTCACAGATGACTGGGGCTCCCAAGTGTAATGTTATTTCATGCAACATAACTTGAATATACTCCATTACCTCTGTAAAAAAATGTGAGGGGTGTACTCACTTCTGTGAGATACTGTTTGTATTGTATTTGTAATCAAGTAAATGCAACCTAGGTGAGCATAACATTTTGCTGACCCCAAACTAGTTTTTTTTTTGTTATCCTACATTTTTATCCTACATCCTAGTTTTTTTTATCCTACATTTCTATACTTCTGTGTGTTTACCTGAACATCAATATTTTGTGTGTTAAACAAAATAAAAGTGAATAAGTGTAGGACTAAATCTGATAAAATGTGTTTGACTTTATGGTGCTTTATAATGTTTTTGTGTCTTTCGTGGTGCTTAACAATAACACAGAATAGTATATGCACAATATCGTATTTGGATCAGCCTCTCCTGACCGATACCCGATCCGACAGAAAATGCCAGCATCGGAGCCGATACCGATCCTGAGTATCGTATCGATGCATCCCTACCCCAAACCTTTGAACAGTAGTGTAGTCTAGTCATACTTATTTTTCCTCCAAGAAATGAAAGTATTGAATTAATTCCATTATATTGGTAAAAGCCTATTAGAAAATATACTGGTAATATAGTGGTTAGGTAAAGAAAAAGCTCTCCTTAGTAGTATAAGTTGCTTTTGATGTGGACAAGAATTTATAGAATTCATTGGACAAAAGTTATTTTTGTATCCTCTTTCCAGACAACATTAAAAGTAAAACAAAAAAATAAGTCAAAAATCATTCATCTACAAAAAAAACACAAAAAAACCCTTCTAACAATCTTTCCATTTCGTCTTGTTTAAAAGTCTCCTTAGAATGGCGAGTGCACATCCTTTTGAGCGTAATGGATGAAACATGCTTGTAATGTCTAATTCCTATTTTCAGAGTCTCCCCGGGACAACTCAACTGTAATATTCAGCTCTTCAGAAACTTTCACTCCCATATAGATGAAATATGAAAGACTCGTATATGAAATCCTTTTTTTTATTAGTCTGCACATCTTTTTGAGGTACAAGGACTTGTTTTCATTCAGATGTTTCTTGAGCAATGAGTGATCATTTTCAAGGTTTTGTACAGAGCAAAACAGATACATGAGACCTGTACTACAACAAGCTGTACAGCGTCAAAAATGTCTGCTTTGTGAAAGTGTTCAGAGGCAGAAAAGTCATGACTCTTCATTTGCTAAGATGATGGTTTGCTTTTCCGTCCTTTCTTCATTCTTTCCGAATGTCTTTGTTATCCCTGCTATGAACATCTAAGGTATCTTAGTTTGTGTTATTGGAACTTTCTTGGGGGTCACAGATGCTAATTTTGTTTCCAGGTAAACCAGCATTTTGTAACCAGTATATGAATTTGTCTCACTTCTACAGAAACCTGCACATTTTGTGGGCACAAACACATAATTTTCTTAAATGTTTCCTGCTGTCAGCTGATCTTTAATGTTAGTGAATATTAATGTCCCATATGTATCATAAGATGGTTCACCACCACAGTTGGTGTCAAGTCCAGAAACCCATATCAATATATTTGATCCAAGAACCAGACCTTAACGTTTTGGTGAAGATTGGCATTCCGGATAATTATTGTTCATTGAGTTCCTGACAATCAGAACATTAGTGGCACATAAAGAGCTTGTTTACGCAGCAAACCTCCCTCCACCTCCCTCTTTTCTGTTGTATGAGTTTGAGTGTTGTGTTGTGTTCCATTACAGACTGCAAGCCAGTTCTCTCTGGCGTCTTGGTGGGTGTCATCTATCACTAAAGCAAGTGTGATTTACACCGTTGTGCTGACATTGGTTCATGGGATGCGAGCATGAACTTACCACAGCTGCAGTGTAATGGCATTCTCACCTTCACTTGCCAGCGAGAGACACTAGTAAAATAACAGTGAATACATTGTTTGTTTTGTGTACCTCTATCTGTAAGCACAGCTCAAACTTTTTTTATTGAATGCCATCACAATGACAGGATCGTCAATATAATATCTTATCTTTGTCAGGGATATATACAGTAAATACACAATATTTAGTTGTATATTAACTACTGCATTATTATTATTATTATTATTATTAGTCCAATACCCCCAACATCAAGTAGAGAAGACTGTTTGCAATGTGCGTTTTTGTTTGTGGAAGAGAAGAAAAGGAAGGAGAGGAGAAATTAAGTTAGTGAGAGGAGAAAAAAGGTGAGCCGCAAGCTGTAAACTAATAGAAGGAGCCTGTCTGATTTGTCTGATGCGATGGCGGGAATTGATATTTCCCGCAAGCCTCGGGGGCTCGAGTGGAAATTCCTCCTCTGAGCCACATCGTTCCCACTCTATCACCCTGATCCATAACTCAGAAGGAAAAATGAAATGAGAGAGGAAGCGTCAGGGGAGAATGAACTGATGAAATGGGATTATGTCCCCATATTAAGAGCAGTTCCTTAAAGGGACGCAGCGGTTCCCCTCGAGTCCTGGTTTTGGAGTTGTGCTTCTGCATTCAAAGCTTGTGTGTGTTTAATTGCAAGGCTGCATTTGGCATCTCAGTGCTGGAGCTGCCAGACATGAGAGATGTGCAAATGTGTGGATGGTGGAGCCAGAGGAGTTAGGACTGTTTATGGGCATAAGAACATGTGTAAGATGAAAGCTGAATCTCAATTCACAGACTTCTACCATAAACAAAAAGTGTTGTTGGTAGTGAAGTACATAATTCATATTGTAGGACATGAACTGGTTTCCTATGACTTTCAATTATTTTTTTCCAGTATTTTTTTAATTGTTGGTTAAGTAAGTATTTATTTGTTTGTTTGTTTGTTTTGTGCACATTTCCATTTCTATATTAGGTACCAATCTTTTAGATTAATAGACAACTGTAAATAATACTTTTCAAAAAATGTATAAGAAAAAGTTTTTTTCTATTTTATGTATTTTAAAATGTAATTTATTCCTTGATTTTCCAGTAGTCATTACTCCGGTTGTCAGTATCACATGATCATTCAGAAATCATTCTAATATGTTAATCCAGTGCTCAATAAACATTTATATTTATTATGGTATTTTTTCTCGCATTCTTTGATGATTAAAAAGTTCACAAGTATAGACATATAAATATTTTTTAACTTTATAAATGTCACTTTTGCTCAATTTAATTGCATTGCCTTGCTGATTGAAAATATTAATTTATTAAAATATTACTACCCACAAACATATAAACAATACAGTACAAAATTCATTGCGAACAAATTGTCTTGAATAGCACTCAACATTGTAAATATATAACCCCTCCCCCCAAAAAAATTCTCTCTAAAAAATCTATATATATATATATATATATATACACTGGAAAGATTGGACAATCAAGGCACATTTTGACATACATTCTGTTTAACATAGGATTGTGACACATTAATGCTAATTGTGCACACTTGCGCAGATAGTATGGGAATATGGCTGGAGTGTGCTATTGACAGAGAGAAAAGAGGAATTGTTGCCTTGTTTCTCTCAATGAGTTGCTCATGTCACTGACCTGGTTCATGGAGCCCTGTGTGCCAAAAATAGTCTCCCAAATAGTCTGAAACATAGTTCTTTTCAGGCCTTCCTCCAAAACCTCCAAACAGAACAGCTTTCTAAGACTACTTATTTCTCATCCCTCTTAACCTTTCTCATTCATTAGTGTAGGCCTTTGTTTCCCCATACACTCATTCTCATTGACCTCCCTCACTTTCTTTCTCTCTCTCTCACTTTCCAAAGCAGCCACTTGCCATTCAGTTCATGCTTCCTCAGACTGCATGGCTGCTATGTGCTCTGCTCTGCAGCAGGAATAGACAATCAGTTTTGTGTTGGCCTAATAACTCTTCCTTCTCCTCCTCCTTTTCTCCGGCCTCAGATCTCATAGCGCGGCCACTCCCCGCCTCCATGCATCAAGCCATGTCTATTTTTAAACATCTGCATTACACCACATTATGATCCCCGGTAAGTCTCCTGTCTTTCAGGGGACCATCAAAAATGAACACATCCATCAACCAGTCACATTTAATTTGTTTTGCAAACTCCTCAATGCTCGGGAGACTTCGGCTCAAAAGGACAGTTATAAATGTATTTTCCAGGTACGCTGTCATCTTGTATTTATTGTACAGTCATAGTGGAATGACGCTATTGTTTATTTGATGTATTATGAAAGCGGTGATCTGTTTCTGGTAAACATTCTTTGTCGGACAGATGCTGACTCTACTGCATTTGTTTGAACATGAGCATAAAACTTCAAATAAAGGTTTTGTTTTGTTTAGTTTTACCAAATAATTGTTATTATGGTAAAATAATAATACAATATTGTAAAATAGAATACATTATAAAATAATCATAATATTATTATTATGTAATTTCATATGGTGTAAAATCAGACATTTCAGCAGCCAGTGCTCTAGTCTTCAGTGTTACATGATTAAGAAATCATTCTAATATGCTGATTAGATGCTCGAGACATTATTATCAATGTTGAAAACAGTTGTACTGTTTAATATTTGTGTGGATACCATGATAAATATGCACACATTTATTTGAAAGCATTTCAGTATAAATGTCTTTAATGTCAGTTTTGATCAATGTTATGCATCTTTTTTGAAAACAAGTGTTAATTTCTTGAAAAAAAAAGTTACCCACCCTAAACTGTGTAATTGTAGTATTACATGTCAATAAAAATAGCAAAAGTTCCTAATACAATGAGAAATTGCATCATATTGTGCATCATCTACAAAAATGTGGACTTACTTTACAAAGATTTTCCCAAACTAGGTAACACTTTATAATAACTGTACGCTATGAATCATTAGGTAAGCATTAGCAAATAGTCAATCCATCCTTTATAAAGCATTGTCCCAACATTAATAATCATTAGTAAGCAGTTTATAAACACAGCTATAAATGTTTTGTTCGTGAGCATATCTGTAATGTTTAATAATTGTATTTTCATACTTTATTAACAATCAATTTACCATTTATAAATCATTACATTATTTACAAGCCAGTTATTTAGGAGTTGTCAGGGGTTCATAAGATCATTAAGAACATGTAAGTAAATGATTAATAAACTATTTAAATGTACATTTATAAATCGTATTATGTAGACACATGATAATAGTTGCTCAGTGTGTTAATAAATGATTTATTAACACATATTCATGCTGTAATTCATGATTAAGTCAGGTAGTTATAAAAAATGTAGCAGTTGCCAGTCATCTTTTTTTGAGCTCATCTAAAATTAGGAATATTAATATATTATAAAGCATTTATAAAGCAGATTTAACGACTCAGTTATCTTCCAAACAAACACAACACAGAGGGATACAGAACACAGAAATATTTTTTTTTAAGATGCAAAAAAAATTACACTTGATAAAAAATGAAAAAGAAACCTCTGCAATTTCACAGAAAAAAATCTAAATTAAAGTGTACAGTTGTACAGTTTTAATTTTTTTGCATCTTGAAATCAATATTTCTTTATTCTGTATCCCTCTGTGTTGTTTATTTGTTCTGTTAGGAGGATAAATGGGTCTTTAAATCTCTTTGCAATAGATATGCTTATAAATCAAGAACAAGGCATTTTATAGCTGTATTTATAAACTGCTTACTAATGACTATTAATGTTGATACAATGCTTTATAAAGGATGAACTGACTATTTACTAATGCTTACCTAATTATTAGGTGTGCAATTATTATAAACTGTTACCCCAAACTGGTTTCTAAATCAACATATGTTGTGATTGACATTTGACCATCATGTGTTGATTACAGATTTTGAGATGACTGCATCTCGCACAAATGGAGCCAATAGTTTAACTATCTTGACAAAGGAATACTCTTCTCTCTTCAGCTGGAGTGTTGATGGGAAGAATTCATGCTGTGATTTGTCTTACAAACCCACACACACTCTGCGCAGTTGTCCCTTACCCGCTCACCCTCATCAAGTCTGAGCTGGTGTATAATTACACCTAAATACCCTTATTAAAATCATCTTTTCATTGCAGGACTTCAACTCACTCGCTGGGTGACTCTCTCTTATGAAATCAGTGATTACGTCTGATAAAACACACAAGACAATGGAGTTGTGCTTTGCCTCCTGAAACAGCCGGTCTGTGACAGCTATGCTTTTCCACGTAGAAGGGTGAAACTATCGTCACCTCCCTCGATTCTGTTCTCAATCTTGTAATCACAATATTCTCACTATTCTGCACCTCACGGCAATGCTTAACACGGTCCCATCAAAGCAGCACTTCCTATGAATTACAGCTCTGCAGCTGAACGGATCTTAATTATGATCTGACTTCCTATTATGTAGAGTAAACTTAACAAATCTCTCTCTCTCTCTCTCTCTCTCTCTCTCTCTCTCTCTCTCTCTCTCTCTCTCTCTCTCTCTCTCTCTCTCTCTCTCTCTCTCTCCTCTCTCTCTCTCTCTCTCTCTCTCTCTCTCTCTCTCTCTCTCTCCATCTCTCTCTCTCTCTCTGCAATTTTATCAATGATGTTGAGTCCTTTTTTCATGTGTGGGGAGAGGATGGTTTCATATGTGAAGCTGATGATCAGGGAGGTTTTGTATTTAATTTATGAGTATAAAAAGGTGTACTTTTTTCTTTTTCTTATTATTATTTATTTAATGCATGAAAAATTGTAAGAATTTGTATGCTTGAATGTTTTTTTATTCTTAAATGTAATTTTAGGTCTCAGTTTTAAATGAATTATTAAAGAAGACCTAAAAGTCAAAGTCTCTCTCTCTCTCTCTCTCTCTCTCTCTCTCTCCCAACTCTCTCTCTCTCTCTCTCTCTCTCTCCTCTCTGTGTGTGTCTGTCTTGCACTCTCTCCCTTCTTTGCATTTGTTCTCTATTTTTGGTGTTTGACTGATTCAGATGGCCTGTGCTTTACATGCCATCAGAGTTTTGATGTTGGCCAGCAATTATGTCTCACATTTAACAAGAGGCATATTCATCTAACAGTATAATGAAAAAAAGGGGGGGGGGGGGTCGGCTGTTGTCATGTCAACACAAGTCTGGATGTTTCTGTCTTCTTAAACGAACGGAACCTTCATGTTTCTGTTCTTATGGTCTGAGATGTTCCAAACAACATCTAGTGCTTCAATAAAAGCTCGAAAATCCTGTGCAAATGAGCTCATATGATCAATGTCTCAATTTGATTTAATTAGTGATTTTTTTTTACTTGTTTATTTCCAGGTTATTATTATTATTATCCCTTAAAAAAAATAGAAAGCTTTATAGCTTACTTTTTTCACTGATTGTCTTTAACTTTAAAACAATATTTAGATGCACTAGAGTTTGTCTTTTTTGTCAGGATAATTTGATGAGTAGATTTTCTAACATTATTAATGTAAATGTACTGTACATTTTGATCATGTATTTTTGTTCTCTAGTGTGTGTGTGTGTGTGTGTGTGTGTGTGTGTGTGTGTGTGTGTGTGTGTGTGTGTGTGTGTGTGTGTGTGTGTGTGTGTGTGTGTGTGTGTGTGTGTGTGTGTGTGGTGTGTTCGTGTTTGTGTTCTCTTGAGCAGCAATTACTAATGCCTACATTTATACAGCAGTGAAAAAAGTAGACACCACACAACTTGGAATTATATTTTATCTTGTAAGACTTATATGATGTACAAATTTAAGGAGAAGCAAGACAACGTTACTGTATTTTTGAGTAAGAGACGAGGTGCTCTCAGGAGCAGCATAAGAAATTGCCAGTTAGGTACGAATTGCATTACATACTGAATTATGTTTATTCAGATCCTTAATAAGTCAGAACAGTAACAACAAATGTCTTGCTATTTGATTTTTTGTTTCCTATTGAAAAATAAATTGGGGTGAAGATTTAAGGTCACGTCACAGCCTTTGAAAACAGTTATCATCTTAAGGTATTCTGGAGAGTATTTCACAAGACAAACATTTATGTATGCTTGTAAGTCTTGTATATATACAATATATACCACAAGGTTTAATTAGCCAGTTACACTTGCATATGCAAGGCTTTAAAGCTGGACATGGACTCTGACATGGACTTTGATTTGATTCCATGAATTTGTTAAGGTTCAGATGTCAGCAGCAAAGAAAGTGTAACTGAAGTTCTCTCTGTAATAAGATACCATACTAGTGGAATGCCACACACTTGCATGCCAGAGTTCTCATGAGCTTTTGCTCTCCATCAGGTGCACACTGCTCCTGTCCAATTAACATTTGGCCCAAAGGCTAACTGTTTGTTGATCCTAATATGTAGAATAGAATTATATATTTTTTTATTTGTCACATACACAATTATACAGAGTATAACCAGCAGTAAAATGTGTGCTCTGCATTTAACCCATCCAAGTGCACACACACCTGGAGTAGTGGGCAGACAATGCTGCGGCGCCCGGGGAGCAGTTGGGGGTTCGGTGCCTTGCTCAAGGGTCTCACCTCAGTCTTGGACAATTCCTGCCGGAGCTGAGATTTGAACCCACAACCTCGGGTTACAAGTCCGACGCTCTATCCATTAGGCCACGAGTGCCCCATGTAGCTACATGTTCAAGTTAAAACTATGCAAAGAGGGTATGGTTGCTGCTAAAAATATATAATTTTGACAGTTGGTTAGACATCAGGTCAACCTGTTGTCTTACAGTATATAAATTGGAATTGTTAATAAATTGTGAGTTGCATTGCATGTTACACCTCCACTGCATGCCTCCAGAAGCAGGTGGCTTTACTTGGGTCTGGGGCCCAGCTAAACCTTCCCTCCTAGTGATAGGTAAATGACACATTATCATTTGGCTCTGAAAGCAATAGGGGATTGAGTAACGATGCCGCAGCATCTTGGGCTGGGCTCTGCAGACGTAAGCAGCCTGCATCTAACACTCTCTTTTGGCACCAGATCAAAGTGAACAGAAATTTGAATCTGAAATGTACGTTTAAACTAATCTAATAAAAAGCATGGTTTACCCAAAAATGAAAATCATGTCATCACTTGCCCTGATGTTGTTCCTAAGCTGTTATCTTTCTTCTGCTCTCTCTCTCTCTCTCTCTCTCTCTCTCTCTCTCTCTCTCTCTCTCTATATATATATATATATATATATATATATATATATATATATATGAAGAAAGTTTAATATCCTAATGATTTTTGCCATAAAAGGAAAAACAATCATTTTGATACATACACTGTCACTGTATTGTTGGCTATTGCTACAAATATACTTGTGCGACTTAAGACTGGTTTTGTGTTCCAGGGTCACATATGTAATTATACAAATATATTTTTTAATTCACCCAAAAATTAAAATGAACAACTATGGACTGGATTTATTCTTTTATTTGGTGATTATTTATATATTGTGATTATTTACTCACCATACTGTCATTTCAAACCTGTATAACTTTATTCCTTCTGTGAAACACAAAAGAAGATATTTTGATAAAGGCATGGATTTTGCATACATTGTTGCTTTGGACCCGACTGACTTTGAATATTTTTGGCCAAAAAACAGCTTAAGTAAAGATGATGTTCCATGAAGATATTTTGTAAATTTCCTACTGTAAACATATCAAAACATAATTTTTTAGTAGTAATATGCATTTTAAAGACGATTTTCTCAATATTTAAATTATTTTTTACACCCTCAGATTCCAGATTTCCAAATAGTTGTATCTCGGCCAAATATTGAAGATAATCTTAACAAACCATACATCAATAGTAAGCTTATTTACTCAGCTTTCAGATGATGTATAAATCTCAAAAAAAAAAAAAAAAAAAACACTGACCCTTATGACCGGTTTTGTGGTCCAGGGTCACATATGTTAATATGCATGCCATTAAATGCATTGACAAATCAATGTTGCTCTATATTACCATACAATCAATAGGTTACCGTCATAAATTCCCTTCCACCAGGAACCTGGTTAAGGTTAATAGTTAAATGGCTAATCAGTAATTATTTATTTAATACAAATGATGCTGGCAAGAGAATGAAATAATGAGTTGGAAGAGGTCCAGTTGGCTGTTTCTCAGTTATGTTTATATTTGCAGTCTTTCCGAGGTATCATGTATTTCACATGAGTCCAACTGTGATTTGTGTATCTACAAGGAATGAATTGCTCTTCCCTCTGAGATGCCTTGGGATTGGCGAGGTGCGAGTTAGATTGGATTCAAGCTTGTTTGCACTTTCCTTTAGATTTTAATAGGGAAAATCGATAAGACATTGGAAACTTATTTAAATTAATCTGACTGAATGAGTGAAAATCTGTATATACTTATCTTTTCCATTCTGAATAAAAGCTACCTCATTTTTAACTATTAGAAATTGATAAAACTGAATAATTTAGATTGATTTTTGAGTAGGCTCAGACCTAAATATATACAAATATCAAAGATTCAGAGTGAAAATATTCAGTAGCCTGAAATTGCTTTTTATTTCAGGCATCATCACTTTGATGGCTTTTTGAAAGTCGGCTTCTGTCGACTCTGATTTGATGCTGTATTCTCAGTTTCCTCTCCATCTCATTCTCAAGAGTAAATATAATGTAAGAGGCATATGTGAGGAGAATACTTGTACAAACCAATGCCAGTTCTACTGTATGTACTGCGTTGTCCAAAAGTTTGAGACTACTCGTGAAAACATATTTGAGACAGTTATCTTCATTCTGTCTGCCTTTCCTCCATCCAGTAAAATGTTTAAGGGTTTTGTGAAGAGTATATGTATATGTTCACATTGAGTCCTCTGTCTGCCAGCATGATCATCAAGTTTGGCTTTGACTATATGTGACTCCTGCTGTGTTGCAAGATGTTGCTTACTTGTTCATGGCTGGGATGTGTGTAGGCTGATATTGTTGTACATAGGTCTGGTCTGCAGTGAATTAATGGTTACTTGAGCCTTACAGGGGTACATAACAAAAAAAAGACCAGGAAGCTCTTTTTTAGTGATTGTTATTGATTATATAAGTTTATTTCCCCAATTAGGGGTCACTTTGTCTCCTTCATATCTGTCCAGTGCTCTTCAGTGTTCTCAATCTCCCAGAAGGCCATTGCTATATAGTCTGTAATACTATTTAAATTGACATTTAAGTGGTGTGGGGATGGTAGCTGCGTTCAGTGTGGAAAATGGTCTTTACAGCATTCTTCTGGGGCGTTCTTGTACCCTGCTCTTGATTGAAGCAATTTCTCCCCTTAATGTGAAATAATACTGTTTGTAACGAGAGGGTGATGAACACATTTGAAGTGACAGAATGTGTTACTCTTAAAGTCCAAGCAGGGGAGCAAGAAGGTAAACATGAATACAGTTTTAATTATATACTAAAAATGCTAAATACAAACATGTTAGTGGTCTCAAATATTTGAAGCCTCCTGTATATTGTGCTACATTATGATTATCCAGCCAATTTTCATTTGAAGCCCGTAGTAGATAGATGTAATTTAATGGACAAGTTGTTATTGGTAAACCATGGCACACTTAAACACATCATGGTAATAAGTTATTTGAAACTCTTGTTGTATAATGACAGACAAAACTTTTGTTGTTTTGTCTGTCATTATACAACAAAATTAATTATAACTCTCCTGAGGGGTATTGCACAAAAGCAAGATAAGGGATTAAGATGGGATTTTCCAGTTATCCTGGTTGAATTTAGCCCTGACTCAGTTGCATCAAAGCAGGCTAAATTAAGCTAAATTATGTTACTATGGAGTAGGGCCGGAGTAGGACTCATTTTCAGCCCTGGAGTTTCATGCCTTAGACCGGCCCACTTACTGGCCTTTTCAGTGCCGCCTTTGCACTTTCTATTATCCACTCTTACCTATTTTTTTGGCTCGTAAATCTCTGTTGTTGTTGTTTTTTGAGCAAGGTGCTTCTATCAAGGGAGTCATAAGATAATTACGTCGTCATTGCCAATTAACTTCAGAAATGTAAAATAAGGGACAGTTGTGATTCTTTAGCTTTTATTCTTTAAGAAAATAGTGTTTATTCTTTAAGAAAATGAGGGACAGAACAAGGGATGCTCCATGTTTGTACTATACCATAAAACCTATGTGACGTGACATACATACAGCCAAGTATGGTGACCTATACTTGGAATTGTGCTCTGCATTTTACCCATCCATACCAAACACACACCCGAGCAGTGGGCAGCCATTTATGCTGCGGCGCCTGACTGGAGAGAATGCTGTACATTCACTCCCCCACCTACAATCCCTGCCGGACCGAGATTCGAACTCGTAACCTTTCAATTATGAGTCCAACTCTCTACCATTAGGCCACGACTACCCACTACTTTGTGGGACTATGTAAAAAACAGACCGGCCCACTGGGAATCCTCACGGTGATCCCGATTAGCCAATCCGGGCCTGCTATGGAGATTTATTCTTTGCAGCTCCAGAGCAGGCTAACAACCAGGCTAAGCTGAGCTCCTCTAACTCTGACCAATAGGAACACATCAATATTATTGCTGACTCTCTCACATACAATTAGTTGACTTTATTATTAGTCCAAAAATAAAAGTATACAGAAAATACACCTTAAAACTCTAATAAATAAAAATAGGCTACAACCAACTGTATATAATGTATTGTGCCCAAAATGTAGGCTAATGATCTTTTTTAAGATATATGAAAACATTTTAACATAGTTTCTACTTGTGCATTCAGTTGATCAGCTTTTTCTAGCCATGCAGCCTTTCTCTCTGATTTTATGGTGGCTGCACCTTTTATGGTTATTAGAACATTAAAACATGCAATCTAAATTTGCTCTTTAAAGTATTAAAGCATTTAAAACACAAAATAAAAATGTAATATCACTTAATTAAAAATGTAAATAAAAAATTGAAACCAGACTACATTTTAACTGATAAGAGGAACACACATTTAACTCATTTTGAGATAATATAGGGCTTTATTAAGCTTACATTTGATTTACAGTTACTGCTATCATAAAAATACACTTATATGTAGGATTAAAATTCTACGTGTCGCATTTAATTTACAACAACAAACATTTTAGCAGAATGTATATTTTATTCAGAATTATTGTGCTATTATTCTTTTCTGCTCCGTCTGTGCTGTGCGCATGTGCGCTGCAGCGCTCGTCCGCTCACGTAAGCCTCGCCCACTCCTGACAGCAAAATGGATATATTAGCATGACTTTCTAAAATGTACAGATCAAAAATATACCTGTGACGTGTCAGTTATGCACTGATGAAAACACCAATGTCTCAAATGCATTAAACAGCACAAATATTCGCTGTTTGCCATGGTGGATAGATCTGATCCATGATCGACGTTATGGGCTGTTTAAGAATAAGCGTGCACGTCATATTATCCTGACTCATTGAATCTGGATTGAATTAGTGAGATTGCGTGAACTTGAATTATCCTTTATGAAACTGTTTTAGTCCCGATTGATTTTGTTAGGTTATTTCAAGTCAGGTTTTGGATTTTAATCCCCGCTTTTCTTAGTGACTTTTATGAAACAGCCCTCTGCTTGCAAGCTTCAGACACAGATGTGTATCTTAATAATGAATAACAATACATCTTGTGTAAAGCCATTGTTTGTATCTACATTAGCTCCAGGTGCAAGTGCAGTAAATTCACCCTCACAGCTGAAGATTTTTGAAAGTAGAGTTGGAAACTACCTTTGGACTTCCTCGTGTGCATCTCAAACTCTGACAGGAAGCAAAGGAGTGAGAATTCTTGAGCAAAGTTGAAAACAATTCTGAAACTCACTCACACAGGTGTTTTACCTGTCCATGTCATCATTTCCATGAGAAACATACTTCAAAGAAAGGAAATCTGTTGAGTTGCCTCTGGGTACTTCTGTTTCCTTCAGATTTCAGCTGAAAGACGCAAATTCCATGAGATTCTGTAACAGCTTTGTTGTGGCTTTACCTTGGACACACTTTGGATTATTAAACTTGGCACACTTTCAGTTCATGAGAATATTTGAATTAAATTGTCCACAACCTACAGGATGTTGAATTGAAATCTGAATTAGTATGACGGGAAGAGGAATACACTGAATATTCACAGAAATTAAACAGTATGCACAATAGAGGAATTAAAAGTTTCTGACAAAACTTTGGGGAGAAAAAATCTTATTTTCTACTCTGATATGTATTTGAATGTGTTTTTTACATTATATATACCAAGACTTTTTTATTTTATTTTCAGGCTTTTTGCTACCGAATTTATGCTCTAGGAGAACTTTATTTTGTAACTACGCAACACCTGCCATTTTCCTGACTATGAACGTTGTGCCATCTGTTGCAAATCCAGTCAACATGTTCAAAATATTATTTTTTTTATTTTTTTACAAGTCTGAAGGCCGTATATGTGAGACACCGTTGTGTTAGAGTCCCATAAAGATGATTGCCCTGTCATGGCATGCTAGTAGAAATGTCTTTAGATAGAATCGTGTTCTCCTGTGTTTGCTGATTCTGAATTCCACAGAGATTCGCTTACCTCTTCATCCAGTTTAAGAATATGAATTGAAATAGCCAATTTAACGTGAGCCAGCTTGCACTGCCTGTGTATTAATAACATCTAGGCGGAACTGGAGGACGGTTGCTTGGCAACATGATCATTAATTTTGAGCAATCTCATAACGCTCAGGCTGAATACGACTGTTTCTGCTGTTTCAACTGTTGCCTCTGATTTGCAATTCTCTGGTCAGATGCCTTGCCTTTAGTCAGCACTGATTAAATATTTTATTTCAGTACAATGATGGGAAAGGTAATTAATTTGTTAATTAAGTCAATCAGATTTTTGAATCATATATCCATGTTGAATTGGATCTCTTTCACTCTAATTTACTGTCTTTCATTTTCAATTTCAAAGCACTTCATAGGCATGATTATTTCACATACAATATTAGAAAAAACATCAGTAGTACACACACTATGAGCAAAGGTAGTTAAAAGAAAAAAGTAAATAAAAAATACCAATGTTAATAAAATAACACAAATTCATTTAATTTAATTTAATCTAATTTTCACATACATATGCATACACACCTCAGTGAATTTGTCTTAAAGCAGTTTCTGGTCTGTGAAGCTGTTCACTTCAAATATTGATTTTCTGCAGTAGATGTGTGAGTGCCCTGGTTTGAAAGTGATGTTTGTTGGACGTTTGTGAGTTTCAGACAGGACTGATTTAGGGCCCTGCTCTGAGTTATAAGAACTTCATGCTGCAATGTGTTAGGAGAGCTTGATTTCAGATCATTCTCTCTCTGTCTCTCTTTGCTGAAAGGTAGATAGAGGTTAGAGCTTAGCCTCCTAATTGCGCTCCATGGTGCCAAAAAAAGTAATATGCTGCTTTTAAGGATACTATTTGAAATGGTGGCTCTGGTAAATGTTATGGTGGCTTCAGTATTCAGTACTTATTCTGAGGGTCATCTAATTAGCAGTCTGCTTTGAATATCAATTCATGCCTGGTCAAAAACCTTTGCACATGGATCATTATGTAGCTAAAATAATATTCATTCAGACTGATTCTGACCTTTTACCATTGTGAAACATCTAATGTTATGTGACATTCTGCATGTTTATGCAACGTTGACATGGTTTTGGATTTTATTTGATAAGATGTTTAATACCATCATTAGTTCAGTTATGCATATGCAGAACCTGATTTTACCAAGTGTGACATGTTCCTGAATCAACATCTTTGTTGACCCTGGAACAACATTGTTATTAACCAATCAGATTTGAAGAACCAGATTATAGTTTTTGTGAAGTTTAGGCTTATAATCAGTGTTTGTTGCTTGTACATCAGTGCCATTCATCTATCATTTCCTCTGATTTTAGGGATTACTCATGGTTACAGGTAAGGTTTAGGTGTAGGGAAATGGTCAAAATAAAATTTTGGGATTAAAATGTTGTTCCAGGGTCAACAATATATGTTGACCCAGGAACACATCTAACGCCGCAAAATCAGGACATGCTATGCATATGGTGAATTTCATACAGTACGTTTTTCATGCAATAATTATTTTATATCAAATGCTATCTATCTATCTATCTATCTATCTATCTATCTATCTATCTATCTATCTATCTATCTATCTATCTATCTATCTATCTATCTATCTATCTATCTATCTATCTATCTATCATTATTTAAAAAAGCTATTCCACTGGGACAAAAAGTTAGATTCTAAGTGATTATTTGAATTATTATGAGACAGCGTTCCTAATAAAACACTTTAAATATATTTAAAATGGCCTCTTAAACGTCCCTGCATTGCACCATTATCTTTTTCTCAAACACTTTGTCCACTGTATCGTTCTCTGGCAAATTCTTGCAGGCATTTAGCCGTTTCAGTCCTGCTGTCCATATTTAATAGGATACTGTTTGTGTTTGTACGGAGCCATAGCCTGCAGTCTCGCTGCTGAGAGGGAAAGAGGGAGAGAGAGAGAGAGAGAGAGAGAGAGAGAGAGAGAGAGAGAGAGAGAGAGAGAGAGAGAGAGAGAGATGGGACGTGTGTTGTCATCTACGGTGAGAGTTTCCTCTGACACTGACATACAGGAGCCAGCTGTGAGCTGTCTGGCACATCGGACCTAGGGGAGACGGCCGCCACCGCTGCAAAATCTTTAATTACTCACTAACAAGAGTAACCGTCCTCATTTCAACCCGAGCACATTTCACCAGCTCACTCTGACAGGGGAACGAGAATCCATTTTTGAGGGCAACAGCCACTGGAACAATCAGACAGGAAACAAACAGGGGCATTCAGATTATATGGTGCATGACACTCCTGAACTAGTCGCGCATAGCCAGACTTTTCCCTCACGGCATCAAAGCTAGTCCACACTGCAGCTTATTTTGGCTAAAACATGTATTTAAACAGCAAGATATAGTCTGACCAACATATAAAGTGACCTTTTATGTGTCCACAATTGGAAAGGTTTATCTGAAATTGATTTTTATTGTACATAAAACATTGAAATGTCTATAGACTTAGTGATAAAGGTTGTTGTCCACCCAAACTAACACATACGATTTCTTTCCCAGATTATAAAACAAAGTGAAATATGCAGTTCTGCTTGTTTACTTGCTATTAAGTGCCTCAGACGATTTGATTTCACTTACCTGATAAATTCAGGCATTGGTTCTTCCTGAACTAATTGAATCGACCAATTGAATTTACCGACTGAATCAACCCTGTACCTTTCAGGCAGATTGATAAAAGAACAAATAAAGGACTATTTGTGCCTTTATTTAAGGAAGTTGCATAAAACCAGCCAGTGACACTAGTCAGTGAATATCCATGTTTTGTGTGTTTTTTTTTGTATGTGTGTGTAATTGTCTTTCAGCTTTGCCTCCATCTCTAAATCTAAGCTAACTGCATGTCATAAGCATATTGTACCACACAACGAGTGTGTCAGTAGGAGAGTTCATATTGTTGTTCAGCACAAATTGATGATTCAGAAAGCGTGACCCTGGCCAAATTTGTTCATTTTCATTCTAAAGTTAAACTGCCGGATGATTGAATGAAAGGTTCGGAGATATAAAAACAGAACTGATTCATGTTTGGAATATAATAGAAAACTACCTCTATTATAGACCTTCACATCTGTATAATTCCAAGATGGAGCTGGTTTAATGTTATGCTTCAATCCATTATATAGAGTATTGGTAAGAGAAAGAAGATGCAAGTTGTGCACAATTCAGAGTTGTGTGCAATTTTCAGATTGCTTCAGGCTAAAGTGTCCTTTCGGCTTCATCAGATGGAGTTCTCTGCACCCCGCAATGTGGCTTTTATACTGCCATAAAGGTTCAATCCCTGACATTTTAGGGTCTGCCTGTGGCCAGCCATTTTTGTGGTAGAGAAATGTAGCACAGAAGATTCCTTCATGTCAATCTGTCTGCAAAGCTTGCTACTGTGCCCTATAGTACTCAGTCTTTTTTATCGTTGGTTGTGTCTACACTTCTTGTGTTGCTTTATGCGGCACTTGCTTTATTCCATCCCTGCTGTGTCTACATTTAGAGGCACTTAAAGGCCTCAAGTTTCAAGAGGTTCTTAAAAACCTTCACCAAACCCCACTCAAGGCTGACAACAGCATTTTTAACTTAACCTTTCTCCCTTGATTTGTTTGTTGCTCTTTCCTCTTCTTCTGGTGTGAGCTTGCAGAACAATATTACACGACTAACGCCAAATTTCTCCACCTTTCTCCCATTTTACCGCAGACCGGAAGAAAAGAAAAAGGAGATCCACTGAATTCAGCTATTGACAAGATGACCAAGAAGACCCGTGATCTTCGCAGACAGGTGAGTCAGTCCTCTGCCTTCTGTCTTCCAATAAAATAAAATAAATAAAACAGGAAAAGAAAGTGATACACAGTCAAACCAAAAATGTATTCAGACACCTTCAACATTTCTCACATTGTCAGAGTTTATTCTCTATAGTTACCATAGAAAATTGTAATAAAATATGACAAGAACTCAAAATTTTAAAGTTTACTCCACCCCAAAATGAAAATTGTGTCATCAATTACTTACCTCCATGTTGCTCCAAACCTGTAAAAGTTTTTTTTTTGTATTCGGAACACAATTTAAGATATTTTAGATGAAAACTGGGAGGCTTGTGACTGTCCCATTTACTGGTAATTAACTAAATTGACTAAGTAATTAACACTGTCAAGGCCCAGAAAAGTATGAAGTATGTCAAATCAAATTTTTGGTCCCAAATTTTGTATAAATTGTACTGGTAGTCCACCGTATGAAGAATGTTGGGGTATAATATGTCACAGTTTACTATATTTTGTTATCATCACTTACATTAGTGGACTAGTGTCCTGCACCCACTAGTAAAAACATATACAAAATTATATCTGGTGTCTGAATAATTTTTGGTTTTACTGTATTACTCTATATCATGATACAGTAATACAGTATCACATTTTTTTTCATGAAACATTGTGTTTCATAGAACTCAAAAGGACATAAATAAGGGATGAGAGGATGGTGATTGTAACTGTCAAGCTCCAAAAAGCACATATCATACAAGTTGTATATGTGACTTGTGCACTATATCATGATAGCTTTGTGTGAGGAAGGGACTGACATTTAAGTCATTTTTACTGAAGCTCTTCCGCTCTGCCATTTAAGTCCCTTTACAACAGCACCACACTTTATGAACCACAGGTTTACTGAATCATCTCTTCTGAAGGTTGATGCCTCAGGTATTATTATGTGCGCATCTGCAAATGGAATTAAACCATCAAATAAAAACACACAAACAAAATGCTAAAAAAGTAACTGTAATGCACACCACTGAACTATCTGTTGTATATTTTTATCTCAAGTCTTTTGAGAACAGTTTAGACTTAAATAACACCTCCTCACATTTCTGAACATCTGACTGTCGTGCAGAAGAGCATCAAACACCAGTATGTCTCTAACTCAAGAAGCTGAGGTTCATGCTCTTGACTTCGGCAATCAGCACAGCTTAAAAGCTCTTTTGATGCATTTTCTCTCTCCATCACCATGGCAATGGAACAAAGTGTCAGATCGGTCTGCACCGATCTAAACTAAAAACAGATTCTGGAAATAAAGCAGCGAGGTATTAGACATAAGGGCATTCCTATCAGACTGACATTCCCATCAGGAGAGTTTTTACTACCTTTAATAAAGAATGAACATATACTATGAAACATAGGCGCTCCTGTCAGCCCAGTTAGGGAAAGATTTTCGATAAATAGCATCATACATTTCCCTCTGTTCCTTGCACAATGTTGTTGTATGACTTTTGAAGACTTGGCATACTTTTATGATACTTGTATGGTGCTTTTTGTCATTGTGGAGTTTGATAGCACCCACCCACATTTACTATTTTCATTATATGAAAAGGAGAAGGTAGGATATTGTTTATCAAAAAAATAATAATAACCGTCTTTTGTATTCCTCTGAAGAAAGAAAGTCATATTCTAGTTTTGGAATAGCACAAGGGTGAGTAAATGGTGACAGAATTTTCATTTTGGGTGAACTATTCCTTTCATAAACTCACCAAATATCACATTCAGGTAAGGAAAAATTGTCCCTACACTCTAAACATCAAGATGTCAGCTGTCAGAGAGCATACAATCACCACAGTCACCCTCTCATTTGTAAGATTTCTTCACATTATCTAGAAGATTGTTGTGTTTGACCATTCAGAACTTTTGTATTCTGGAAATTTTTTTTTTTTGCACAATTCTATTATAGTGGATGTTATACCAGTGCCTGATTCTTACAAAACCCTTACACGTTTAAAATTTTCCCTGTCTGCTGTTACTCATGCCATAACTCAGGCTAGTCACCAGTAAAAGGTTTAAGGTTTAAAGGTTTTGTGTGCATTGTTGTGGTGTCATCTGTAAATCAGCGATGTTATTGGGAAATTTTCACACCTGGCTCATTTGGAGAGTTTATTTCAGAACCAAGTGCATTTTGACCCTTGGTCCAGTTTGTTTAGGAATGTGTGAGCACAGCAATCTTGTTTGGATCCGCACCAAAACAATAGGTCCATGATCATCTGAATGAGCTGGTCTCGGCCCAATTACAAATACACTCTGGAGCGGTTCAGTTGTGGTGAGTAAACAATTCGACCCAACAGACGAACGGACCAATCTGTTCTTAATTGCTCTTTTCTGAAACAAGTGCATTACAAGAATGACAGAATCCCAGAATATAAACAGGTGCACTCTTACCAACAACAGGATGGTTGTACTCATATGAGACTTGCATACAAATGTTGGTACACTTTGAAATGTTGCCTTGTAAAAGCAAACCAAACCAAGAAGAAAATGCAAGAACATAACAATTTAAGTCCCTGTTTCGGAACAAAGCAAACAATCTACAAGTCTGAAAATGCACTTAGTCACATAGATTGGCTCAAGAAGTTATGTGGGACCATGAGCAAGTGTAGCAGATTTTAAATCTCACACTTCCTGGTGGTCCTGGGACTGTTAAGATGAATATTAATGCTAACAGTTAGCCTTCTCCAGGTATTATAGACCTCCTTGGCCTGCCCCCACCGAGAGAAGACCCTCTTCACCCCACATCACAGTAAATCCACAGAGAGAGCAACTAACGTGGAATGGATGTTCGTTTTGAGCGGCCTGCTTTAATTACACTCTTGGAGTTCAGGAGTGTGTTAGTGGGTGTATAAATCAGCCGGCGCAGAGGTTAAGAAGCGGTATATATACACACACTCACACACACAGCTGGAGCACATGAACATTCACCGTTTACCCTCCTCCCGGTTTGTACAATATTTTATAATTGGAAAACATATTTTAAAATCTTTCCACTCCCACTCCCCTTCAGCAAGTCTGTAAATTCAATGGCCGCATTTTCAGACTCAGCAGTCGTACATCACCGCCCTCATTTCTGCTCCTCTACGCTCCTTCCCCCTCACCAAACCCCACGGCCGGCGCATTCCCGCATCGACTGTCACCCGCTTCGCTGGACCAATATTTGGAATGCTGTAAACTTTCCCCGACACATATATTGTAGTTACATGTCGGATGAGGAAACCGGCTGTTTACAGATTTGCCAGGCCAAGCATTTTTAATCCTCTTAAAATATTTATTTCATTATCTATCATGGTCTGAGGCGGGGCAAGATGTTTCCTTCACGGATACATGGAGATTTTATGGTACAATAAAGTGGTTTAAAGAAAATGAAAAGTGTTTGATAGCCATGATTTACCCCAGCTTACTCCGCTCCGGAGTCATTTCCCGGTAATTCCGGCTGATCACTTTCTGTTTCCACTGCTGGTGAGCTCCATCTGCTCTTGCATCTGATACATCATCTCACCTTAACAACATGTTGCTATAATCTCGTCACAAAACAAATTACATTTTAATCACTTTAATGGACTTTAAGATCTTGGAAAAAACTTGCCAAGGGATCAAGGAGGATTCTAAGCAAGTTGTGGACCAAGCTGTTGATGTCTTCGATGTAAAATCCATGCACATATGTTGGATGTTCTCATTACATATTTTAATTTCAGGCAGTAATGTATGAGCAGCAGTCACCTGCTGTGATTGTGATGTTGTTTATAGACCTCACAGAACATTCGCCACTGGCTTTATAACGGCAAAACAGCCCAATTCAATCAAAATGGATTACAAACTGTTATTGTGTTTTATTAGTTGATTGCATGAAGATGATGTATTGAGCCATTGAGGTACTGGTGCAGGGGGTTTCCTGGGGTTAACTGATGCACAACTCGCCCATGCAGAATGTAAAAACAACCTGTATGGTTGTATGTGATGTTTGCGTACATTTGCATTTGAGCTGTCAAATTGGCTGAGAAATTAAATTAGAGTTTTTTACTAAAATATTATAAAAAATTGAATTATATTCAATTTAAAAGGCATAAATTCAGTTAGGAAAAAAAAGCTTTTGGCTTCTCTGAGGCCACAAGAGGGCACATCGAGCTAAATATTACCAAATGCACGTTTCATCAAAGTATTGCTGGGCAATATGAGCAAAATTCATATATCTGTATTTTTGGGCTGATTTGCGGTATACGGTACATATCTCTGTATTTTGTATTTGGATTAAACAAATAAATAAAGTGAATTTAACCATGCAGGCATATATAATGTGCAAAAAGGGTTAAAATCACATTACATTCTAACATTGTAACGTTGCAATCTATAAACAAAAACTAATGCTTTTAAAGCAAAGTTAAATTTACTAAACTAAAAAAAATTAAAAAGCACAGACTAGGCTAATTGAGTTAAAAGGCTATTTTGATTACCCCATTATATTCACTTTACAGTTAGTGCTATCATACAAATACACTTACTTGTAGATTTAAAATGTCCAACTACAAACATTTCAGCAAAATGTATATTTTATTCAGAGTTATTGCGCTCCTATTTCATTGCACTCTGTCTGATTGGCGCGCGGCGCGTGTTCAGAACCAAGTCTGTGAAGTCTAGCGGAGAATTGTAAAACAAAATTTTGTGCACGTCTGACAGCAAATGGAAATATTTTCATGGCTTTCTAACATTTACAGATGGAAAATATACCTGTTAAATGTAAGTTATGCATATAGGAAAAAGAGCACATAGCTCAAAACAGCGCGTCTATGTCAGCGGCACACACAGCCTTTCTGTCAGAGCCACTTTAAACTCAAAGATTTATCACTGCTGATACACGTTATTTATTAACATTTACTCATATGAACGCAAGGCAAGGTTCATGTTTACACTGTTAATATGCACATTCGCTAGCAAGCTAATTTCTTAATCTAGTAATTACATGTTTTTTTTTTATTGAACCTACATGAATTTGACATGGCTTTGGGCTCTCTTGTGTGAGATGTGAGTGCAACGCGATAGATGTCCCTCTAGAAAATGCAATAAATATGCGTTCTGTGTGAATGGCTTGGTTTCAGTTTTGAGGTAAACAACATATTATCCACATTGATGTTCTCTTTTTCCGCAATATTTTGAATGTGCATCACCGCATCGAGTGGGTTCAACTGGACAGGCAAAAAAAAAAAGCATTAAAATGCAACGACACCTCGTCATCGCATTTTGTGTGCCAAGCGGCCTGACGGACACCTAAAATTCGAATGCAGCGTTTTGCAATCGAATGTGGATTTTTATTTTAAATTCGAATAATATTCGAAATTCTACGTTTTTTTGACAGCCCTAATTTGCATGTATGGATCTGGGTAGATATGTGTGCTGGTTATAGCATGGTCTGTGTGTGTGTACATGAGTAAATGCATTTCCTTCTCATGGCTGAGCCACTGAAGATATGAGATGCGAACCTCTGTGATCCACTCAGGGCTTTTCAGGCCCCTCAGTCAAATGAATAGAGACATCGCCATCTCATCAAATCAGTCTCACTGGGGAAACATCCGAGTGTCTGTGGCAGCCGGCTTTGAGTTATTACTGTCTACCTGGCAAGAGAATATATCACCCCGACCAGTGCAAATCAAGCAATAATGGCGAGCCCTGTTCACAATCGCAGACATTGCAGAGGAGCGCCGGTTGATTTTTGTATTTTCCTCTCTACTTAATCTGTGTTGTATTATATTTGCACTGTTTAGGTTCAGCATGTGTTTATGAATGGTTATTTTTTTTAGATAGATAGATAGATTAGAAAGGCAAACACAGGCAGAGCTTTGCCTTTGAATGCAGCAATGTATGAGGAATTAAAGAGAACTGGTTTATCATCAGTTGATCTACATTCTCTTCATTAGTGAAAGTCAAGATTCACCTGCACAATCCATGGCAAATTTACAAAAATACTAATAGAAATGTGTAGAAAATATGCTTGACAGTTTATGACAACTATATCAACCATTTTGCCTTTAATGAATTATACGATGAACTAATGACTAGATGTTTTGAGGGGTAAGACTATTACATAGAGCACTATATAATACATATTGAGAAACATGACATAAGCAACAGATAATGTAGGAAACCGCAGACAAATGTACATAATCAGTTGCATGAATGTACCAAAGCAATCGCAACTTGTTCAAAAGAACGATACATTTATCAAAAAAGTAAAATGTGAACTCGTGATGCCTTGGAAGTGGACAATACGGGCTTTTTTGACAAACATTTTTTAGTGTTCAGATCGCTCCATATGTGGAGAATAATGCACGGCACATTTTTTGTTTTTTTGCAAAGTGGCTTATGTCAGTGGTTCCCAAACCTTTCCTGGTGGTTCCCAAACCTTTCCTGGAGGCCCCCCTGCCCTACACCTTTTGTATGTCTCCCTTCTCTAAAGGCCGATACACACCAAGCCGTCGGCTCAAATTCGTCCACGTCGGAGCTTGGTCAGTTGGGCCATCTGATCATTCTGATTGGCTGTTCAGCCGGCGAACCAGTGCACGAGAAAAGCGCAGAACAAACGTGCTACTTGGCCGTCGGGTGTCGAGCGACAACTTGGTGTGTCAGGGCAACTTTGGACCACAATGCTGCCGACGTGAGCCGACCTTGCAGTCTGCTTTCGTTGCCACTAATTCGTCGGCGTCAGCTTGGTGTGTACCAGGCTTAACACACCTGATTCCACTCATCAGCTCGTTAGTAGAGACAGCAAGAACTAAATTGTGTGTGTCTGATTAGAGAGACATACAAAATGTTCAGGACAGGTGTCGTCTAGGTTTGGAAAACAATGGCTTAAGTAATTGTCATATGGTTTGGCTAATGGTGTGTGATTTTCTGTGTAAATAACTAATTAGCAAATATTGACCTGCAAAAGCTGTGCATTAAATGCACAGGAAATCATTTCACACCCAGGTAAAAAAAAATAGTCTTCACAGATTACTTTTAAGGTTCACAGTAGACCGATATAGAAATGGTGGAAAGCTTTTTCTTTCTTCTAATTCAAGTGTTTAGAGAAAGAGAAACCAAGAGAGAGAACTGTCCACCATGCTGTTTTGCATAAATGCATAAGCAGGTCTTTATGCTACGCAGGCATGTGTAGAATAACGATGCAACGTCAGCCCTGCAGTGAGAGCTCTGACTAATGCATTAACATCACTATCAGATCCATCAATAGTGCCTCAGAACAGATTAGACTAGTTCATATATACAGTAGAGATTAACCTCAAAAGAGTCTTCCATTGCGTTTAGCCTCCTGAGCACTTGTATCTCCTTCTGCATTGCGCAGAGGACAGCGATGTTTCCCACACTCTCTTACTTTTGCTGTTTTTCTTTTTTTATTAATTGGATGACGTAGTGGTTCTGGGCTTGTAATCAAAAAGTTACTAGTTTGAGCACCGCAACAGTTTGAACACCACCGTTGTGCCCTTTAGCCTATACTACCGCTGCCCTTTAGGTCTTAAGTTGCTCCAAGCTGGGACTGCATCTGTTTTCCAACTGTGGATACCATGGATCTGTGATGGTACCCATTTAGCCATGGTATGTGATGTGACTTTTAGCAGATGCTTTTATCCAAAGTGACTTAGAGCAAACCTATTACAGGGACAGCCTCCCTGGAGCAAGCTAGTGTTTGGAGCCTTGCTCAAGGGTACATGGGTGAACTTATGGCTCATTCCCTGATGAGCTTGAATTGAACATCCACTTTCTGCAGGGGGATGAGTTTTAGAGTGGGGAGGGACACTGAAAATGGATGAGTTGTGACGTCACTATGGAGGGGCAAAGATTATGAATATGAATTACTCTATGCTGATGTTGAAAGACAGTCTTAAAAATGTCATGTCGATACATATTTATGAGCCAAGTAAGGATTCTCTAAGTTATGTCCGATACATAGACAGATAGATAGGATATACTGTTGCTCTGAGAAAATACAGTTGAAACATACCTGTTTGAAATTAATCATCAAGCACTGAAACATAAAGCATCAGCCAGAAGTCAACGTAAGTGGTTATAGTTTTTTCAATATTGCCAATTTGAGTGCTGTAAGTTGTCACCATACTTCCAATTTTAATACAAATTATAAACCACTGCACTTTTCGCTTATTTCTGTTATAATCAAGTATAATAGTTTGCTTCACTTAAACCGTGAGGCATGTTGGGCAGTTTTCATCAAGTCCTTGGTTGTGATACTTAGGTTGCTCCAAGTGTCTCTGTAATGAGTATGCTTCAAGCACTTTGGATAAAAGCATCTGTTTTCCAACTGTGGTGGTACCATATGGTACCCATTTTTTTATCCAAAGTGACTTATATTACAGGGACAGCCTCCCTGGAGCAAGCTTGTTTGGAGCCTTGCTCAACATGGGTGAACTTATGGCTCATTCCCTGATGAGCTTTCCACTTTCTGCACACTGAAAATGGATGAGTTGTGACGTCACTATGGAGGGGGCAAAGATTATGAATATGAATTACTCTATGCTGATGTTGAAAGACAGTCTTAATAAATGTCATCGTCGCATTACTTAACTATTTATGAGCCAAGTAAGGATTCTCGTAAGTTATGTCCGATACATAGACAGATAGATAGTGATATACTGCTGCTCTGAGAAATGAACAGTTCAAAAACATACCTGTTTGAAATAATATCAAGCACTGAAACTAAAGCAAATTATATTAAGTCAATGGAGTTAAGATACATATTTAATATCAGCCAACAGCAATGAGTTCTGTAAGTGGTTAGAGTTATTTTCCATACTTCCAATTTTAATACAAATTATAAACCACTGTCACTTTACGCTATATTTCATGCTTGATTCACTTAAACCGCTGAGGCATGTTGGGCAGTTTTCTTGTCAAGTCCAAGGGATATTATTGGTAAATTGTTTTATTCTATTATCAGAGGTTTGATTTAAAGTGTGGTAGCATATTAATCTAAATTGTATTTATCACTTGGTTAAACACATATCAATGTGACTGATTTGATGTACTTAGATGGATACAAATTACACTACTTACATTCATGAATTGTAGACATATTTTCTTAATTTACTTCAAAGTACTTCAAAAGAATTTCCATGTGAAAAATATAACAAGCATTTTTGTCATCATTTAATCACCATCATGTCATTATAAACCTGTATAAGTTTCTTTCTTTTGTTGAACACAAAATAAGATATTTTGCTCACGTCACTGTTTGGCTACTTTATTTTTTTTTCTTTGCCATTATTCTGCATGAATAGATCAGAAAGAAAGAAAGAAATTGTATCATGTCACAGTTTGGCTATCCACAGTCACATGGTGTTCTCTGAGCTACTGGACCTCCTAGCGGAGTAATTCAGCAGTCACAGGGCCAGTCACGGAACTAAACCCAGCATTTGTCAGACCTCTCCCCTAGAGGCACGCCTCTCAGATGTTACCGAGTGCTTGAGCTCCCATAATGCTCTGCCACCGAGCACTGCAGAGAATAAAAATAAAAACAAGAATAACATCATAAGCAGAACACAATGAGGAAAATATCTCAGGTACAGCCTTTCAGCTGTTTAGAAACCGGATGAATAATACTGGAGGTGTGGGAACATACCGAGCTGAACTAATACTCTTAAATATATGTTCTTATGCAATTAGCAGTCCCCACACACACATCCCTTTACACCACTTTGAGCTATGTGTCATCTGTCATCGCATTCCTAATAAATGTGTCTGTCAAATCCTCCCTCCCAGCTCTCTCTTGACGGATAGCTTACTCCAGGATGCTCCTCTAGTGAACAACACTTCTCTGAACATATGCTTAAGCAAGCTCTCTCTCTTGCTTTCAGTTTCTCTCAATGGGTTCCATTTTGCGAATCGCTAGTAGAAACAATTTTGAGTTCCAGCAATGCATTTGCTTTGATGAAATTGCACATACTATAAAAAGATGATGAACTAATTTGTTATTCTGATCATACACAAACCTTTTGCATTTTTCTTATTTACTCTATGCGGATATGTGCAATTATTGCTATTGGCATATGGCTAGTTTTTGTGACCTTGTGAAAGGGTTGGCATCTGACTGCTGTTCTAACAGTGTCTCGTTACCGCAGCCGCTTTGACTTCTTTGGAAGTGTTTTGGTGACAGCTACTCTTAATCTACATCTAAGAAATTCTCCTAGAGACAGACACACAGAGAAAGGCTCATAAATCTTGCCTGCTCTCAAACGAAAACCGCTTTTTCAAAGTAGAGCTCAGTTTTAACACTTCTAAATCAGTTGTACATTTCCCACATTTATGAAATTCTCAAGCAGAAATTGTTTCAATTTTAAGCAATCTCTCTGAGTGATGTCTGCTGTCTGGGGAGCTTGGGTTCCCTCAGCGCTCTGAACAGGCAGGCTACTACTGTACAGTATACGGCAGCCATTTCTTCAAACTTAAAGGGGATTGCTTGTGCGCAGCGTGTAGTATGCATGCTTTGACATTTTTACATGACATCCTGTGCAATTCCTAGGCATACGTAAGCATCTTAACATTGACATGTGTATGCAAAAAGCTCAGTTTTTGTATTTTTTTTTTTTTGTTCTTGCAGTGATTTGCAAAGTTTTTTTACTGAACCTTTGTGTTATATTCAGAAGCAGTTCCAGTGAAATGTTTTGAATGGCTGTTTCAGAATTCCTCAACATTAGTTACACTACCATCCAAAAATATGAGGTCTTTAATATTTTTTTAATGTTTTTCAAGTCTCTGTTATTCTTACACAGGCTGCATTTACTTAATCAAAAATACAGTTAAAATTATTACTATTGAAAGTTCAAAAGAACTTTGTTTATTTGTAACTGTAGTATTTTGTAACTTTATAAATATGTAACTGTCAGTTTTGATCAGTTTAATACTTACTTGCTGGATAAAATATAAAATTTACATTAATGCACTTGGAAGACACTTTTATCCAAAGTGACTAGCATTGCATTCAAGGTATACTTTTTATCAGTTAATGCATTTCCTGGGAATCAATCACATGATCTTGGTATTGCGAAATCATGCTTTATTGAGCTACAGGAATGCTCTTGAATTTCTCACTTACTGCACACTTTTTTAATGGTATTACTATGAAAGCAGTCATACTGAATGAAAAGCCATCATGTTAACACTTCAGTTGGAAGAAAAAAAAGGTCATATTATGAAAAACTGCTATGTAAATGTTTAAATCCAGTTGCTTTTGCAATTATAGCCATGCATAGTACATTGGTGGATATATATATATATATATATATATATATATATACATATAAGTTAACTTAATTTTGTATGTTTGGTTACTGCATGTTTTTCCCCTCACAATAATTGTCAGACCCCCCGCAGTACTACCGCGGACCCCCTGTTGAAGAGCCCCGAGGGTAATGTTTACACAAGAGAATATTAAGGAATATTTTGTAAAAAAAAACAAAAACACTTAAACCAAAAATGAAAATTATATTCTGAATTTACATTCTGCACTGCAGAATTTAAGATACAGTACAGCAATCGAATTGAACTGATTCATACTGACACAAATGTAGTCAATGTCACAAAGACAGACACAGAAAGCGAGAGCCCCAGAGATGCGCCACTCCCCGTTTTGCCTTATAAAAAAGCCCTGCATTGCAGCGCAGTCGAGGCTGAAGTCAGTGGGCAATATATTAATGCAGGCAGTGGGACTCAAGCTGAAAGTACAGCGCTCCAACTCGCTGATAAAGTCCTCAGTAGGCCCTCACGATCAGGGATCAGGTACAGTGGCACCTCAGTCTATCATAGTGGAGTATGATAACAGAAGCAGTTGATAAACCCATGTGCTTCTGTCGCTCTCATCAACAGTCTAGAAACACTTCCCACAGCCTGTCTTCTGTTTTTTTATTTCTATTTCAATCAATTGCCGCACTGCCACAGCGTCCGTAGCATCCACTCATAGATGTGTGCATTGACTCTAGTGTTATGTGATTCTCTATGAGAGATGGAACCTATATGTTATGTGAGTGTTGTTATGTGGAAAAGTGTTATGTAAGGAACTGCTTTTTTATTTAGACCCAGTACTCCCATTAGAGTTACCTTCCTTATAATACATTTTAACTTGTATTGCATATACGATTTCAATGAGCTGTATAAATTTAAAACCTTCAGTTGATGTAAAGCATTGATTATTGTTATGGGTAAAGTGTTGTGCTTTCATGGCTGAATCATGTCAATGCTTGCTCTACAGCTTAGTGGCTTTTAGTATATTTTAGCTCATCAAGTGCATTACAAAATCAGTAAACATAAATAAATAATAAATTAATGATTTCTTTGATTATTTTCTGTATTCTATTGGCCCAATTCCCTGCAATGACAAGAAACATTCTCATTAGGTTCCTAAATTCATCATATCTTTTATATAATAATTCATCAAAGGGGCTTCCCGAGACACACACAGGGATGTACCTTTCAGTTTGGCCAGGAGCAAAAACATTCAAATCAATGCTAAAGCATTAACCTAAATGCCATCTCTCCAGAGCAAGAAAATCATTTCTCTGTCTTCCTCTACTCTGCCATATAAGACTGCGGAGATCATTGAAGAGGAGGGAGCTTTGCTATCAGACTCATTTACAGACATGACAGGAAGATCAAACAGCACATCTCCACTCACTATGCTTCTTTCTCTCCACCCCCTATCCTCTCCAGATGTCATTGTTAATACT
Organism: Ptychobarbus kaznakovi; assembly: GCA_027422405.1. NCBI lineage: Eukaryota > Metazoa > Chordata > Actinopteri > Cypriniformes > Cyprinidae > Ptychobarbus > Ptychobarbus kaznakovi. Next base: position 7,496,641 of record CM049799.1, read on the forward strand.
AAATCAGTGCTGTTACTTCATTCTGATTTGTATTGGCTGCCTTTTCTGCTAACCAGGTACAGAAGCATGTTTATTCTGTGATTGCCCTTGACATTTTAATAAGAAATGTCTAGCCCTTGACCCAAAGCTTCTGCTGCCGCTGTCTGCAGAGAATCCAAATTCTAAGACTGATAGGCAAAGTCGATTTTGCCATGATCATTTGTTTTGCATGATTGTTTAAATCAAAATGTTACCATCTCTCAGTTGTTAATTAGGAATAAAACCAATACCAAGTTTTTCAGAAATTAATAAAAAAGGTAAATTGGTGAAGAATGTGGGAATAAATCAACGGCATAATGAACTGCTTTTGTTTTCTCAGATTAAGAAATCAAACATCTATCAGCTTTGTTCTGAGTCCTAGACTGGGTAAATTATAGAAGATCTCTGAATTTCATTGCCGATTTGACTTTCTTTCTCAGTGGCATTTGTTTTTTTCTTGTTGTAGCAGGTGGTTAATCCTCAAAAATACACTTTCCTGTTTGTAATCGAAATAAGCAAGCACAAGCTAATCTCATCTCTTAAAATCCCCCCATTTACGACTTTAAAAGATTTATCTTTTGGCTTGGCTAAGTGCACACGTTCTTCCTTATTTTGTCTTTGTTTCTGTCTGAATTTGACTTGATTGAGTTAGCTATGCTGATTTTTTACTGCCGCTTCTGTGCCATATGGATGAAGAGAACAAAGGATTAGGGATAAATTGGGAAAAGAGGCAGAAAGACTGAAAGGGGAAGATGACAGGTAGGATCACAAGATTTCCATTTTTTCAGTCCCTCAGAGCAATTTAAAGCAAAGCACTTCCTCTCCTCAGTGTTTCCAATTTTTGGCTTGCTGTTTTTGTAGTCTGCGAGGAGTCGGCGGAGCACTCCATTCGTCAAGCTTTTTTTTCCAATTTAGTCCTGAGATTACATGACTATAACTTCAGTTCCCTCTTTGAAAAAAGACATTAGACGTGAGGGGCCTCACTGCCTCACAATACTTGTTGTCATGCCAATGCTAGCTATGCTATTGGAACATTTACCAAGCTTTTTCGAGTGAAGAAATACTGTGTTTGATTTAACATGTTGCCACATTTGTAACATGCAGTATATTAAATAGAGGTTTAAAGGTCTGCAACCTAAAAATGAGATTTTCCCAGTAAACAGAAATTAATCTCACTGGCATGATGATGATAAGATGCAAATGGAACTGACCCTAAAATGCCATGGTCGATGTCGAAGGAAAATAATTATGGCTTAAATAATCTTAATAAAAAAAGCAGAGACAGATCACTTTGCTCTCAAGCTCCGTGAGAACAGAAAAAATATATTTTTAGAAGGGGTGGAGGAAATGAAATGCTGTCAGACTGAGTCCCGGTTTTAGATTATTAATATATTAAAATACTAGTTCGGTACTGTTCTTCTTTTTTATGTGGTTCATTTTTTTTAAGTACAGCGTGACTCATGTACACTCTAGTGCATCTCTAGGTTTTTAGGCAGTATAAGCTGAAAAATTATACATTTTTGGTCACTATTCTCTTTCATTTTCCCTGGGGTTGCACCCAAACCATTAAAAGACAAGCACACATCCTTTACCAGAGGTTATTAGAGACAGAGCGCCAAGGTTCATTAAAACATTTCAATTAAATCATCGGCACACAGGGAGAAGGATCATTACCTACAGAGTATGCACTGTTTTCTGAATTTCATGCTCAGGTGGCCAAGAACTCCTCCACTGAGTGCTGCACATTGATTGAAAAGATGACGTCCTCATGCTTGGTTCTGGTTTCATGGCCTGTTTCATAGACCAGCGTGGCCTTAAACTTCCTTACATGCCAAAAGTGTATTTTACACTTTTGTGGTAGTTATTGACTTAGTCAAGGTTTCTTGCAACAAAAACATAATTTTCTTTCCAAATTTTTTTTATCAGATATTAATCATTTTCTTTCTCTCCTTTTTTTTTACACAGTAAAATAGTTTTACAAAATGTTATGCATATCCATTTTTCAGAAGTTCACATGATGGTTATTGATGTGTAAATGCAACCTCTTAACCAAAAATATTTTAAATACTTTTCGCATATTTAATAGATTTTGAACCGAGAAACAGACAATCCTGTTTTCTGTGACATGTCCCCTTTAAGTGCGTCTCGAGTCTCAAGTTCTGACTAGCCAAGTTTCTTGCCAGTGATGGATTATGCGTCGCCTTTAGCCATAATTTATCATTACTGTCTGCCCACCATGGCCTACCACAGGGTTTTTTAATTGGTTAAGATATGTGCATGCCTCACTGAATGATAATTATTGCTTATTAGGAGTGTTTCCCATCATCCATTAGAGGACATGTGTCTTGGGACTCTACCTACTGCCCCATTAGAATAGCCCCCAATGTTTTCTCTGCATGTAACTGTGAATATTGCTGATGATGTGTTTCTGAACTAAAATCAGCAACTAAGTAACAATAATTGTATAGCTACAACCTGTTTTATAAGAACACGAACACATAATCGTAAATCCTGTTTCAAGAGATATGTAAAGCTTTTCTTTTACCTTGAGGCGAAATGCATGCTTGTGTATTTTAGGTTGATGTGAAACTGGCTTATGCTCAGGACTAGTGACCAAAAGGTTGCAAGCTTGATCACCGCAATTAGCAAGCCATGAGCTTTTAGCATCGTGCCCCTAAGCAAGGCACTTAACCTCAAGTTGCTTACTACTCCTTCCTTGCCTGCTACTTTATTTTAAGGTACTGTATAATTTGCACTTTTGCTCTCTTGCTATGCCCACACATTGCCATGTCAATAGGTTATTAGATCAATCGGTCAATAGGTCATGTTGTCTTAGGTTATATTTAAAGGGATAGTTCACCTAATAATGAAAGGTCTGTCATTAATTACTCACCCTCGTGTTGTTCAAAACCCGTAAGTCTTTCGTTCATCTTCGTTTTATGAAGATTTATGAAGCTACGAGAATACTTTTTGTAGAACTTGTTGAATAAAGTTGTGATTTTGGTTTTCATTGTACACAAAAAATATTATTGTAGCTTTATAAAATTATGGTTGAACTACTGATGTCCTTACTTCCTTTCGGCCTTGAACATGTCAGGTGTGTTGCTGTCTATGGATGTTAGAAAGCTCAAGGATTTCATCAAAAATAGAATTAGTATGAATTATGAAAAATAAGTGTATTCAAGTGTGCTATTGGTATACTTATTTTAAACTAAAAAAATAGTAAAGTGTACTTTTAGTCTACTTTTGCATGTACTTCTCAGAAATGGGCTGTATGCACTTCTCAGAAATATACTTAAAATTACATTTAAGTATACTTGACTCATACTTACTTATATAAAAGGTCTAAATATATTTGAGCTATACTCAAATGCTATGCTCCTAGAATCCGTGTTTTCATTGTTATATGGTAGGGGCGCTAGTACACATCGTCTGTACAGAATTTCCAAAAAAACACAAGTAAAGAAACTGAAACAACAGATGCTTCCACATATAATCTATCACGACCATCGGATATAAAACAGCATCAAAATTGTGTAATGTTATGGAATAAAATATCACCAATGAAGATGTAATAATGACTGTCAAGCTTTGGGGTGTTAATCGACTCCATCTACGTTTGATTATATTATTCTAAATCCAATTCATAGTCTTTTTTTCAGCGTTTTGTTCAAAATGTTGTTTATTTCTTTATTTTTTTTATGAAACTTACCCACATTCAAGTGTTTAATAAAGAATGCATGAAGCTAGAATAAAATGTTTTTGTTTACAAGCAGATACCCTGTTCTTTCTTTTGATGTTTTGTATGTTCAGATATTCATTTACAAAATATATACAAATGAATACCTAATTAGGGACATAGTAGTATAATTAAAGTATGATGTAAAGTTAATTTAAAGAAAACTTAAGAGTATACTTGCAGTATAAAACTACTAAACTAGTAGTTTACTGAGACTACACTTCAAAGTTTACTAAAGATGCTACTACACGTATTTAATTAGTAAACTATCAGAATACCTATAAGTTCGCTTTTAGTATAGTTGCTGTACAAGCTAAAAACTTAGATGTAAACTAGTTGTTTACTCCGTTTACTACTGTTATACTTCAAGTATACTTAAAAGTGTACTTTTATATACTAGAAAGTGGGCCAATTTAGTCCCAAGGAGTATTGAAATAGTACACTTACAAGTATACTACTAGCACACTGATATTTGTATACTTACTACATAAAGTATACTTAAAAATGTACTTGAACTTTACTTAAATATACTTAATAAAATAAACTTGAAGTATACTACTTTTTGGTAAGAATATCTTTATTTGTGTTCTGCAGATGAACTAAGGTATCATGGGCTTAGAACTACATTAGAGTAATTAATGACAGAATTTTCATTTTTGATTAACTATACCTTTAAGGCCTCTTTGATTTCACCACTCCATATATATGCTAGTAAAGGGTTTGTAATTTTGCCATCTGACATTTACAACCCTGTTAATTGATTCAAAAACTTGTGCATTCCATAAGGAAAATGGATTTTACATCACAAACTTCCAGGGGAAAACTGCCATTTAGATTAATGTGAATAGTGTTTTTCTGCCTCTATTGCAGACCCTCTTGAAGCATCTCAAGTGTATTGAGTTTTTACATAACGGTGTGTTGGAGCTAATGCACCTATAAATGTGCTTTCTGTTCAAATTCTGTTGTGCTCCATCTTGCTGTTTTTAACACCAGAACACTCTTAAGCTCTCCATTAGAAAATGTGTTAAACCTGGAGTTTACCGCTTGTAAATGCCCTACAGTCGGAGCTCCAAAGTACAAGTTCAAGTGCTGGACAGTTTATGTAGGACATGAGCTGATCCCTACTCTCTCTATCTCTTTTCTCCTAGCTAAGGAAGGCTGTTATGGACCACATATCTGACTCTTTCCTGGAGACCAACGTGCCTCTGCTGGTGCTGATTGAGGCGGCCAAGAGCGGTAACGAGAAAGAGGTTAAGGAGTATGCGCAGGTCTTCCGCGAACATGCCAACAAGCTGGTGGAGGTAAGTAACATTTAACTCCCCCTCACTCAACTCCCTCATCTCATCCAGCCCGAGCGGAAGATTCTTATCTTGGGCACCGCAGGCCACTATCAGTCAGAGCACGAGGTGGCCTTTAGAAAGTCATCTGCCAAGCCAAGGCAATTTAATGGCGGAATATGATGCAGTGGAGCTCAATTCTGTAATGACAAATTTGTGTTTGATAACATGGATTCGGATCACAGAGGGAGAATGACGCCAGGAAATGGCTTTAATATTTTTTTTTTTTCTCTTTAATATCTCTCGTGACTCGACTTCAAAGATACAGTTCGTTCCGAATTATCAATGAGCAATATGGTGACTGAGGTAAAAAGTCTGAATGGGAAAGAGACGCTTATCTGAAAATTGGTTTTAGAGCTTGATATGTCAAAAATGCAAAAGGGCACATAACGTATACTGAACTGAACTTTTCAAGCATTAGAGGATCACTTCTGAGTAAAACAGATAAATCCTGACGTGTTCCCACACTTGCTTTCGCTCACTATATAGGCTTTAGCACACACAAGTATGAGTGCACACATTTTCCTAGCTGTATCCAGGGGGAGGGGGAGGGGGCATATACACCACAATTTTATTACACGAGAGCTCCAAAAAACTGTTCACAAAACGGTACAATAATCTGTTTGCTATTTAAGCCTGTGACTGGCATCCAGATGCTTGCTTTCCTAAAGAAGAGCTTAAAGAGCAATCTGATTTTGACTCTGAAATACTGGGTTCAGCACTCAGTTTTGAGCAGGGTATCAATAATGTAACCAGTCTGAGAGAGCAGTTCCCAGTGCTTTTAGATTGATAGGAAAAGTTTTAAGATCAAGTTCCATAATATATTTACTATTAATGAGCTTAAATTGGACTTAAATAAATGCATATTATCACATGCAATTACCTTCAGATCGTCTCTAAAATATGTATTATTGTGATGTATGTGTGTTTTGTGTTAGCGTACTTCCACCTTGAAGGTCTTGAAGCAGCATTAACATTCAAGTTTAACGGCTGACAAATTTAGTTCACATGATATGGTATCAACACTATACATTCTGGTATATTGATTATTAATTACTAATTAATTCTGGTATATTGAAATTACTAATTTCAGATTGGATTACCACGTTTCAGTAGCAAATATTTTTGTCATGTTGTCCAAGTATTTTAAAAAAGGAGCTATTATAAAGTTACTCGTAATAAATAATTAAGTATAAATGTATATATATATATATATATATATATAGAGAGAGAGAATTTGTGTAAATGTAATACATTTAATATATATTTGTGAGACATTACTTCTTGTCACAATGGAAAACTTTTGTTCTGCATGTATATTTTGTGAAAGCCTTGATACTTTTCTTTAGGATTCCTTGATTTTAACAATATGAAAGTCTTTGCCATCACTTTTGATCAGTTTAATGCATCCTTAATAAATACAACTATTCTTTAAAAAATAAATAATATATAAGAATAAAAAAAAACTTACAGACCATAAACTTTTGTAAGGTAGTGTGTATATAAAGATTAATTATTTTGTCCACTTCTTTTCCCTTTGAGAGCGTCCTCAAAATGAATTTTGACTGATTTAACTACATTCCGGGGACATTTTTCTGCAAACTTGTCTCTAAAGGATAGGTAGGTTAGGAACACACACACAGAGTTGACCTGAAAGGAGCGCCGTTCATCAAATAAAATGTTCCCTCACTGGTATGATCTCAGAATAAAGAACAGCCAAGCAGCTCATGTCTGTTCCTCCAGCCGATCAATAGTCACTGTTTCCTGCCGGGGTCAAGGAGCCTGATGAAATAGGTCACGCGTCGCAGTTCTACCCTGATGCAATGTCTGTACTGCTGTAAAAAAAATATCCCTCTCCTTCACGCTCTCTCTTTCTCTTGCAATCAATAGCAACAGAACAGGGATATGAATATGAATATGGATTATCTCGGGAAATGTTAAAACAATTTCATCCTGTAAGAAATACAAGCTAGTAAATGTGAGTATGAGGTAGGCCTTATCTCTTCAGAGAGCCATCCTGACATGCACTTAATGGTTAATGTTAATGATTTCACTACATTTTAAATAATACTTTCTCATATTCACTTTGTAGACTATAAACGACTGCAGGAGCGTCTGGCTCTAGCGTCTTTTGTTCTACATTCCTGTAATGCATTGCATTATAAAAGAACTGCCAATTTAAAAGGTTATTAAATTATTTGCAGAATTGTAGCACAGCTGAGATGTGGGTTATTAATGTGAACCTGTTGACACACGTTTATTGTCTCACTCTCTTTCTGTCACACACACAAGCACACATGAATCAGTGCTCAAAAACAGAAACACACCATCCCACACACATATGTCAACTGTCAATGGGGAAAGTAGTGTAGTGATGTATACTTTGTTGTTTGATGCACTGTGACTCAATGACCTGTGGATCTCTTCCTCTGGGAAATCTCATATCATTTCACTATTTTTTACATACATTTACTGCTTTAGATAATCCTCCACACCAGCTGCTTTTAGCACAGTATGTCTGCTTGGGTTACAATGCCTTGATTTGCTAGCCATAGCAAAGGTTAATGAAAATGTGTCGGGCTTTGAAGGTGAAGTATGTCATTTTTTTATGTTAGAATGCTTTCTAATACCCCGGTTTAATGTGTAGAGATGGCTTAAAGAGATAGTTAATCCGTTATGTTGCTCCAAACCTACAGGCTTTTCTATCTGTGGAACACAAAATAATATGTTTTGAAAATCAAAGTTAACAGGTTTCAATGTTGTTTTGCAAATTAAATTTGATTATGTGGACCAAAACAAGTTGAACAATTCTTCAAAATATATTTTGTGCTCCACAAAGGAAATAATTGCATCCAGGTTTGGAGCAATTAGAGGGTGAATAAATAAGTGTGTTATTTTTTTGTATTTGTGTTTTTTTTTTTGAGTGAACTGTCCACTTGAATAAGCTATTTGTGAGGCAAAAAAGAAAAGAAAAGAAAAAGTAAAGACTATGATTCTGTGGTGCTTTCAACATTGCTGTTAGTTTCAGCCATTGTTGTCAGTTTGATGTGGATGAATGAGGAATGTGGAGTTCTGTTTGGTACTTGAGATCAATGTCGAACACTGTTTGCATCTCATTTAATAATCTGAAGTTTTGAAATACCAAATATTAGGGCAGGATTTTATTTCTATCCATTGGGAACTTTGAAAGTTTTAAAGTATGTACCAGAATAGTTCTATCTATTTTATTAAAGATTACAAAGACAAACTTTAAACAAACTATACAATATAAAAAAGTAAATGGGCAATGGTGATTCTTGTAAGTGCTCATTTAATGTTTAAGTGAGAAAAAAAAAAAAATATCCAAAAAAAATCACATCAGCCTCAGTAAATTATATTTTTTGTTTTTCTTTTTTTTTTTTTTTTTGTCAGGACTGCGCCAGAGCTTTGTCAGGTTCACACACACAGCTTTCACACACTGATCCTTTTAATTAAAAGCAATCTAAAACAAAATCTGCAAATATAATAATGTGTGAATTTACTCTTTCAATGGAAACGAATGAAATGTCAAGGCTGCCACTCACCGGCACCCCTTCAGGTTAGTCTCAAAGGCCCTAAAGGTCATAGGTCACGATCAGTACTCTTATGTGACTGTGGCACATTATCATTGAAAGGTTGTTGTTGTTATATAGTATTTTTGATCACACAGGTGTCTGTGTTCAAGAAGGAAACAATGTCATTTAGTGGTCAACATGTGAGTGTCTGAACATCTTGAAAACAATTTCTTCCCATCTGCCTCACCTGATACAAAGTGAAAAAGAATAGGGGGGAAAAAACCTTCTAATTAAGAGACATATTCTTTTTTTGACCTTGAAATAGAAGTAGCATGAAAAAGAATGAGAGAAAGAACGAGATAGCTTCCCAAGCCTCAGGCAGAGCTGCCACAGCTAGCAGACCTTGTGTGTGGGTGTAGAGAAATATTTATGATGTGGGTATGGTGACCTTAATTAGCAGAGATTGCATTAGATAATGGACTTGTGTTAATAAAACAAGGGGACTGGGGTTTTGCTCTCTCGTGCTTCGCTTTCTCCCTCTTCATCTTACCACCTGTGACATCACAGCGTGAGGAACGAAAATCATCTTTCTTACTGCCGAGGGACGATTAGCAGTAAAGAAATGGAAGCCTAAGCAAGAAGACCTGCTAAGTCGTGCAATAGCTTTTTATGCTGATGCTATACCAGTTTTGTTTCTTTTTAAATATTAACACACTCTCGTAAGAAAACGTCACTATAACAGCTTCATCCTTCTCCACTAAAACATCACTTGTGTGCCATATGTTAATTTAACGTTAGTGCAATATTCAACATATCTGTGAAGCCATTTTTGGCCATAATAAAAGTCATAAACTTTATTTGAGGATCAAACTGAAATTGAGTTAATTATTAGCTGGAAATCTCCCTTGTTCTCTAGATAGAACTTACTGAAAAATATAAAACCATTAAATTGCAGTCATTGATGTCAAAAGACTTTGTGGTAACGCTTTACTTAAAGCATTGATGTATAATGAATTATAAAGGATTAATAAAGGGTATAGTGCATTATAGCTATTCATAATGTACATTGTAATACATAAGATATATCTTATCACAAATAATTATGACTGAATTTAAAATGCATAGTGTAGCAATGAATTGATGAGTGTTATAATGTATTGACTGTGGTTAAAATTATTAATGAGATTGTACAATGCATTATACAGTGCATTACAAGGCATGATTAATGCTATTTTAGTGTTATAAACTTGTATTATGCAGTATACATAAAGGCTTTAAGTAAAGCTTCCGAAGTTGTTTCTAGAATATATGATCTTATTCATCTTTTTTAATGTGATTTGTGAATTCTAAGGCAGAGGAAGATTTTTGGTAAATAACTTAAATACAGTTTCAAAAGATTTGGAATAAAGTTGAGTGGGCCAGTTTGGTGATTTATGAAGGCTATGTATGTATTTTTTTATTAAAAAATAAATAATAATAATAATTTGTGTAATTTATTGTGACATAATTAATTTAGAATGTTTAAGGTCTCAAATATGTATTTAATATTATAGTTATATTAATAAATATATTGTTCAAATAAACTTAGAATTACTGTGACTGTACATTGACCCACCTTATTTGTTTATTAAAATAATTATAATATAGTTATATTGATATATTTATAAAATAATTCAAATAAACATTTTAAAGCTGCTTATGTTTTGCATCATTCACATTCATTATAATATGTGAATAATACCTCGCCAAGGCTATCAGAATCTACAGAATATATTTGAGAATGTCGCCATTATATGAGTATTATAGCCATTATAAGAAAGAAACACAAAGCAGGTCTCAAATCAACAATGAAGGCCAACTTCTGAATGGCTGGCAGACAATGCATTGTAATAAAAGTGTGTTCCTCACCTGCCCCTAATCACAGAAAGGATTTATGCATCATCAAATAGCTGTACCCACCGCTGCAATCTGACTTTTACACATTCATTAATTGATGGCCTTCCCATAATTCTCTTGTGTTTATTAACAGTCCCTTCACTATGCCTCAACTGTGCTGATCAAAACATAGACATGCTTTTATTCACTGAAACACAGGTTATAAAGAGTCCCATTCAAGCCGAGATGAAGAATACGTTTACGTTTATAGAGATAAGAAAGGCTGATTGGAAGGTGAAAGCTGCAAGGACGTCATGGTCCATCACGATTAAAAAAACGGAGCATCTTTGGACATTTTTTCTGGCTCTTGTCTGCCAACACAGCCTTCAAACCAGCCTTGTTATGTTCTATATCCTTGAGGCTTTTCTCCAAAGTTTGCACAACAAACTTGTTTTCTTGTTCCGCTTGTCTTTCTTTTTCAGTACACACACCCTGTCCTCGTGTTCATTTTCAGTCAATCGCTAATCTGTCCTTTTACCACTTCTGAGGATGGTACGCATTTTTCTTTCATCCCATGTTCTTCAGCGATTGCAGTTTTCAATGTACGTTCTGTAGACCAATACAGTTTTGTCTTCTGCAGTGTGGTAACCAAATTGGTGAGTTACCAGCATATTTTAAATGAAGCTCTTGAGCAAGATATTAAAGCTCCAGGTGATCTGCAGAGGATCTGTAAGTTGCGTTTGTTGGGGGAAAAAATGTCTGCTAAATGATTTGCAAGTTACATCACTCCTCCCTCTGAGCTTTGAGTGTTATGTACAGTCACACAAGTCTCTTTGTTGTCTTCATAACACACACACACACACACACACACACACACACACACACACACACACACACACACACACACACACACACACACACACACACACACACACACACACACACACACACACACACACACACACACACACACACACACACACACACACAAAGAATACCTGCTGAGCAGTCCTGACCTGCATGTGTATGCACTTGAATCACCATAACCTACTTTTTCAGCTAGCTGGCTCACTAGGGATGCTATCCTAAAGAAAGAGCTTTCAGCCTGGGCTTCAAAAGGTCTCCGCTCTCAGGTCTTGGGAACAAAACTACCCAATGTCATTCCCTGAGGACGACTCCACACGCAGTTGTGCTTTTCCTCATTAGTTTGACGTCTCAACATCCCTTGTTTTATCTGTAATCTGTTTGCATACCCTCCCATGATAACATGTTATCCTCCTGTAAAGCTTTTGTTTGCATACATTTGAATATTATCTTGTATGGATCACTCATTTTATGTCCCGCATTGCCAGCTTTTATTCTTATTTTTGTGTTTGCATTTTTCATTAGCATGTGAATGCTTCATTACTATTGTCTTGTTTTGATCCCCACCTCTCTGCGGAGATTTCTTTGCTTTTTATGTTCCTTCTGAAAAAAAGAGCAAAAACAAAAAGCAGCTGTATCTGAAATGTAGTTATTTATTGGAGATACCGAGAGGCAGTGTTAACTATCAAACCGCTGAATCGATTCAAATGTGCTGTGTAATTTCTTATAGTCATGATTGCTCAGACATTTAGTGTTATAAGAAGTGCTTTGTTCCAATTAGTGCTTTAATGACTTTGATAATCCTTTGCATATTCAATTCGTCTTAATTTAATTAAAACAAATTATTTGAAATTCGATTAATGTAAAACACAGCAGTTTTAAATTATTGCCAGATAGACAGAATAAAGAAGTTCATAGTAGTATCTCAGCGTAGAAAAAAAACAACAACAGAAAAACACAAGTTCCAACTGTTAATGGATTTTCAGTTTATTTCATACATTGTGGCCAGCAAGGCTGTATAGGGTCAGTTATTGAAGTTTATTGATTTTTGTTGAGTTTCTTTAGGTGTTTGTATGTGTGTGGAAGTTTGGAGTATGTTATGTTTTCGTTGAGAAAGAAAATTAACTTTGGGTTGTTTGGCCTTCTTGCCCTTGAGTGCTTAAGGACCTTGAATAAAGTCCCAACTCCTCCTGCCTGAACTTTCTGAATTCATGCATCTGTTCACCCAGTGTCCAAATATTCATGATCATTTTTGTTTCATTAAACGAAAGGCCGATGTTTTGTGTATTGCGAGTCACCTTACCAACATAGCTCTGGTCGTTTCAGGTCACCCTAATCTGGAGCAGCTCTGCTTCGTTTATATTCAGGGCAAACAGTGCCCGTATCTCTTGTAGAGCTTGACTTTAAGTGCCACTCCAGTTCATGAAGTCGCATAGACTCGAATTTAAAGCACCGACCTTCCCGATGAGATGAAGGGTGGAAGGCTGCCTACTCTAATGATTATGCATAATCAATATTGACCTGAATGTAACCAATATTGAATTGACCTTCGAGCCTTCATGATTCCAAACGCATTGCTGCAGGCAGTAAATATTATTCTGCAGGAAAGGGGGGCCATGCTGCATTAAATGGTGTGCCGAACACGATAGATAGCTATTGGAACAAGTCTATTTGTGGTGACCCAGACCTTTGGACTGGCGTAATCCCTTTTCAAGCAGAGTTATTGGCCTCTGAGGAAATCTAACGCAGAGGTGCCTCTACATTTGGGAGGAGCTCCGGACAGATAGATCAGCCTCTCCCTCCCTCAAATTTTCCCTGGAAGGCATTACTTTCTGATTTCTCCCTCTACATGCCCCATTTGTCATCACATACTGCCTCATCATGGTGTTGTACACCTGCACTGCAAGGCTGCCCAGTGTCCCCTATCAACTTATGAAAAAAAAAAAATTACACAGAAAAAAAAATATTATGTGTGTGTGTGTGTGTGTGTGTGTGTGTGTGTGTGTGTGTGTGTGTGTGTGTGTGTGTGTGTGTGTGTGTGTGTGTGTGTGTGTGTGTGTGAGTTGAATAAAGAAAGTTGAATATACAACCAATAAAAAGTTTGGAATAGCTAAGACTTTTTCTTGTTTTCTCACCAAGGTTGTGTGTTTGTTAAAGGGGTCATCGGATGCCCATTTTACACAAGTTGATATGATTATTACGACTTTTATGTGATGAAAGTCAAGTCGAAGTCGACTAGTCACTGATGACATCATTAATGAACAAATAAGTCTGGAGCTGTGACAAACACATTGTGCACAGCTATGAAATATGACACAGCGCTGCCCACATGACTATTGCACCTATAACAAAAGCGTCATGGCAGAGCACTGGAGTTGACTAGTCGACTAGTCTGTCTGAAACCCCTATTACATACTTTGGTTAAAACTGCTCAATGTAGTGTAAATCAACACCCTTTTTACCCTGTTAAAAACAGCTCTTTTCACAGCAAGCCGATTTCATTAAATTCATTAAAAAAACACTTATACTCAGTTCTTCTGTAGATGAAGCTGGATCACAAATGACTCACAGGAACATAGACACATTTAGGCAGATCGGGGGACGCATTCCCTTCAAAAGCAAACATACTCTATTGCGTCTTCAGTGGATTTTAGCAATTTAATGCATTCTTGCTAAATATAAGTATCAATGTCTTTTAATTACTTTAATTTCTTACTTCCCATACAGTTTTAAAATAGTATGTTATCATAGATTCATAAAAAAATTAAGCAGCAAATCTGACAAAACTGGCATTTTCAACACTGATAATAATGTTTCTTGAGCACCAAATCGACATATTTAAATTATTTATGAAGAACTTTTATATTATTTCATGTACAACATTTAACGATTAAACATTTAAAAAAATGTAAATGCAGAATGTGACATATTTTAGTATGACGATGGACATCATTGGCTTTACTAAGCAAACTGCCCAAGTCATGACTGATTTTGTTTGTGCTAATGTATGTGTAAAGGTGATTAAGAGATGGACAGGCAGAAACGAATCAATAGCCTGATTGGATCATTGGATAATTTGTGGTTAGAGTTACAAGGAGCCATTTTATGAGCCACTTTATAGCAGAATCAGTTAGAGCCATTGCGTTATAGCAGGTCAATGCTGTGTTTAAAGTGTCAATACAAAGATTGATGGGGCTCATCTAATCCACAGCTGATAAATTAACAATGCATATGCTGACTGACTGATATTTCAGATGATTCTAGAGCTGGTCAGCAAAAACTGCATTTGTCAAACAATGGACCATTTGAGTTGTAAATGTATCTTTCTTGGTATACTGCTCCCTGTAATAAATCTTCTTAATAAGAAACCACAGTAATGAATGTTCGACATTATTCAGACATTTACTATAGTTGTTGGAAATGAATGAAAGTAAATGAGAGCATGGTCTCTTAATACTTTGCATACTAACAATGTTTTGTAGATAAATAACGATAAATAATGTGACAAACTTTTTGTAATAGTTGTTTACACCTTCTTGAAGGTGTAATGACCCCCCCCCCTAACAATATGTGAAAAGCTTCGTTTTTGCATTTTATTTGAATTGTTGAAAAACATGCACATATATAAGGAAATTTGACTTTTATTTAAGTGGAAAATAACTTCTGTAAGTGTTATTACCTTATCATTACACCTGTTCAAGCAATGTTGCACTATATATATATTGTTTGTAAAGTGATTATTGACATTATAAATTGACAGCTCTGAAAATAGAAAATGCCATATATATAATCTCCGTATTATCTTATTATATTATCTATATTATCTTATCATATTATTATTATATATGTGAGATGTAAATTAGGATATGTGCTATTTATTTATTTATTGGTTGGTTGGTGCAGGACATCCCAGTGGTGTTAATCTAATTAATATTCATAAGATAAGCCGTCATTCGATCATGAATTCACAAGCCATTCATCCTGGCTTAAAAACTTATTCTAGTGGCAGTAGTTTGAGCGAAGGTGAAACATTTTTCACTAAAATAAGTAAAGTACCTGCTGTGGGACAAATGATCTCGGAAAGTCATTTTTTGGAGCGAGAAGGAAGTTGCTATAATTATTTTTCTCTCAATATGGCAGTTTCTCTGTCTGTAGTCTCTTGCCTTAGACAGACTTTAGTGAGATCAGAGATGGCGCCAGATGCACTTGTTTGCACGGGTTAATCTCCGGTAATTGAATATCTCGGGCAATCTAAAGCTGTCCAATTTCAACTTTTACTGCTCGGGGCCAGGCTGGCCATGTTAAAAAGAAAGAAAAATAACATTAGAGGGAATCAGAATGCCGGCCTGTGGAATTAGCTTATCATATCCAATTGAAAACACTGTAAATGCCGCTTAGCTGGCCGTTCCCCTGCGGGTGGTTAGCCAGGCGAGGAGAGGACAGAGGAGGACATCTAATGCTGCAGATATCAGTGTTTGGGAACAATGGGGAGTTTTGTTCTGTATTACAGGGTTTTCATTAGCATCTACCCACCTCTGATTAAGTGTGCAATTTGACAGTACCTTCTGATTGCCCCGATGATGAGCGCTTGTCAGGGGTGAATGGAGACTAACTGGCAGTGTAGCATGTACAATATATACATGCTTGAGTAGTTTAATATACTCTTAGTGCAGGCTTTGTGAGAGATGTTGTTATTTGATGGTTGTCAAATACAAGTAGTTCTCTGTAAAATGTATGTTTGCTCTCCTTGAATGCACATTGTCAGTTTAAAGGGGTCATTTAATGCTACATGCACTTTTACAAGTTGTTGGAACTGAAATGTGTGTTGGCAGTGTGTGTACACAACCACCCTATAATGATAAAAATCCACCCAGTGTTTTTTTTTTTATCTACTAAAATCTTTACCCCTTTCTCAAATCGAGCCATCTGTCCATGTGACGTCACACAGACGGAGGCCCCTCCCACGATTGTTGATTGACAGTAGCATTTTAGCACAGACTGCACTGGTGTCTTACCTCAGACCCGCCCTAAGTGAGCTGTCATCAGTTGTTTCACCACCAGAGCATATGTATACAAGAATGACTCCTAAGCTATTGAGGTGTTTTGTTGTTGGATGTAATAATGAAAATAGCAGTAGTCATTTACTCCCGTCATCTGAGCCGCTGAAAGAGGATTACGTTTGGTTTTGAAGGGAATGCACCCTTGATCTACCTAAATGCATCTATGTTCACGCGAAATAATTCGTGATCCAGCTTCATCTACTGAAGAAGTGAGTACAAGGTTTTTTAAATGAATCTTTGCAAATCGCCTTTTCTAATAATGTGCTAATTAGCAAGTTTCACGATGAATGCAGCTAAAGTAAACAGTCCCTCAAAGAGCAGCTCAGAAGAGAGGGACGGGGTCAGCAGAGCTCATGCACATTTAAAGGAGAATGACACAATACCACTTGCTCTGAAAAGGGCTGTTTTTGACAGGTTAAAAATGTGTTTTTTACACTACCAAACGATGTTACAGACTTTTAACTAAGACCCTAAAAATTGGCATTATATGACCCCTTTATATATATTAGCATATATATTTTTTTTTTTTTGCACTGTGCTTTGCTGCTTGGAACAATACATGGCTTTTGAAATCCAAGCATGTGGATGTTTATCCATGGCTGGAATCCAAGAATTGTGGATTCAACAGCCGTACTTCTATACAAATTGTGTATGAATTTATTAATTTGTTTTACAATTATTTAAAATTTTGTTTTTTAAATATAAAATGACTTTTTTTTTCAAGACTGCTATTAAACACAGCAATTATTTACAGACATTAAATTGTGAAACAGGCTGTAAATTGAAGCACAGTGATCCAAACCTTACCTTTCATGACAGTGTATGCAAATTCAAACAGCTTTCTGAGGCATATACATCCCTCTTTAGGCATTAGCTATAATCAAAGTAAACTGTGTTATGTGTGTCTGGCAGCCATATAAAGAAAGCATGAAAGCAGTCTGTACCCATCTACCACAGAACCAGTGTGCTCTTTAAGCCCAACAATTCACAATGTTTTCCCATAGCCATAAAGAGAACGCTTGTACCTGGGGGCCCGATTCTGTGTGCGTGTGCGAGAGATATAGAGTGTGGCTGAAACTGGATGCTAATACGCATGGAATTTATTACCTTGCAGATGGACGATTCTCAAGTGTCTGCTGCATGATGCTCCATCTCCCCTGTGCAATTGGTCTCAAATTAAAGGCTATCACTATTTCCTCCTGCAGGATCCTCTTTGCGCATTTCTCTGCCTCTCTCTGCTCCACCTGCTACCCCCTACATCTGTACAGCTCCATATCCTGCGTCACCTCAACACTTCACTCAAGTATCGAAAAAAAGACAGGACCTCATTATTATTTCTCTTGTTACTCTGACTAGGCTCTTTTCACTTTGTTCGGTGTTCTTCAAAAAGGCGAAGAAACACTCATTATAGCATAACAAAGTAAATTGTAAAGGGTGGTATGCATAATTTTCCAGGACCCTTTATAAACCCTACAAAATAATCGTATTACTGTTACTGATAGTGAAGGTTATAGATGGCTGTCATATTATTATTATTATTATTTAAATCTAAGAAAGTCATCTATAACCTTTTTTATTTTAATGTATATATATTTAATGTTTCTTTTATTTTATTTTATTTTTATTTTTAATGTATAATATATTTATGACATTTGAATTATAGAAAGAGAGAATGAGAGAGAGAGAGAGAGAGAGAGAGAGAGAGAGAGAGAGAGAGAGAGAGAGAGAGATGCATGTAATGCATGAAAAATTGTTCAACATAAGATAATTAAGATGCATTTAAAAAAAAATTAAATAATGAATATAGTTTATAGATGATAACCATTAGTGATTTTCTTAGTTTGTAACACAATTTGCTATTCTAGTAATTATGTTTTGCAATAATTGCTACTCTAGTACATCACTAATTGTAGTGAATCACTCTACAGTGGACCATTGATCAACCATACTCCTTGAATGAGTTATTTCGGTGACAAAAACCTGTCCTGTCTTAAACGACATTGGGTGACAAAAACCTGTCCTGTCTTTGAAACACCTTTAGAACAACCTAAAAAAATGATTAATTAAACTGAAATAGGTAATTACACAGTTTGCTTCATATAATTTTGATATTAGACTTTTCTGAGCTATGTCGGTCAGTTTTATAGATCGCCACAGTGAACATTGCCTGCCACTTTCGATCATGGTATTTCCTGCGGCTAATATTGATTGTTAGAATAATTTCATGAGCACAAATTAATGCACTGCTCGCCACCAAACAAAAGGTTAATGGTTCGCCAAAGAGCAGCGGCCAACAGAGTGATCTCCACTCGTTTTATCATCATGCAGGCTGTAAGAAGTAGGTAGGTGTGGGTACTGCATTTACAATTCACAACAAAGCAGAATATCGCTGTTTGTTACACATACACACAGGTCCATTTCCCGCTGGCCGCTTTCCATAGTATTTCTGACACTGCAGGATAACAGTTATGCCACCTCATCTCCAGCTATATAATCTCATAACACTCACAATTTGTTCTGTATTTTTCCTCTCCATGGTAGCCATCCGAATCTTGGACACATTAGAAAGTGTTTGTCACCGTGCCATTTGGAAAGGCTTTCAGGTATCTCAATAGGAGGTGTTGCAAATAATTTTTCTTAGATTCGCTTTCTGCCGTGCGTGCGCTGACATCGGGAGAGCCTTTGAACAATCTTCCTGAAGAATTACCTACAGCGTGCTCTGATAATTAGTTACAGTGTGTCTAACCTGTTGCTCTTAACAGTTTTTAGTAATTAGAGCTAATGAAACGACAATTTACCATTATTAGGGCATGTGGCTAACAGCACCGTTATACACAAGCTCACTGCGCTTCTTAGCACACATCTGCATCTTCAGCCGGTCCCTTGGAGGGAGAAACTTTGAAGCATCTACTCTTGCAGCATACGTGATCTTGGTGTGAGCAGGGCGGACTGGGTTGGAGTGGGTGCCTTTTATTTCATTAATTATTTTTCCAAACTTCTATCTGCTTCTGCTGATGGAACATTATCATAAGGTCATGAGTTGAATTCTTAATGTCCATCCACCGATGGTTCTTCAGGGGCTGGATCTGAATGGCAAGCAGCCGAGCTAGTATTCGCTGTCGCTCTCGAGTGTGCAAAGATGTTTAATAGTCGTCTCACCAAAAATGTGTGAATATGTCATCATTTCCTGGCTTCACTTCTAAAGGTTTTTTAGAAGAGAAGAATATAGAGAGAATATTTCTATTTCCTATTTGGAAAAAAAAGTGTTAAAGTTTTTCTTTCTTTTTTCCTTCCTTCCTTCCTTCCTTCCTTCCTTCCTTCCTTCCTTCCTTCCTTCCTTCCTTCCTTCCTTCCTTCCTTCCTTCCTTCCTTCCTTCCTTCCTTCCTTCCTTCCTTCCTTCCTTCCTTCCTTCCTTCCTTCCTTCCTTCCTTCCTTCCTTCCTTCCTTCCTTCCCTCCCTTCTTCCTTCCTTCCTTCCTTCCTTCCTTCCTTCTTTCTTTCTCTTCATTCTTCTTCATTCTTTCTTCTTTCTTCTTCCTTCTTCTTTCTTTCTTTCTTTCTTTCTTTCTTTCTTTCTTTCTTTCTTTCTTTCTTTCTTTATCCCTCCCTTTCTTTGTTCGTTCCTTCCTTCCCTTCTTTCTAAAATGTTCACATCTTCTTTGGTTGTGCATTTCTTATTGTTGAATAAACAGTTCAAAAGAACATCATTTATTTGAAAAAAGAATTAAACTAAATATTAATTTAATGATTTATTTAAAAAAATACTGACCTTTCTCTCTCCAAATAATCATGTTGTTTGTTTGTTTGTTTGTTTGTTTGTTTTATCCAGTTAATTAAATACTTTAGAAATGAAAGGGACTCATATAAATATCTACTCTTTTTATTTGGATCTTAAATGTTACAAAACTGGGGTTATAAAATAAATACAAATAATAAATAAAATAAAAAATGAAAAAAGTCTGGAATCAGTGCATAAACAGCTGTTTTTTATGTAATTCAAATCAAAGCAGTAAAAAAAGTATATTCTATGTGCTTTCTTTTTCTTTCTTTCTTTCTAAAATTTGTACGCAAGTGTTACCAGTCTTAAAAGAAAAAAGCAATGCAGAGAACAAAACCATTTCCTGGCAGCAATGTCATCTGTCTCCAAAGCGCAGAGGAGAGAAAACAGTGAAGGGCAGTCTCCCTTGAGGCAGCGTTGGTTTCTCTTGGGGAAAGCCTAGTTTTAGCTTGTCCTACATCATCAAAGCCCGGCTTCAAATGTAATATTAACAGGATTTATATCAGAAGTCACTGCGTAAGAGTATTAGAGACAACATTTACTCAACAAGGCTGTGGCCATCTTTGTGTGGAGAGATAACAAGGACTGACCCACTGGGTTATGGGATTCCTTGATTAAACTTTTATAAGGCTGCCAAATTCTGCTGTGTTTCTTGGACCAGATTGAAGTGATGTTGGCTTTTATGCTGAGTGGAGGCTATTTTGAGATGTGCCAGTGAAGATGTGCTCTTGTGCTCTTTCGTGCTGTTCCAAAAGCAAGTCTCCTGTGTAAATGCAGACTTAACTAATGATAAGATAAAACACTGCTGGTTGCTGAGCACAGTAAAATTGTAAATTCATCATGACATCAAAAAGATACATTTTGTCGGTGTCAATATCCTCGTGGGCAGCGCACTGCGCTTTGGCTGTCGCGTTGTCCCCCGGACATGATCCCGTCCCCTTCTTTATCCCACTTCCTGTCAATACTTAACTGTCCTATTACAGTAAAGGCCAAAATGACGAAAATAAATCTTAAAAAAGAGACATTTTTGTTCAAACTTGAGCAAACATTCCAAAAATCTTCTTGATTAAGCATTTGCAGTTTGACCAAAATCTTACAGCGCTGTAATGCCATATATCAAGATACAGTTACACTTAATTTACAAATTTAGAGTGGGTAAGATACATATGTATTTATGTTTTATCAAATATCTTATCTTATAATATTATTGATCAGATCAGAAAACAATAAATTATGAATATATTAAATTTCAAATTCACTGTTTTCACTGTCACTCTTACTTCAATATATACAAAATGTTTTGCAACTGGTCAACTAATAATTGTAAAAAAAGAGAGGTCACCATGCATTACACATCCATATGCCATACACCTTGATTTCACAGCAAGTGGTAAAGTGAAACTGTGATTTTGTGAAGCCACATTACACACACCTACGATAACACATTCAAATCCATATTAATGTGGAAAGTTTGTGTGAGCCATAAACAAATAAGTTCCTCATCATTTTGACTTGTTTTGTGACACATTGCATGCTGTTTTCATAAAGCACATAC
This sequence comes from Ptychobarbus kaznakovi, assembly GCA_027422405.1. Classification (NCBI taxonomy): domain Eukaryota; kingdom Metazoa; phylum Chordata; class Actinopteri; order Cypriniformes; family Cyprinidae; genus Ptychobarbus; species Ptychobarbus kaznakovi. The sequence goes on from CM049799.1 coordinate 7,518,400, forward strand.
TTTAAAGTAAACTTAACTTAAACCAGAGTACAAACAGCATCTCTTCCAGTAGATCTGCATATGAAGTCACAGCATCCAGAATATACATGTGCTATCGGTGAGAAGTTTGGTACATTAGCAAAATAAAACTTTTCTTTACATCTATCTTCCAAGGCAAAGTCTTTATGGGAATAAAGTTGGTGTTAATGGTTAGTGAGTGCGTCAGGGAGGTGACGGCAGTAGAGGGAGGGGTTCAGGGACACTTGTCTCTAAGCTGTTTGACTTTTTGACACAGTCTAAATCTAATCATCAGAAAGCTTTAGAGGTGAAGTGGACTATCGTAGCAGAGTCAAATCCTCTGAAAATTAAGCCCATTAATCAAACACACAGCCTCATTTGCCGTTTTTATAGAAGTGGCTGATTTGCAGTTGGGTTCGTAGGAACGGCAGAGGAGGAGGGTAGAACAAAAGAGAAAGGGTTTCACGAAGCAGGAGAATATCCATCAATTATCATTAAAGAAAACTAGATCATCTCTCCTAATTAGAATGGGGGTTTAACCACGGTAAAATACAGAGTAAAGCAAGTTAGCCACTGCACTGCCATCTCTGATTAATTAGGTAAAAGCATATAAGGTAGCAAGTTCGTGGTAAAGGCTTATTAAATGCAAAGTGTAATTTATAGGAGGTCGAGTCCACAGAGAAAATATTATCACCATTTCCCGTGAGGTAATTTACTGGTCCTGTCCCACTTTGCTCTTCCATTCTCATTTAACTCCGTTCTTTACTTTGCTTCTCTCTCTTTCTCAGACACACTGACTCACTCTTACTTAATGCAGACATCAGCAAATGTAGGTCCCTGTGCACCTTAATTCAAACAACAATACAGAAAATTGCTATAATAAATCTGATAGTTTGTTCAATATGGCCTGGTCTTTTGAATCTTTCATCATGTCATATCATTGAGCGTATCTTCACTGCTAAATCTGCTAGCGGTGATTTTGTGCAGATACAACAAATACAAAAGATGATGCATAACGGTTCTTTTGAAAGGGAACACTTAATTTTACAGTATTTGTCATTTACTGTAGAAATAACATCAATGTGTACTTATAAGCAGCTTTCCTGGAAACAAAATAAAATACAAAAAACGTTTAATTTGGGGCAAAGTATGTCATAATTTGCAGTCAAAATAAACCATGACAGGGTAATAAAGCACTGGGCAGGTGCTTATATCATCCTGAAGAGGTTTATTTTGTGATCATGGCCGTACTTTTTTATGTGGGAAATAAATAAATAAATAAAAAGTGATGAAAATACTTATTCAAGTTGAAATGATTTTATTAAGGAAGAAGAGAGTGTTCTAAGAGACATAAAACCAGCACATTGAAGGAGGTTGTTTGGCAGGGACAACAGGTAATGTACATGAATATACATAAACAGAGTTTAGTGGTTATTATACAACAATTTGGAACACTGAATGATGTGATTGGCCAATCAGAATCAAGGATTCCAGTGAGTTGTATAATAATATGCAAAAGGATTTGCCACAGGGCATTGTAAATATTTATACAGCAAATGCATACAGTTTTGAGTGTTACTCTGTATTTATTTATGTAAATAAATACAGAGTAAAGTGACTGCTGTAATATAAAGAGAGACAGCAAATATTCACACAATTGCTTACACCTGGAAGATCTGAGGGACGAAATGTTGCTCTGGTTGTATTGCTTTAGTAGAGTTCCTCATCTGTCAATTGTAGTGATTGACAATAATATTTTCAGTCTACTACATCAAAAACCACAGTCTTTGTCACACCGTCTCTCTTTGATGCTTTCATGTCACGTCGTGCCATCCATCCCTATCCGTCTCGCCCGCTTTGTCCCACCGTGACGAATCTACCATTTTACATGAGCTACACACGGACCGAAACTCATCTCAAGCCGCCACTCAAACAAGGCCTGTTCAATACAGCCATGTATTAACACTGGCTGGAGTGCTAGGCATATCTAATTCATTCAGCTGACTGACAATGTCAGTGAGAGAGAGGAGCAGGTTCCTGACCTGTGTGACAGTGCCAAAAACCCTGTAAGCTCTATGTTGTGCTATATGGTAGCCCTGAGACAGACAGGATGGGGGGGGGGGGGGGGGGCATGAAAGGTGTCATAGAGCACTGGCACAAGACTGGAAGAAAATAACAGAGCTTTTATTTTCAACCATACAGAGAAGCACTACTGATAATTGAGGTCTGGCCATTTTGCTGCAATTTTGAAAGGTTTTTGAATGATTTGGTTTGTTTGTTTGTTTGTTTATATTATTTTTAATTAGTTATTATTTATTTAACAACACAACGGCAATAGTGACAATTATTAAGTAAATAATAATAAACAAATATTCATATACATTTGTATATGAAAGTTGTATAGATGTATTTAGTTGTTTGTTTGTTCATTAACAACATAATAATAATAATACATGACATAATTAAACTAATATTAATATTCATTATTATTTTATTTATTTTTATTATTTTTATTTATGTATTTGTTTGTTTGTTTGTTTGTTTTAGACAAATATATGATATATGTTTGTCCACATTATTATTATTATTGTTGTTGTCATTATCATCATCATCATCATCATTATTAATATTATTACACAGCGTAGGAATAATGGCTGCAGAGGCCAAGGCTAAAAAAAAAAAAAAAACAAAAACAAACCCACCAGTCATCATTGACATCTGTAAATGTTTTTTGGTTTGCTAATGTCAGGCTAAGATGTTTTAGGAGTTTAGTTACACTCAATCCTCTTTTGGGAGATGCCTTGAAGATACAACCTGAAAAGGTTGAATCTATGAACTGAAGACGTGTTTTTTGTTTTGTTTTTTGCTGAGTGCAGTGATATTAAATGTATAGAGAGGAGATATTGGCTATGTCTGCGTTTACTGTGTATTGTATGTGGGCCGACTGTCATTGGAAAATAGGTGATGGAGGACCTCATTTTGAGCCCCTAGAAATGCACTTTTCTCTGCGTCTCACGTATCAGTGTCTGTCTGGTGGTTTATTAGTCTATTTGGGCCATTTTATTTTCATATAAATCTTCAGTCAGCGTCCCATGTTTTCATAGCAGACTACAGTCAGTGTGTGTTTTACACATGTGCACCCACATATACTGGTTTATTTCATTGTGGAGGAGCTGCAGCACAGAACAATCTCACACCGAGGGATGAGAAGATGCATTCTGTGATACAGCCCCCTGTTGCTCTAAGGGTTGAGACCATGCACTTTGGCAATCAGGGTTTGGTTGGGCCATAAGCTTGTGTTGTGCTTGGCAGTGCAGAAAACGGCACATATTAAAAGTGCCATTCTTTGCTTGACATCTTCATTACTAACTCATATGTGTGTTTTACTAGCAGCAGAAAAGTATGCATTTATTGTCTGATTTTTAATCATTGGCTTTTAATCAAAGTACATACACTTTTATGTTTATAGCCTCTTTTATCTTAAGAATCAGTGACAAAACCTCATTTGTTTTAATTTTCCACATTCTCTTCTCTTGCCTCCTCTTTCAGTCACTTCCGTTTCTCCATCTTCTGTACTTTAAACAACTCCATGTCTAGATATAGTTATTGCATCCCATGCTGGCAAGGAGATATAACCCTGACCCTGTCCATCAACCTCAGAGAGAAAATGCATGTTCTGACAAAAGAGCTTTGTTGTTCCAAAATCACAGAGTGAGTGCTGGTCGTTTACTTCCTGTTCTCCTTAAAAGCATCACTGTTGCCCTAGCATTATTCTCCTGTCGGGGACACTCGTAACACCCACTTGCATTCGGGGGGGGAGGGGCGCTCAATAAAAAAAAATGCCATGGGCATTTCAGCAAATAGATAGTCACAGTTCTGCATGGCAGAGAGGTTAAACAGACTAAACATGTCAGATTGAGGGTTTTGACCACAGTGAGGTGTTGAAGTTGTAAGGCAGCAATAACCCCTCTATTGCTGGCTATGTGTCAGACCACTACATATTCTTTCTCTTGCTTGTCTTTTACATTCGTACACACTCTACACACTCTACACACACACACACACACACACACACACACACACACACACACACACACACACACACACACACACACACACACACACACACACACACACACACACACACACACACACACACACACTCTCTCTCTTTTCCCTTTTGAGATGATAAGTAATTATTATGTCTGTTGCTAGGTAGCATTTTGGCGCTCCTTATTGTTTGACTCTGGAGGAAATATCATACGTTAAGACCCTCTGCTTTCCAAACTACATCAATTACTGGGTTTGTTTTGGTTTAATCCTTGAGTATCAGCCCTCAAGGACACCTTTGTCTGTATCAAACACACATACACTCACTCATAGCCGCTCACACTCCGTCCCGAGCATTCATATATTCACAGTTGCAATCAATGTCTCACAGATAGACGGTGTCAGGTTGACACATATGTCACAATGTTAAGCAAAAGCTTTCGAGCGTGGCTGATCATGTGTGAATATGTCACTCTATCACCTGTTAGCAGGAGACTACAGGAATAAGGCAACATTACAGTTAGACTTGGCATTCTCGCCTTCAAAACTGATCATGGCAGACAGCAGCAGCGCAGCATTTAACCTGGATGCCCTTTTGATAAGTGTTGTTTACGTAACCAGCCACTGGCCTTTTTAGAGCCAGACTAGCCCATACATCCTTAAGAGTGTCTCCAGAACAGAGCATGTGGATAACTTGCATGTGGCCTTAGTTACCCATTGGAACGGCAACTGGGAAATTGCCATTTTTGTAATCATAATTCACATGTGATGAGTGTGAGGAGCGGTCTGCTGCTAATATAGCTAATTTTAGCTTGCTTACAAAAACATTCACTCTCTCTGTTCCGCTGTGGTGGAATGATTTCAACCTCCACCTGATCTACTGAGACAATCACAAACTTCAGTCTGAAGACACAACTCCATGAGCACTTACAATCTGACTTACAGTATAACCATGTGGTAAAAAAAAATACTATTTTGCAACCAAAAATGAAAATTATGTTATTATTTTCTCAAAATCAGAACGTTCCAAACATTTAAGGCTTAGTGATACATATATTTGTTTGAGAAACAAAAACAATAATGTTTTAAATGTTTTTTATTATTATTTATTTATTTATTGCTTTGTTTTTGATCTGGACTAGATGACAAATTCATTTGTAATTGCATGGGGACAAAAAACTATATTTTTTTCTGAATGTTCTTCTGTGATACATTGAAGAAAGAAAAAACTTTTGTAATGACACAAGGGTGAGTAAATAGTTAGTAAACAATTAGTAACCCTTAGTAAACAATTTATTCAACTATTTCTGTTCTCTTGATTTTGTTTTATGTTTTGTTGCTTTACGGCCTACTTCTCCTTTACATGTTTTGAGAGCAAATCGATCCTTTGAACTGGATCTTTTCAAAGAACTGATTTATCTGCATTTGTTCTCAAATTCCTTTGTAATTTTGTTACCCTTTGAAGGAAGTAAATCAACTTTTCCAACTACCCTTTCTCCTCTGTAATTCCTGTGCTTCAATACATCTTTGGTTCACTCTTAAAATGGTTCTTTGCTCCTTTAGGAAAAAAATTACTTGTGCTTTTTCCTCATTTGTTAGTTGCTTTGTATAAAATCATCTAAATCATGTAAATGGCTCAGGTTGTACACATAAATATATGTGCGCGCAAATATACTCTTGTCATGTAAACAGCTCTCATCTGCCATCAGTGGTAATAAGCTTTACTTTCAAAGTGCTTTTAATATTCACACGCTTTTTGATAACCAGTGGGACAGAGAGTGTGTAAGGCTTATTGTGCCCATGTGTGCAATGTTGATACAGTTGAGAAACATTGAACTCTTACACAGTGTCTCTGTGGGGCAGCCTAAGCGGCTTATATTAATGGGACAAGATCAATGTGAAACCCTCAATGATGGCGGCAGACTCATCAAGCCCCATTGTTTCAGTAGTGGCTCAAGAGTGGCATAACACTGCCAGGTTCTGAGGTCTATGACCATCAGGGAAGTAAAGCGGCCGGCTTGAGTCTGTGCAGCTTATCGGATGGTTATTAAACTAATGATGGAGGAAAGGTGGGGAAATGGCAGATAAATGGCATTCCTACTGTCTTCCAGAGTATTCTGCTGGGAGGCATGTGGCTCAGTCTCTTGATGGTTGCTTCTGGCATTTTGCAACCTCTCTCTGCGATTTCTTTATCTTTTTATTCTTATGCATTTCTCTTTCTCACGTACTCTGCACTAGGTGTTGCACTGCTGCTAAAATGAAACCGAAATGAATGCAGCAAAATATAATAAAGCTAAGAAATAAAGTTGCAAATGGTCAGGACGCAGAGAAATTGGGAGAAAAAAAAAAACATTTTCCATGGAGAATAATCCTATTATGATGTGTATTGCTGCGCGTTGTCAATTACCCAAACTGATGTTTTTATTCTAGCATCTTAGGTCTGCATCCAGTTACTGTTGGCAAAGTTAGCTGCTTTCTTTTCCACTTCTGAAATTTAAGGATTCAACTAATTTTATATAAGAATGGACTTTTTCAGACTCATGACCTCCAAATATAGCTAGACACATAATAAGCTAAGACAGGCAACTTGTGTCCATGTGTGTGTGTGCAATATGTAGCTGTATATAAAGTACAGTTCAAAAGTTTTGCATCAGTACTTTTTTTTTTTTTATAAATTAACACTTAATTCAACAATGACACATTAGGTCGATGTAAAATGTTTGTATTAATAACATTGGTAATAATAAATGCGTATTAGGCACCAAATCAGCAAATAAAACTGATTTATAATCATGTGACACTGAAGACGAGAGTAATGGTTCAGCTTTGCTGTCACAGGAATAAATTAAATTTGAAATATATCAACACATAAAAGAGCAGTTATAATGCAAATTACATTCAAATTCCACAATTATTACAGTTTTTACTGTATTTATGATCAAATAAATGCAGCCTTGGTGAGCCTTCCTTCTAAAACAAATATATTACCCACACAAAACATGTGAAATATGTTACTGGAATACAATCTTGAAAAATATTTTTATTGATTTCATTCTTTCCCTATGCAAATTTCGCTGTAGTTACATAGGTGGACTGGTGTGGTAGAGATCCAGTCATGAATATGATTTCTATTCATAGACACGTTCGGCATGTTTTATATTTACTTCAACACTTCCCAATTATGTAGAAATCTTCGTTGGTGTGGCAGAGAGGCACAGTGGGGTTGAGGGCCGGATGGAAGAGTGATGGTTTCCGTCCTTGTATCCACCAAGAGTTCCAGACTGTGTTAACCTTTACAGAATGCAGCCTGTGAGGAAATGGAGCTTCAGTTGTTGTTGGGTGCCTCTCATCACACAGCAGACTCTAGCTTTGCCCTTCATTAACTATTGGCTTGTCGCTTTTTTCACCCCTCACTCCTTGTCAGTCACCAGTAGTGCATCAAATTGTGTGTGTTTTTCCTAGCAATCCTCTCTGTTTATTCTGGCGTGTTTCTCTAAATAGAAGCTATAGGCTTGGTGTCCTCTGTCCTCTGCTGGTGTCCTAATCACTTCATTTGTTTAGTTATGCCGCTCCCTGCACAGTTGCTTCAGCATCTCTTTCCTCTGGAGCTGAGAGAAGCAGATGGCGTTCTTCATTTTCCGGGGCTCCCTTCCCTGAGACAAAAACTGCAACATTATGAAGCTATATGGAGATGTCACCTTAAATGCGGTATGCACATTTGCGTGTGTGCTCATGTCTGAGAGCGAGAGACATCAAAAAGATGGAGAATGTGTCTTACTAAGAGACACCAGCATCATGGACTATTAGAGTTCAAAGGCTTGTGGTTTTCTGAAATAAGATCAATTACGTTCTTCATCATAATGGTATTCTCATGTTTTATGCCCACAGAAAGGGGCAGAAAGCTAAAACAAAGCATTAATGAATCATGATCAATAAAACATAGAATGTAAGCATAAACAAATTTAATTCCAGTTTCTTTTTCTTTTAAAAGCTCAGTCTATTAGAATAAACGGAAATTGCTATTTATGGTCACAGGACATATTTCTGGCCCGTTTCCACACCACTTGCTGACGCAGTACAAATGACTTTAAATGTAGATATTAAATGGAGATATTACAAAACAGAGGGCTTTTTTCAGGTTCGTATGATAATGTATCTAAAAGTGATGACAGGAACAGGCAGTCAGAGATTTTAGCTTGCTAAATAGGGTGAGAGGTTAAATATGTTTTGTAATCATTTATGTGAGAATCTCGCTTGTTGAATGTCTAAATGACAAATGAGTCACTAAGAGTCCATTTTAATGAAGGTTGATGCAAAGCACTTCATGTAATACACAGGACCACATTTACAAGTAGGCTTGCATTTGCATTCCACACACTGTGCAAGAAAAAAAAGTATTTAAAGCTAAAAAAGGTGTATGTTTCACAAGATCTGACAGGAAATGTTTGGGAAACTTTTGAAAACAATCACTAAAATGTAATTATCTAGTGGTAAAGAAATCACCTCAGCTTTAGGCCAAAATCCCCATCTATTTACTTTGCAGAGGTGAACACATTACAATGTTTCTCAGGTCTGTCACCTTAAGCTACAATCTGTAAAAATGTCTTAATTACCAAGTTTCGTCCAGGTGGTCCAATTTAAAATCCTATTACGGATATGATAGAACTTATGGACATTTTTTGCCTTATGAAAGAAAGAAGGAAGCTGTTATTGAAAATTAGAAGTAATTGTAGAGTGTGTTGAATTTATACTACATAATCCACAGCTCTTAGATTGGCTACTAAAGTAAGAGTAAGAATAAGTATAAATCTGAACTAAGAAAGATGAGTGTAACGTGTGTGTGTGTATATATATAAATCAAAATCTCTCACCATTTGTACAAAAAAGCAACACATATTGCGAATCAGCTTATTATTTTACAGTCATCTGGATTTTTAAGAGTTCTGAGACTGCATATAAATGATGTGCAATCAGCAGCCGCACACTTCATCAACAGGATGAAATCAATAAAGAAGGGAGACATACTCTATAATATTAAGGTGGTAGGCACTACACATACCAACATGTTCAACTCAGTAATGGGAAACTGCACTGATTTTTATTTTTGTTTGTTTGTTTTTTCTGACTCAAAATGCTTTTAATAGTGAGCCGTCTTCATCTAACGGCAATTAAAGTACAGTGAAACACAGTGAAAATTAATTGGTTGCACAATCAATAATGTTATTTGACTGTAAAAGAAAAGCACCTTTCAGATATTTAGATTTGGGGCTTTGGCGATACAGGACACATTTTAACTTGTTGTCCACTTAATAGACTAATTCGATAAAACAGTGTTGATGTATTGCTATGTTGGCTCTTATGAGATCTCTGAGCTCCTTTGGGATTATGTATAACTAAGCAAATGGTTTGTTCCAAAATCTATCTGCCAAATCTAGGCCCCCTGTCCTGCAGAGTTTAGCTCCAACCCTAATGCTGTGTTAAATACAACCCTTCAGGACCGAAGTTGCCCAGCTCTGTCTGAGATACTTTGTTTTAGCAAAATTCTTGACATTAGTATTGTATGTATCATTCATGGAGAATGCACTCTTAGACTGACGTTGACTCCTCAGTGAAAAAAAAAAAGATAAGATGAGGGAAAATTTTCAATAAAAGTACTTCAGCGTAATTAATAATTGAATATTTGACTTAATATCTCTGTATGCTCTAAACTTATTAGAGCACCACACTTAGCTTAGCATCATGCTAATGTCAAACTCTATTGAAATCAACTGTAAGCACAGTCTCCCATGCAGAACCCTTTTTGTGTGGCGTGCTTGTGTAGAGAGTTCCAAAACGGTCACTTATGACAGTCAGGATACTGCGCATGTAGGCAGCACAGCAGGTTTTTGAATGGAGCTAACACCCAGAAGAAAATAGGCTATGCAAAAAAAAAAAAGAATGTCAGAACTTCCCAATAAATGCCATTATATTTTGATACCAGTTCAAAAAGAATCAGCTTTTCAGAACATTTAGATGCATGGTAACTACCCAGCGTGTAATTCTGTGCTTTCAGTTTCTTTCTCTATCGCTCACTCCCTGGCCTTTCATTTTCTCACACCCACCCCCTTGTTCACACCACCTCCTAATGGACAATGTGTGAATGTAAAGTACATCCGTTGACGTGTAACATTAGCAATTTCCGAACACAATCTGGACAATCTGCTCTGATTTAAAACACTTTGCCTTAATGTGCTTCTTAGAAACCTACACTTAAAATCTAAAAGCATGGATCATTTTCAAAGAAATTAAATAACAAGGAAAAGACACAAAAGCATTGTGAGCTTAATAAAGCAAACCAGTCATGTTAAATGTGCGTTAATATACCGATGCCTTACCTTTCTTGCTACTGTAACAAGCAACTTGTCTCCTGCATAAACCCATTTGATTGAGATGTAGTCTTGATGTAGATTTTAAATCAAATTTCCAACTCTTTGGAGAGCCATAGAGCTATGTTATTAATCAGCTCTCCAGAAATCATTGAGGAAATAAAGTAACCCGCTCCCTTGGTACAAATGATTGTCCATGTCCGTTAATCAAGAAAATGCACGGTGTCTAGTTTGACTGAGCATGCAGCTGTAGATCAAAAGACATGAACAAAGCAGACTCTGTGGGAGTCCTGAAATTATCAATACATTAGGGTTATCAGTGATGGCTTTTGCTCCAAGCTCAAGCGGCCGCTGCACAAACATGCAAAGATTGAGAGAGGACGTCGCCCATTAGCTGTGAAGATTGATAACATCTCATCATGTTATTTGTCGATGGAGATAAATAAATATTCAGTTGATGTTTACCATGCAATCGATTGGGGTGTGGTGCATCGGTAACATTTGAAAATGATCAGTCAATCTCACTGGCGACACCAGACATCTCTAAGTGGGTGGACCTTGATACAATAGATTGGACTAGATTTCATCATACATTTTATTTAACCCTTCCTTAACCTTTATGAGACAGTATTTGCTCATTTTACATATGTTCATCTGTTCAGTTTCAAGACTTCGATCCTGCAGCTCCCTGCCAAATACTAGGCCAGCTGAAAAGAGAATATGGTTCTTGTGTTCTCGTGTGTGTGTGTGTGTGTGTGTGTGTGTGTGTGTGTGTGTGTGTGTGTGAGTCACGACCATGTCCATATATATATATATATATATATATATATATATTATATAGTATATATATCCAGAACCATGAATGTTAGCTCTTGAATATGGAGTATTGTAGCAAAGCTAAAGGAGGTTGTGCTGTACTGGAAATGCTGGAACAATGTGTGAATAGCATGAGCCTCCCAAGTCCTACTGCAGGTGAGGAGATCAGTAATTGCCTTTCTTCACACTGGCAACACACAAACACACACTCACACAGGCCTCTTTGCCGCTCATACAGACAGAGCTGTTGAGACACAGCCAGCAGTTGATTGGCACCGTCTCAGTCTCAAGCTTTGCTCGTTTTTCACACTCAGGTAGAAAAGAGGAGCTATCCAAAACCTGCAACTGCCACAGTTTACCCAAGAAAAAAAAAAAAACAGCAAGATATCTTTCTCTTTCTGCTTCAGCGCTCCTACCCCTCAAATCCTCATCCGAGAGCTTTCACTTGCCTGGATCTGAAATGCAGTCTATCAGAAGGTTATCTCTGGCCCCCTTTACTCCTTGCATTAACATGCGTTTCGTATCCAGATAGAGTCTGGATATTTTGGGCTGGCTGGCTGGCATCTCTGATGTGACCAAAAATGACAGTTTTATTACATCATATATAGGCTTTCTTCCTTATTTACATAATATATATATATATATATATATACAGTCATGGCCAAAAATATTGGTGCCCTTGGTAAATATGATCAAAGAAGGCTGTGAAAATTATCTGCATTGTTAATCCTTTTGAGCTTTTATCTAAAAAAATCACAAAAAATCTAACCTTTCATTGAACAATAATAATTTAAAATGGGGGGAAATATCATTATGAAATTTAATTATATGAAATTATGAAATGTTTTTCTATCATGCACATTGGCCACAATTAACGGCTCCCTTTTATTCAATACTTTTTGAAACCTCCATTTGCCAGTTTAACAGCTCTACATTTGATCCTGTAATGCCTGATTAGGTAAGAGAACACCTGACAAGTGATCAGAGACATTCCTTCATCCAGAATCACTCCAGACCCTTTAGATTCCCAGCTCCATGTTGGTGATTCTTCTCTTCAGTTCACCCCACTCATTTTCTATAGGGTTCATGTCAAAGGACTGGGATGGCCATAGCAGAAGCTTGGTTTTGTGCTCAGTGACCAATTTTTGTGTTGTTTTTTAGGTTTGTGTTTGTATTATTGTATGGTTGGAAGACACAAACATGTCCCATTATAAGATTTCTAACAGAGTCAGTCACTTATTTATTTCTATCTGTTGGTATTTGACAGAATCCATGATGCCATGTGTCTAAAGAAGATGTCCAGGACCTACAGCAAAAATATAGGCCCTCAACATCAAAAATACAGCAGTAAATTTCGTTGTACACATGGGGTACTTTTTATCCCTGTGTTCACCAAACCCATATTGAGTGTTTTTTGCGAAAAAGCTAGTTTTTTGTTTCATCTTACCATAGAAGCCAGTCCCATTTGAAGCTACAGTCGTGTCTGATAACTGAATATGCTGGAGTTTGTTTTTGGATGAGCTAGTATAATTTGTCTTGAAAACCCCCAAACAACATATGGTGGCCGAGAAGTGCAAAACAAATCACGATTCTGAAAACAAAATTACAAATTACTAATGCAAATCTAAAAACAAAATAACTCTGAAAACACAACAACTATTCAGAAAGCATTATAACAAGTCAGAAAACACAATGACAAATTCGAAAACAAAATAACAAGTCAGAAAACGACAAACCAGACAAACCAGAAAAGATAGGTATAGTTTTAGACAGCGCCATTGGTTTGGGAAAATATTACTCACCGCTGACTGGACGAGATATCTGTCAATCAAGATGTACAAGAGGAACGAGAAGAAGAATAGCAGAGTCAATTTTTACATCAGCTCCAGTGGCGTGTTTTCTGACTTGTTTTGTTTTCAAATTTGTCATTGTGTTTTCTGACTTGTTATACTGTTTTCTGAAAAGTTGTTGAGTTTTCTGAATTGTTCTTTTGTTTTTTTTTAAATGTGCATTTGCATTTGTAATTTGTTATTTTGTTTTCGGAATCGTGATTTGTTTTGCACTTCTCGGCCACTGTAATATGGTGATGTAGGTGCTGTTTGACAATTTAAAAAAAAAAGGTTTTCTGACCCCGAGACTCAGCTATTTTCTTCAATTCTCCAGCTGTGGTCCTTGGAGAGTCTTTGGCCACTCAAATTCTCCTTCTCATTGTGCATTAGGACGTTGTAGACACACGTCCTCTTCCAGGCAGTTTTGTAACATTTTCTGTTGATTGGAAATTCTTAATTATTGCCCTGATGGTGGAAATGGGAATTTTCACTGCTCTAGCTCTTTTCTTAAAGCACTACACTAATTTCTGAAGGTCAGTTTTCTTTTGCTGCACATCAGAAATATATTATTAGTTTTTTTCTGATTGTGATGGATGATTAAGGGAATTTGGGCTTTGTTTTCCCTCCTATTTATATTTCTGTGAAACAGGAAGCCATGGCTGGATAATTTCATGTTCATAATCACCCTGGAGTGCTCATAATTGTGAATATGAATGGGAATATACTTCAGAGATATTTTACTCATACGAATGTCTAGGGTGCCAATAATTGTGTCCAACGTGTATTTGAGAAAAACTTTTATTTCATTATGATATTTCCCCCATTTTAAATTCTTATTATCCAATGAAAGGTTAGATTGTTTTGATTTTTTAAGTAAAAGATCAAAAGGATTAACAATGCAGATTAATTTCCACAGCCGTTTTTGATCATATTTACCAAGGGTGCTGATTATTTTGGCCATGACTGTGTATATATATATATATATATATATATATATATATATACTGCATTATTCAAACAGCTTTTTGCTTGTTTGACAGATACTGTCATACATGGTCTCTACTGTAGAAACATTCCCACAGTAAAGGATGAAAATACAGATTATAAGTGAAGATAAGGTTATAAAATTATATTTTAAAGTTCCCCTGTGAAAATATACCAGGAAATATATGTGAGTGAGGATTTGGGAGGAAAAACAAAGGAATTCAAACCGTTTTCACGGTAATAATTCATGGGATGTTGTTCACTGTATGGGTTATATATATATATATATATATATATATATATATACCATTTTTGATGATAAAATTATTTTTTTTTCATTCATTTGAATGAGAGAGAGAGAGAGAGAGAGAGAGAGTACATAAAGATTTTAGAAACCAGTCCATCTAATTGAAAAATAATAATTATTTGTAGTGCAGCAGGTATTTCATACAGTACATAGTATAATTTATACCGTTGTCCCTGACTACTTGCAAATGTAAAAATCTTGACAAAATCTTGGGTGCAATTACTTATGGATTTTAATATAGTCAAGTGATCATTAATTGTGATTTGATAACTGAAATCACATGTTAATACCAAGTGCAAAGGGGTCTGTCTCTCTCTGCAACGTTGTCTCTCTCTGCAACGAGAACAAAAGGGTTCTCCCCATCCAAACACTTTTAAATGCATTGTTTATCTCCAAACAGTTTTAAATGGTGGTCCTGGAGTATTCTTAAATATACAGAGAAATTACAAAGAACAAGCTTGGCTCCATTTTCAAAATTGGGCTCCGCTGCCAAGCACAACTGCTTGGCTTGCACCCTCATGAGGAGGGATCGATAGTTCAGTGAAAGCTGAAAGCTGCCCGCTTATACTTTGGGAAGTTGGGGAGTCACACAGTGCCTTCCAAGTTTCTCAAGCTTTTTATGTTGAAGACCTATTATCTACTCCAATTTAAAGGCATGTCGGGATCCAGGTGCAAGATGTGAGAGTAACATCAATCAATCCAAATGTTCTCTGTGGGCGCATAAGTCCGTGAGAGCTGACCCCTGATTTGAAGCAGAGCAGCCCACACAGCCTTGAGCTGAAACAGGAAGTCACTTTTCACACTGAGCAGAGATCTTTTGGTAATGATTTAGCTAGGACTTCAGTAGGGCATCTCTGAGTGCCACCGCAGCTGAGTTGCAATGAACCACCTGGCCCATACCGCTCTATCACCCTCTGGGGCATCCATCCTTCTCAATTCTCCACCCCTGAATACATCAGCGTTGTCCGATTGGCCATTGCCCCCGGTGATTAAAGTCGCCACCCTTCCCCTTGCCTCTCCACTGGTACAAAGTCAAGCATGTCCACTCAGCTTTATGAATTGTTTATATTGCTTTCAATTACCTTCCCATGTCCCACACTGAAGTCAGTAAATTTTTATATGCTGGAAATTACTCTCCAGGCACCCATCTCCACCATAACTGCCAGTACCCAGACAGAAGCTCTCCATGTCCTGGCAAATAAATCATATTTAGAATTCATCAAAATAATTTAGAGTTTATTAGGGTCTATATGCCAATCTGCGCAGTGCTTTGGGCCTCGACTTTTTATTCCTAGCAGTCGCTTGTCAGATGTTAAACTCATTAATAAAGCTAAAAATCACACAGCATTGCAACTAAATAAAATTTCACAGCGCTGGTTCTTCTTCATGAAATGTGGCCTATATGAACCCTTAAAATAGTCTATAAATATAGGTATGTTAAATATTTGGATCATAAGAAATGTTCTCACCAAACACATGATTATACATTTGTGAAACTGACATGATGTATATTAAATAATGTTATATTTTCAAATTTGTTATGCACTTTCATTTGATATAAATGAGTATTTTATAGTATGTTATTTAATAGATTAATTAAAAAAGAAACACTTTTCCATTGAATAATCAGCAAAAATTACATGTATGTACTATCATATAGTACACATGTACTTCGGTATAAAATTCCTCCCACCTCCGGTAGATATTAAAATGTCTTATGAATAATATGTTCTCTTTCATAGGTTCACTCAACGCTGCGTAAGCTAAGACGCTTTGGGAAAGCCCCATGGGTGTGCCGATTGTCTGAAGCCCTTAGAATCACACTAATTCATTGGCTGATGGTGCGGATGCCGTCATCGACGTTCTTACGTCGCCTCCTTATACTGGCAAACACGCCATCTGCTCCTCAGATCCCTTCACGAAGCGGCCATATTAGCACTTCTGTTGCAATTTTTTTCTTTCATGATTTCGATCGTATTTTCTTGGGATTTCTTCGTTTGCACTTCGGCGAATGCAGTAGTGGAACTCTGTTCTCCTCACAGTGAAGTGCCATGGTGTATCGTCGCTGTCGGCTGCCGTGTTCTCGCTTCATCGCGAGCGACGACCCGCACAGTAAGTGTGTTAAATGTATGGGTTTTTTCGCATGCGCTTGAGACGGTTTATGGCATCTTGAAATGCAATTTCTGTGAAAACTTCCTTCTCAAAACCACTAGAATCACCGTTTTTGAGAGGGAGTCATCTGTTTTTCCCCGTCACGCTCCGGAGGCCGCTGAGGCCTTCTGTGAATTCATGACCTGGGGCTCTGATGTGAAGCTCGAGGCGATGGAGAGCGAGCAGAGGGGCCTCGCCTTTCTCTCCCTCTCTCACCTGATCACGTGCTCGTGAATTCTCTGGTTGAATTCGCGCATGAGTATTTATGTCCTAGCCCGGAGGCACGTGACGCCGTTTCCCTGGACGATGCCATCACTGAATTTAATAATGAAATGCCTTTAACTGAAAAATGAGCGCTTAAACTTTTTTACATTACATTTTACATTAGTGATACATTATTTTCCTATTTTGATATTGTGCAGTTGCTTTGACACAATTTGTATTGTTAAAAGTACTATATAAATAAAGGTGACTTGACTTGACGTTCACAAAGTGCATGGATGCTGCTCTGGCCCCTTTGAGGTTCCAGGGCATTCGTGTACTCAACTACCTTGATGATTGGCTCAATCTGACCCACTCCAGGGAGTCAGTGAGCCGTCACAGGGATGTCGTCCTCCACCACATTCGTGCTCTTGGCCTCAGAATGAACACCAAGAAGAGTGTTCTCGCCCCTTCCCTTCTATGTTTTTGGGAGTTCATTTGGATTCCATTCAAATGCAGGCCCGGCTGGCTCCTGCCCGGATTTCCAGCCTCAATACATGTTTTGCCCGCTTCAAGCTAGACAATCATGTCTCTGTGAGCACTTGTCGCTGGCTCTTAGGGCTCATGGCCGCAGCCTCCCCTGTGCTGCCCATGGGGTTGCTCCACATGAGATTATTCGTTTGGTGGATGAAAATTCCAGGGATCCGCACCACAGGACCAGCCACTCGCCTAGTAAGGGTGTCGCACAGTTGTTTTCGCACCCTTTTTAATATGGCGGACCCCCTTTTTCACCAGAGTGGAGTCAGAATGGGTGTGATTCACCTTCGCCAAATGGTCACGACGGATGCATCCCTGACAGGCTGGGTCGCGGTCTTCGAGGTGGCACATAAACTGCCTGGAGCTGAGAGCCGTCTTCCTGGCTCTGATTCACTTTCTCCCCTCACTCAGGGGGTTTCATGTGATTGTGTGATTGTCAGGGAGGAAAACGTGGCGGTAGTATCCCATATAAATCGCCAAGGGGGTTCACGGTCGCGCACCTTAAACAGGCATGCATGCCATCTCCTCCTTTGGTCTCAGGACAAGTTCCTCTCCTTGAGAGCAGTTCATGCCCAGGAGTCTTGAACCTTGCAGCCGACTTTCAGTTGAGACAGAAGCTCAGGTCGGGGCAGTGGATGTTAAACCACCAAACGGTAGCCCAGATTTGGCATTTGTTTGACAAAGAGGAAGTGGACCTCTTTGCGTCGCAGGAGTCGTCCCAATGCCCGCTTTGGTTCTCCATGAGTTCCCCGACACCTCTGGGCATAGATGCGTTTGCTCTCCCTTGGCCAGACATGAGGCTGTACGCGTTTCTGCCCGTCTAGCTGATTCCGGGAGTTCTGTGCAGGGTGAAGGAGAGCGGTGTCCGTCTCCTTCTCGTAGCCCCGTTCTGGCCATCCCAGACGTGGTTCTTGGAGCGTATTCCTTTTCTGTATCGGCCCCCTCTGGAGATTCCGATCAGGCAGGACCTGCTCTCTCAACTTCAGGGCAAGATATGGCACCCTCAACCCGAGATCTGGAAACTGTGGGTATGGCCCATCCAGGGCCACAGGTTTTGACTTCTGGTCTTCCTGCTGAGGTTCAGGAGACTATCGCTAATGCCAGAGCCCCCTCCACTAGGAAGCTGTACTCTTACAAATGGAAGGTATTTGAGTATTGGTGTTTAGCCCACGCAGTGGACCCAGTCAGCTGCCCTATTGGTCCAGTGCTGGAGTTCCTGCCAGAGAAACTTGAGGCATGGGCAGCTGCTACCAATTTAAGGGTTTATGTTGCGGCCATCGCCGCTCGGAGAGAGCTGGATGAGATTCCCCTGGAGAGACATCTGATGATCTCTGCGTTTATGCGTGGTGTCCGGCGTCTGAGACCAGTACACCCCATTGGAGTTCCTTCTTGGGACTTATCAGTCGTCCTTGAGGGTCTAATGTTAGCCCCATTTGAGCCCTTAGATTCAGCTCCAGAATGGATTCTGAATCTCAAGGTTACTCTTTTGTTGGCGCTAACATCTTTGAAAGGAGTTGGGGACTTGCAAGCTCTCTCTGTCAGCGAGATGTGTATGGACTTCGCCCCGGGTCTGGTCAAGGGGACCTTATGGCCTAGGCCTGGCTATGTTCCCAAGGTTTTATCCACATCGTTTCGCTCTCGGGTGATCGTACTTCACTCTTTCCATCCTCCTCCAGGTGAAGATGAAAAGGTTCACATGCTCTGTCCTGTCCGAACTTTGAAGATCTATGTGGACCGCTCCAGCCATCTCCCCAGTTGTTGGTATGTTTTGGTGTTGGCCGCCGTGGGCTTGCCACATTGTGGTCCCCCTAGAGGATATTTGTGTAGCGGCAGGATGGTCCTCTCCGCACACTTTTATCAGGTTCCATAACTTGGATCTTGACACGGCTCCGGGTTCCCAGGTTTTATCTGCTTGAACCAGCCGTGTATGCTGTCTGGTTCGTAATCGAGCCAGATAGGGCAGCGTTTTTAGCTTGGCGTGTTTGGTATATCATTCCCAAAGCGTCTTAGCTTACGCAGCGTTGAGTCAACCTATGAAAAAGAACGTCTCGGGTTACTCACGTAACCCTTGTTCTCTAAATAGGGAATGATATGCTGCGTTTTCTGCCAAGCTCCTCACGCTGCCGACAGGGGCCTTTTCAGGAGATAAATCTGAGGAGCAGATGGCGCGTTCGCCAGTATAAGGAGGCGAGGTAAGAATGTTGCACCATCAGCCAATGAATTGGCGTGATTCTATAAGGGCTTCAGACAATCGGCACACCCAGGAGGTGTTCCCAAAGCGTCTTAGCTTACGCAGCGTCTCAATCCCTATTCAGAGAACAAGGGTTTATGCGAGTAACCCGAACCTTTTCTTACCTACTTAGTTTCAAATTGAAAGAAAGAAAGAAAGAAAGAAAGAAAGAAAGAAAGAAAGAAAGAAAGAAAGAAAGAAAGAAAGAAAGAAAGAAAGAAAGAAAGAAAGAAAGAAAGAAGAAATGAAAGAAAATGAAAGAAAGAATAAACTAAGAACAGAAGAGTCTGATTTAAAAACACACTGGCTGCAGTTACAAGAATAGCAATCAATATCTAATCTAGCCCAAATCAGTCCTGACGCAACAGAACTAAATACAAATGCAGTAGCAGACAAATGAAAAAGAAACGAGGGGTTATTTTATTGCAGTCAATAAAATAGATGTTCCTGCAAGAAGTAGGAAGGATTTGGCTGACTTTGCATGCTGTATGATATTTTTTAATCATAACAAAAAAAAAATATTTGTATATTAAAGGAACAGGTCAACCAGTTGTTTTTTGTTTTTGACAATGAAAGTCAATGGGCAGAAAGTTGTTTTGAACACCTCTGACTTTCATTGTATGGGCAAAAACAGCTTATGTTCTAAAGAAGAAATAAACATTGGAATGACATGAGGGTACGTAACGGATGACAGAATTTTCATTTTTGGATTATTTATCCCCTTAAATTTAAATTAGTTTAATATAATTTTAGTAAGTGTCAGTGGTTGGTCTTACCAGTTGCAAATGTCATTCACGTTGTAAGCAATATAAGCCAACAATGGCAGGTACTGCTCCTTTCCTGAAGTAAGTAGAAAAGTAATCAACATGGTTTTCGACAGGCTTTCTCTTTTAATTTGGTTGGCTCTCCTTTATTTGCCTCAATGCAGGCTTTGTTTATCAACTGACTGATTGTGAGGCACTTAATTATGCCACACTCCAAACTGCAGGTTTCCCAGGCAATAAGCTCCTTGGCACAGTGACTTAGTCGAGGAAAGTAGTGTGGACGCTCACTGACTTCTTAAGTAAGGCCTGTGACTCGCATGATTAAGATTACAGACTCTGGAGACAAATAAGACTCAACCTGAAACTATGTGTGTGTGCGGTCCTCCATGTACTTCTATGTGGTTGAAGGCATTTTTGATAGTTGTTACAGTGCCCAGGGTTTAAATTGAAGAGGCTTATCACTAACTCCTGTATTTCCTAGTGAAGTTATATATATTTATTTTTTTTTTTGCGTTTCCAGCTAACATCAGCAGAGTGCTGAAAGAACTGCAGTGCTATTCTGTTAATGGGCAGGAATGTAAAAGTACCTTGCTGGTTTCCAACATATTAGGACTAAAATTAAATATTTTGTATGGTTTTGTCCAAAATATTGCTTTAATTTTCAGTGTTACAGCTTGCCCATTTACTGCAGTTTTTTAGTTGATCATTGGGGGAAAAAGTTTGATATCATATTTTTTTTACACTTACAAAAAGTGCAGTGCTCTAGGTGTGCTCTATGCAGTGTCATCATAGTTAAGTAAAAAAAATTTATTTCATAAATCAATCATTTAATAAAAAACAAATACATTTATACATATTAAAAAAATAAAAATAATATTAAAACTATAATGTTATCTAAATTATACTACAATAATATTGGTACTATTAATTTATTATTATTATTATTAGCGTCACCATCATCATCATTTGTATTCTCAAATAATATAACTTTTTCACATTAACAAAAAAAAACAGTTTTTTAATGATATTCATGAAAAAAGAACATAGTGATCATGTCAAATTCTACATAATAACATCCTTAGTAATAGTATTTTCATAAAGGGAGTCCATGTTTATGAGGATGATGCCAAAAACAACAACAGCAGCAATGCTAACAACAACAACAACATCATTCATAAAAATGTTGACAGTTCTAGTGGTATTTCTATTAATATCAGATAACATAGACCAGGAACAGGCATAAAGTTTATTTAATGTTGTATTTGTGGACAGATATCAAGGTTTGTCCTATAGACTGTTAATTGTGATTTTCCATTCATCTCTTTTTAGATCTTAAACTTGTTTTAAATGGCTCCTCAAAAGCCATTAACTTACACTTTGCTGAAGTGTACCCATGCATACACCGAACCCTTAATTTTAACCAAGGCTAAACCTCTGAAGGGGCTGGGATAGTTTTTCATATTGACCTTCATGCCAGATCTCATTATCTCCACATGATGTCTATTTATGACAACCCCATACATCAAATTCAGGCTTCTTAGCGCAACTTTGGTGACAGTTAACATTTCACTGAGGTAGTTTGGAGCCTTCTAGCTCTAATGGGGACTTTTCATGTTCTCAAAAAGAAAACTTGACAGAGAGAAGAGTGGAAGAACAGAATAACCTGGAGGGGGGCTCTTGGCTGATGGCCGACCTGCTCCAGACCGCAGCCCTGTGACCCAGTTGAGTGTGCTAGCTGGAGGCGTTTAGTAGTTTGTAGCATACTGGCTAAGGACAGGTAGATTATAATAATATAGCTCCATTGAGGGATTCAGGCTTCCACAGCTGTGACAGGCCCACCAGCTTTGATTCTATTACACTCTTCCATGTTGGGCATAAGTGTCAGTGTAAGAAGCCAGAAAGGCTAATTCACTTCTGTGAGATGTCAAATGAGAAGATGTGCTGTTTTATTAGGACATTTCTCAGCCACATTCCATCCGTTACATTTTAATATACAGTCCAGTGACAGTAGGCTTATCTTTGAACTTTTCTCTTTTTTTCGATATATGATAACCACAGGAAAACTCCTTCCTTACTGGCTGCTATGTTGGTCAGTGTAACGAATTTGCATGACCAACTGAAACTAATGCAAAATCTGTTGGGAAATATTTCACCCTTATGTGAAATTCGTAAATGTGACCTCATCTTAACACTTACCAAGCATCGAGAGCATAGGGAATTAGGATGAACAGAAAAAAAGTTATATCATGACAACTCTCAGATGATTTTAACATGGTAAATGATATGGCAATGTTAATGTTATTGGTCTTGGCAGAATGTTGCTGTTGGTTTTTGCTGTTGTTGTAAATTATTGCTGATATTGCTGCAAAGCAAGTACAGGAACTTGCTACTGCCAATACATACGCACAAACGGTGCTGTGAGTATTTAAGACATACTGCTGCTGCAAAAGTTGCCAATAAAATAATATGTGGCATATATACATAGGTGGAGCTAGGGAAGGTGGAGGGTTTCAGAGTAACTCTGAAAGCATGCTGTGAAATGCTCTATTAGAGGCCAATCAGCCATTTATATGTAAAGCTTATTTCCTGCATATGCAACATGAACCAATCAGTTTGCAACCCATCAGCTTGCGCCATCTAGAGTTTAATGACAGAATTGGTGCATTTATGTAGAACCGACTCAAACTCGTATCATCTGCATGAACACCACAGCAAAATGTGTGTGACGTAGCATGTATTCTACCCTCAGGGTCACAACTCTGACAAGTCCAGCACTTTTTGTGATTTTCCTGTACATTGTATTTAAATCAGTATGTACACTTGTCTGGGCCGTTCCAACTTTCCCTGTAGACACATCACGGGTCAACAGGTTTCAAACATCTGGGACTCTGCTGTTGAGGTTTGTTGTTAGCTCTCGCATGGTCACGCTTAGCGACCTGTGTTTGTTTCCCCCCCAATGGGCCGTTCTGCTTCATCCATGCTGACAGGCTGATTTATTTGCACTCTGACCGGGGTACGGTTGGGGAATAGGGGGAAGCACTCAGGCTAACACCTTTTTGTGCCCCACTCTTAAATGACTCTCTTCTGACATCAACTTCCTCTCTCTCTTAGATTCTGTCCGTGAGCACTGCAGCCTGCAGATGAGATGCACTCATTCAATTTTTCCCTTTCCAGGGGTAAATACAATAAACAATAGCTATATTTTGACAGGAATGGTTCCAGCAAGAAGTGCTGAGGTGTCTGAAATACTGATTTAATGTCTACAAAGTGAGGAGTCAGAGACTCTGTTCTATGAGCTAGTGAGCTGCCTTCATACTGTATGTTGAAACCTGAATGGAACCTCGAATGACCGATTCGAAATGCTCTACATATCAAATAACTTTTTGTGCCATCCAAATGCATCTCATGTGAAGTGCACAGAAAACTTGACCTGAAGTTGATTCCAGCAGTGTTTGCTAATATAATGCAACAAAAACTTTCATCAAAAAACGTTTTAAATCAAGTTTTTAAACACACTGCACCCACAAAAGTTGGAGTAAAACACTTTGGTTGAACTACAAGTACATTTATGATGAATATTTCTCTGACTTTGTTTACTTAATATTAATATTGTGAATTAACATTATTTTTACATTTTCAGTTTTCCTTTTAGGTATTTCTTTTTTCATGTGATTTAGTTATATTTAGCTTTATTTTTATTTAAGTTTTAGTAATGTGCCATCAATTTACAATTTACACTATTTCAGTTAGTAAAGGTAACAACGTTTTTCATCTAATATTTATATTTAATTTCAGATTTATTTTAATTAACACAAATTGTTTTGATAGTATTAATTTTATTAATTTAATTAACAGTAACAATACTTATTCTGGTATTGCCTTCTCCCCAGTGGGTACATGTTATGCTGCTTTTAAATATGCCAAAATAGCATATTTTGGAACAAACATTTTGGAGGATTCATTCATTCATGCATTCATTCTTCTTCTTCATCATATTTTTTTTTTTTAAGAACTACTCAAGGGTAAGACCGATACACTGGATGTGGATGTACAAATGAAACTCTCAGAAATCAATAGTTATTTTTTAGTTGTAACTACACAACGCATAATGGTCGGTCAGAGAGACAACATGGTTACGATGCTGTCTTTTTCTCTGAAATAATCTAACATGCAAGGGCATACGCACACACGCTTGTCTCAACCTAGCATGAAACTCATGAATATTATTTTGACATCCTTGGCTATCTAACAGGGGCCTTCTCTTTGAGAAAATAAAAAGGACTCACAAAGGAGGAGTGGTTCTTTAGATAATTGCAATTAGTATTTTTGGCCGGACACTGTGTCTTGGCTGGTATCCAGCTCTGAGAATTGAGTGCTGGAGCATCGGCCAGTTCTGGCTGCCATCCAGGAGCTGCTGCTGGTTTGACTGTGTGTTCAGACCATGAAGGACTAGTGAGGACCAAGGGAAGCAACAGCCCAACTGCATGACAGGATATTATTTCCTGCAAATGCTGTGAGTTTTACACTGCCAGCCTGGTGTATAAAACAACCCCCTACCTTCCCATCCGGCCCTTTGTGCTGTAGTCTTGTGCCCCTTTTCCACCTGACAAGGTGGCAGAAGTGGTGCCCACTTCCATTTAGGCTAGACTCCACATCTAAAATGCAGGCTAGACCTGACAGTTGGGAATGACACTCTCAGATGATACAAATAAATAAAATGGAAAGGACTTTTTGAATGGGTACCATCTCAGTAACAGCTATTGTAATTGTTTTTTTTTTTTCTGAGAGAACGACTCATTAAGGGGATCGTGTTAATGAAAAAGGGACTCTCTTCTCTCATATAAGGGTGGGAATTTTACGCACTACATAATCCAGAGCGACTCAATTAAATTAAAAAACACAGACTCCAAGCATGTGGTATATTGTGGCTTTCGAATGGGATCTCTAAGCACATGTTGCCTCTATGCTGCATTAAAAATAAAAAAATCAATCAAGAATAATTTCAGAAGGAATTTTTTTTTTTCACTGGTACACTTATGTACATCATCATGTTCAACCCTCAAGCATTTCAGTCGTTACACTTTTAGCAGCAGCTAAACACACACACATGCAAGCACACACTTAAACGCAAGAGCGATCCATCAAAGCATTCAGAGCTGTCAGGGGTAAACAGGAGAAAAGGGCCGTAAGCAAGAATCTTCTTACACAGATTTGATTTGCCTCAATTTACCTTAAAAAAAGAAGAAGAGAAGCCCACTGATATGGCTTCAGTTGTATTGCATTTGCCAGCAGGCATATGTCACTTTAGCGCCATCAAAATCCTTACTCGTGACTGCTGTGTAATCTGATTTACCAGCAGAGGACGAGATGCTTGGAACACCAATTCTGGATTGTTATCAAAACAGGACTGACACGCCTATTAGCGCCTTTCATCGAGGTCTGACATGTCACCAAATTCTAAACTTTCGGAGCAATATTCCGGTGTTTTCTGTCAGATCCGACATTTTTTGTCAGGAGGGGAGGGGGAGGCAGCCAGGTTTTTAGCATCCAATCTGGCCAGCGCTCCCTCCGCAGATGCTTTTCTGATGATGAAAGTGAGCAAACACGAGAGAGAGACCTTTTCTCATCGCACACATGCATTCACCTGTATGCACCGATTCGGCATTGCCAGATGCACTACATGATGGGTAACCTGAGGGCTGCAGGCAGGCAGAAATTAGACAAGGAGGTATTGCGCATAGAGGAGCCATCTGGTAGTTTAATTACACTTTTTCTGTCACTTTTCTTTTGCTTCTTTTTTTCCTAGGTAAACTAGCCTAAAGATTTACATGTGCGTGTGAAGTTTGCTAATAAACCCAAAGTGCTTGTGGTGGAAATTTCAGATGGAAAAATCGGAATTACTTTATGAGTGAATAACAGAAACATGGCAACCTCCAATTAGGACCCCTCTTAGTGTCCACTGACATTTTCGGGGTAATTGTGTTTTCGCAATGGAAGCCTCTATAGCGCATGAACGGACCACTGTCCTTCTATCGTTTCAGAGGAGAACATGAAGAGGCAGCCTCTAATATGTCCAGGAGATTGGCTGGTAAAAATTCAAATTACAGTGTGTGTGATGTCAATTATTCAAATAGACGCTATTTTTAAAATGGTTAAAAAGAGAGCAAGGCATGATGATTTAGGGCTGGGGGAGCAGAGGGACCCACAAATCATGTTATTCACGCTGGGAATAATAACAAATACCAATCTAACACTTGAATGAGCCCTAACTCTCTGTACATATTTTGCCCTGACATTGCCTTCTCAAGCCAAGCATTAAATCCTTATCCATTGCACTCAGCACTGATAGCTTCAAACATGAACAGCAAAAAGGACTGTGTGTTTGTATATGTGTGCACTCTGCTCAGGAGCTTTATTTGCCCCTGTCCAAATGCTAGTCTAACCTGTCTGATTTACTGAAATCTGGCAACCAGAACCACAAGGTCACTTTCTACTTTAACCGCAATGTACAAATGACCCCTTAACATCGCTCTCTCCCTCTTTTTTCAGGTGGCCAACCTCGCCTGTTCCATCTCCAACAATGAGGAGGGGGTGAAGCTGGTGCGCATGGCTGCTACACAAATCGATAGCCTGTGTCCTCAGGTAAACGGCCTGAACCTTTGTTATCCATCCACTATTCAGGTTTCTGTAACCTCTTGCAGCAGTTGTATACAGTGCTGACAAATAGTAATTCACTTAACACATTGTACCACTTATTCACTGTAATGCACCTTATTTACAAAACTATTTATCCATATAGCACTATTTGCGCGCTGCAACAACCAGCCATGAAAAGCACAGAAATTTTTTTTACTGATGATGGCAGCAGTTATTCCTCAAATGATGGAGAAGAGCATAGCCAGGCACATTTTCCATACCTGTCATATTTATTAAAAAATGATTCACATTAGATTTTTTTATCCAAAGTCTACATGCAAAGCTGTTCGTAACCCATTCAGAAAATAAATGCGAGGAATCAGTCAGAGGAAAAATCCAATGGAAACATAAAAAAAGGCTTGGTTATGTTAAAACATTTTTTTTAAGAGAACATGAACAGTGATAATAATTTGGGGGTCTATTATGATATGGTCTATTCAAAGTCAGTATAAAATGGCATTGGCAAAGCTTATATTTTTGTGATGTAACTATAAGAAATGTAGATCAATTTGATTTTATATACTGAAAATTAATTGAATTGTGAGAAGCTGTCTCCAAAATGAAAAGTCAGCCAAGTCGAGGCATTCAGAAATCTCTTTGGAGTAACATGCACTAATAAATTATTCATAATAAGTGTCAGAAAGAAATCTAGACTGACCATTGAGTAAATTGGTTATGTGCAAGGTTGGACTGGAATTAAAGGTTTCAGTTTAATTGAGGTTCATGGAGCATTTTCATAGTAATTCCTACTAACAGACCTCACATTCCGACTCTAATAAACTGAGCTTCAAGTGAAGCTACCCTAGAAAACGCTGGAAGTAATTGTGAATTGTTCAAAGTTGTTTCCTCTCGGCAGTGTAAAGGACTATTCAGATAATTTGGCAGAGACAAATTTGACTCTAGTTAAAATTTTACGAAACGTCATGTGATGCAAAGTTGTAAAAGCAGAAGCTCTTCTCGGATCATAAGTAATGCAAAAATGTGCAACTACATAATTTTAATTGAAACATGCACATGGTTTGATAAAATGTCTGGTTAATAAAAAAAAGACTTGGATTCACTCTTGTGTTCATACCCTTTGTCTGCAGCATGACTCTACAAATAGTTTTGTAGTTTTTCTTCTAGATTTAGTTAAGATTTAGAATCATACAATTTTCCTTCTTACAGGTAATCAATGCAGCCCTGACCTTGGCCGCACGCCCTCAAAGCAAGGTTGCTCAGGACAACATGGATGTTTTCAAGGACCAGTGGGAGAAGCAAGTACGCATCCTGACCGAGGCCGTTGATGACATTACTTCAGTTGATGACTTCCTGTCTGTTTCAGGTAAAATGGAAACAGATTGCTATATACTATGTTTTTATGAGGCCACCATTGAGTACTTACTGCCTGGTGGTGAACAGGAAAACAAGCAGTCATTATGTATCCATACTATTAAAACATTGTAAGAGCTTTGTAAGCATGGATGTGAACATCCATCATCCTCCCCTAGACATCTAAGCTCTCCACCCTGAGTACAGCAGTAGAATATAGCCATGTCTATGTATCCCTCTTTATAATGGACACTAACATATCAGCTGCCTCCATCATCAAGATCCCATTATCTTGAATGGGAATGTCCATCCAATAAGAATATAAATGGCCATATAATTCAACATAAATATGAACAGTTATGACCCTTTGCATGTGTAGCCTTGCTTTGAAACAGTGTTAACACTGCATTGTTATTTTGTCCACAGCTCTAAGTCTTCTTGTTTTGCATTCATGAAAAAGATTATTGTATTTGCAATGGACATACACTTTGGTTCCAGTTATTGTTTCTATGAAGTTTCAACTGAGCATTGGTGGATTCAAAACTATGTATGGCTTTTAACGATAATATACAGAAATGCATAACAATAAAATAAAACACAAGACTTCTTAAATGCCTTTCTTGCTATTTGCATACAGTATATATAATGTATGCAGTGAATATGTATTGAGAGATTTTCTCTGATAGTTCACCCATTTTTGCCGATAGACAATATAATTGTTTAACTTAATCTTGTAACTACTGTATAAATTTAATTATATAATTCTCACTGTTCTTTCTTTGCAAATGAGGCACGCCAACTTCACAGTCTCACCTCCCACCACTGAAAAAAGTGTCTCTCCTCTCCATCCACTTCTCTTTTTTTGCCATATTTTGCTGGCTGAAGTGTAGTATATCCTGTTTGGATCCTGCACAAAAACTATTAGAATTAATACCGTATACTCATACTATAGCCAGGGATTTCAAGGCAGAGATTATAATAAGTCAATACCAAATACACAGCAAATTTATGAATGCAATCCCGGATGTTGTGGGCCAGATCTTTTGTATATTTGACAGGTCTATGTGGGCTGTATGAAATGAAGCAGGAGGCAATGTTGGCATGCAGCCCACCGCCTGTTGTCCAGAAACTGGTGTAGTGCATTCCAGTTTGGAAATATTCTCCTGCAAACCTGTGAATAAAACATATCAGTACTCAACAATAAGGATTTTTATATTATTATTATTATTATCGAAATACTGGCCTGGCCGGGCCAGTATTTGAGATTAGCACTCGGCCTGCCAACATTTTCACTTGACACAAAATAAATATAATTTTTTAGCAACATATTATTGTATGCCTCAGAAAGAAAATATTTAGATAGCTTGCATGGACTGCATTTTTTCAACAACCATATGTTTTTGTTACACTTTACTTTTATAGTACACCTTTAGAGTTGTATGGCCCACCTTAGATCTATAACTGGAGCTGGACCTGTTTAAAATAGCTAGAGTATATTAGGCATCGACATACCTTTAGTTTAATGACAAAAAGTTTATATATGATCAGTCAATGCAGTATGCATTTGCATTTACAATGCATCACTGGGCCAATATGGCATGTGACAGATCCTTATTGTTGAGCCCTGCATGTGCTCTTGTAAAATTCAGATATAATTGATTTTGTTCTGCTTGCTTTTCTCTCCTTGTAATTTCTCTCAAAGGAAAATTGTAAACAGAGTGTCTTGAAAAAGCAGAGGAATCATCAATACTTTGATAAGAAATAGGAAATTAAAGTGTAAAGTAGATGTGCTGTATCAGAACATCTGAATAGCCAAGACCTTTCTTGAGTCTCTTTAAAAATAACCTGTTTTTATTTATTTATTTTATAGTTTAGCCGAACCTAATTTCAAACATGTTGTGCTTAATTTAAAATCCATCATACAAGAAAATGTATTGTTCTTCACCTGCACTGCTTTATCCAAATCTAAACAGATCAGCTTATAGATCAGTTAAGGCAGTGCTCTTTTGACCTGTTGCCAGAAAGAAATGAGAAGATAAACAAAGCTTTGTTTTTTTTTTTTTTTTAAGCTACTTAAAGAAGGATCTTATTAGAATAAGAGACAAATAACAACCAATCTTTAGGTCTGCCCAGAGGTGCATTTTGAAAGCTGTTGTTCTGTTGTCTTGCAAGTAGGTTTAAAAGAATGTTGGAGCGGTTAGAGCACATGCTGTAAAATACCCCCCCCCCCACACACACACACACACTTTTTATAAAACTAAGTAAAACTTATACTTAGGTAAACTTTTTGTTAGAATTTATCTCCAATGCATAACAAAGTCAAATTCCAAAAGTGACTATATTTATTGGACAACAGTAATGCTTGAATTTGTATCCTCTTTTTTTATCTCATCTCTCCTCAGAGAACCACATTCTGGAGGATGTGAATAAGTGTGTGATCGCCCTGCAGGAGGGGGATGTGGACACGCTGGACAGGACAGCAGGGGCGATCCGGGGCCGAGCCGCTCGTGTGGTTCACATTATTAATGCCGAGATGGAGAACTATGAACCTGGCGTCTACACTGAGCGTGTTCTCGAGTCCATCAAGCTCCTCTCTGAGACCGGTGAGAACAAAGATCACTCAAGCACCTGGGTCCTGATCTTGTCTCATGCTCACTAAGGCATGAACTTATGGTAGAGATGGGGACAGATGGACAGAGGCGACCAGGAAGCTCTAGGAAGAAGGAAGTTAGAGGCGCGAGGGGTAGACAGATGAGAAAAGATGGTGAGGCCAGAGATACCACCTGTTCCCTCCTCTGGCACTCATCCTTTGCTCATTCATTTTTCATCTGTTTTCCCCCAACCCCTCCACCTTTGACAGTCTAGTGCCAGCTTTCAGGAGGCAGCAATTTAGACACTGACAGACAAGGCCGAGGGCCAAAACATACCAAGTAATGCAGAGATTTGTGCATAGCCTTCCCAGTGCTTTCAAGACACAATATCAGACAGGAAGCAAAAAAGGCAGCTATCTTAGGTGTTAATGTGCGGGAAACATCTTGCCTGACACTTTTTGATGTAGTTGTTCCATCTAAATGCACTTTTATGATTGTTCAGAATCAACAAATGGAGGGTGGCTAGAAAATGAGCACTCAAAATATTCTGGTGGCGGCGATTTGTCCTGCCTCCCTTGTTGTGTCTAAAACATTACATTAGACTATTTTGACAGCCGGCTTTGTTTAGAAGAGCGAGCGGAATATGAGAGGAAGAAAATAGCAGTCCTGCTTTCAGGGTTGATACTGCAATATTTTTGTTATTATAAAATTACTACTTTAATCATATTATTACATCTAGTTTGGGAAAGCAAAAAAAAAAAATTAATAGTTGTGACATCTGACCAACTGAAGGTATAAATGGATTCGTAATGTGTCCAAATTGATCTTCCCTGGTTCTTCTCATCATCTTACACTCTTAAAGTTTTTTTGTTCCTTCACCTCACTAGAATATTTAAATGAAGCATTTAGATGTCCCTGCATTAAATTAAGTCAAAGTGATGTGATAATGAGTGGTCTGGTGGTTAGAGCTTATCCAGTAATCAGAAGGTCAGAAATTGAGCCACATTCAGATCAGATTGTATGTTTGCATTGTATCCTGATTTGCATAATTATTATTGCACTTTCAGTTGGTGCAATTCATTCTTAGTGAATGCTCTCATTTTTGTGTATCGTATCAATCAAATCTTGAATTGAACTTTCCTCTAATAATCCACGTTGGTGGGTATGGAGAGCTGGAGAGTTGATACCACCATCTACACTATATTATTATATTAATGTTTTATATACATTTTTGGCTCAAGGTCTGCATTTAAAGTCACACCAGAGGTGTTCAGCTGGGATTAGGACTTGGCTTTCTGCAGACCAGTCAAGTTCTTCCACACTGACTGAATCATCATTTCTCTTTGATCCTTGCCTTATACACAGAGACACTGTCATGTTAGAATAGAAAAGGGTCCTGTCCAAACTGTTGCTATACAATTAGAAGCACACAATTCCCTAGAATATCATTATATGCTTAAACATTAAGATTTATACTCATGGAAATTACTAAAGTAGTCAAACATTTTATTAAAAGGGGGTGACCCAATACTTTTGGAAATATAGTGTATGTTACACTGCTGCACAATGAGTCACATGTACTTCATGTCACTTATCCACTGAAAAGTATGAAACATTGTATTTAATTCACCCTGTGTTTCATCTGACTCTTGATCAGGGCCTATTAGAGACTTAATGAGAACCAACAACTAGCATTTCATTACTGCCTTCAGTCAATTGAAAATAAACCGCCTACCTTTCTCTTTTTATATATACAGGGTTCCCACGCTTCTTGAAAGTACTTGAATTTCAGACATATGGATCCAAGGCCTGGAAAGTACTTGAAAACAAAAATAGGTCCTTGAAAGTGCTTGAATTAATTTTGAAATACATCTTGTTTATGGTGCTGTTTAAAAAAAATGTCCTATATGTGCAGTCAAAGACAGAAGGAAATGGCACTAAATAAAAAAAAAAAAAAAAACTTAGCATGTGTGTTGATGCTCAGCCTAGAGCCCTGTGCGGGACAGTTTTCTTATGCCTGCTCCCGCTGAGTTTTTGATCATTACGCCCCCTCCCGTGTGTATCCCGCTCCCGCAAACATTCTAATATTGTATATAATGTTCGCACTATCAATATGCGAGGATTTTAAATCACATTTGAATGAGCGCACACAGTTCACTTTCACTTTTGATTTTGCAATCACGCCGCGCTGTGTAAAGTGAGCACATCTTACAGTGCATGCATAATTATTAGGCACGTTGATATTCTGATCATTTTTTTTTCAAGCACATTTTACCAATTCCAAACCACATCAATGTTTAGTAACTACTATTCATTTTGTATTTAATATTTTATAAGTGATACATAATGTCCATGAAGACTGGAAGTGAAAAACTCCTTATATTCAGGTGTGCAGAATTATTAGGCAGGTTTTCTTTTACAGATTAAATGAGCCAAAAAATATATTTAACTCAGATTGAAAAGTAAAAAAAAAAAAAAATCCCCATGAGAAATATTAAAAGCTAATGCAATACAGAAATTGCTAAGTTAAGGTATGACCATTGCATTTACATTTACATTCCATTGGTCAGCAGAATGCTCACTGGGTCAGCGGGGTCAGACAAAAACAGGTGGAAAATAAAAACGCATGATAACTGAAAAATAATAAAGAATTAATGTGAAGAATTAGGGGTAAAACCATCGGGAACCATTTAGTCTCAAGCACCATAATTTTCCAGAACTGCAACCTTCCCAGAGTCTTCAGAATTACAAGGTGTCAGGTTCTCAGATACTTTGCTTGGGTAAACTAATTACCCTCATTTGATAAGAATAACATGCTGAAGTGTTGTGGAATACATAAAGACTAATTTGTTATAGGCTTTATGGACAGATAAGTTGAGAGTGACTCTTGAAGGACCAGCACCACATCCTCTTGTACCCCTGTTTGAAGAATGTATCTTCCAGAATCTGGCAGTAAGTTTTAGGAGCACATTTTTAGTCAATCTCTGCAAGACAGACTTTTCAGGATAGAAGATGGACTACAAATTAACTCCCAAAACTTACTGCGACCTGGAGCTAAGGAGAAAATTTAGAACTTGAAAAATAAGAAAAACAGCTTAGTGAAATGCGTTTACAGTTTAAATATAAATTCCTAATATTTTTTTATTTTATTTATATTATTTTGAAGATTTGCACATGTACAAAGTTTAAAATGTTCATGAAATATAAAAAAATAGGTTTTGAGCAGCTGCATATATCGTCTAGGTCAAATATGAAAAATGCTATTTACAATAATAAGTGATTTACAAAATAATTTTGACTTGAATTTATTTGTTAATGAGTAACATCTCTATTGAGAGAATGTGCAAATTTTTATTGTGTCATGTTATTACAACATTTAACCACTTTTTGTTAATTTAAAAATTGCAAAATTATTATAACTGTAAATTTTGTACAATAAATACAGCAAAAACCAGCTTGATGCATATTTTATCAATATTTTAGAAATTGTATTTGAATATTATCAGTACTGACTTCAATGGATTTCATAAAATTTCTTTGAACACGACTGCTCAAAACGGTCTAAATTTATGAAACCTACACATTCAAAACATTATTACTCTGAACTGTTTTAATGAAAATGTCAAGTTTAAGTGAAATGTTAAGTACTGTAAGGTATTGCATGACACTACATGTGCTGGAGTGTGAATTTGATAGGTGCTTGATATAAAATAAATGGTGCTTTAAAAAGTCCTTGAAAGTCCTTGAATCTGGTGTTCATGAAAGAGTAGGAACCCTGTATATAAAGATAGCACACTCATTTTCCAGAAATCATGAGAGGGAGCCACTGAGTTCCTCTGTCAAATAGCCTGCTCATTAGGCCCAGGGGAGGGAGGGCCACCCACAAAAATGTTGTCTCATGCTCCGTGAATTTAAGTGACAGCCATGGTGCCACCGCATAAATGGAATTGAACGATAAAGCATTGCAGCATTGATTCTTCTAGACCTTTCATTATTGTACAAGGCTTGGCATGCAAAATTTCAATGAATTTTTGAAAGTTTGCAGGTTTAGGCCAGACGTAGCATTGGGGTGTGGGCTTAGCGAATTAGCATATTAGAAGTGAATAGCATCTGAACGTTTTCCATTTAGTTAATATGTTTGCCACTCAACTAAGTGGCTTTATCAGTTGAATAATGGAGAAAATGCACAGGCGCTCCAGTGGGCAAATGGAGTAAATCTGCAGGTACTGATTTATAGTTTTATGTCACAACATATATATATATATATATATTTTTTTTTTTTCTTAATTTCATTCCCTAACAACAACAAGGTCAGGCTATCACTTTTAAAAGTTTGTAAAAACTAGCAGTTCAATTTCCTCAAATGTGTCTGACAGGTTCCTATCAATTTATTTAACTTTTTGGTTTAGTTCCTATCAGGAGATGGACATCATTTAGCCGAATTATAACCTCCTAAACTTTTTTTCCCCAAAGGCAGTGTAAATATAACAAAAGTCCAGCTGGTCTGAAGCTCTAAAGATACACCGCTAAAGGACCTTCAGCACACAGTGCTCACGAATCTCGAATCGTGTCCTTGAGCTTGAAAATCAATAGTCTAATAGCAAAGCTGTGATGACTTTCCCCTCTCTCTTTATCCGTTCCACCCTCTTCCCGATCCAAAGTAATCTTCATGCAGGACAAATTACCCTATCATTAAGGTTATGTTCAGGCCCCCAGTAGATTAAAAATGAGAAATATGGCTGATGTAATAGTGCCAAGTAGAAGGCATCAGTAGCAATACTGTCATGGAGTATGGCAGAGTGAGTAGGGCTCATGCCAAAGGGTGACCATGCAGAGATGAAATATGGCCACCTAATCACTGACCTCCGTCTAACACACACACAGACTCACACATGATTTTTATGGTAAATATAGTGTTTCAGTGACAGGTTGATAGCCATGTTTGCTCAGGTACCAAATACAGCAATGATTTCATACAGCCAAATGACCCCACAACATATTTTTCCTCAGCATGTCACGTCCCAAGTGTCTGCACGGTGAGACACAGGAGGCAGCGCATGCAAAAACAACAAGGATAATAGAATTAGTCAGTGTCTGCCTACTACAATGAGTTTGTTTTTGAAAAATAAAACGGAAGAAAGAACTGCAGATCCCGAAGAAAGGGCAGTGCTAACTAATTTTACAGCCTAAGGAATAAAATGTAAATGAAACCAAAGTACAAGTGACCTCACTGTTGTCGAAGGAATTTGTTCTTCTTTTCAAATTACTTGGAGTGTTGTGTAAGACCTATTAGCATTAGAAATGTCTCATTGTGTTTTCAAGTATTTCGTTTTGAGCCCATTAGGCTGGGCTAACCTCAGCCTCTCAAACAGAAAGAAGCCAGTTTGAGCATTTTTTTATGTAATTCACCTCAACATTGTGCGATATCTCAAAATGCTTTCCCAAAAACACCATTTGAAGGCTCATAGAACAGATCTAACTACTTGCTTTATCTGGAGTTAAACACTTTAAGAAAATAATCCCTTCCAACATGGTTTTTATTAGCTCCTTTCATCATTTCTCACTGGTCTGAGTTAAATTTCCTCCTCACTAGCAGCAACTTTACTCATTAATGGCTTGAAGAACATTTAAATATTTCTATTTAAAAGTCACAGCAAAATTCCCCAAAGCTCATTTTATGCCTCTCCAATAAGTGGATTAAAATGAATTAAATATGTGTTAAAGCAAGATGGGTTAGAAAGAAGAAAGCAAATCAAATAAAGGGCCCTTACCGCACCTTTTTGAATGTTTTGCATAATTTTGTATTTATTATGTGTTCATTTGAAATTCAGTTCTGAACTTGACAATTTAAGAAGGCAAATAGGCAAAATGGCTGTCAGAGAGTATCCCATACTGGTCTCCTTTTAAAGTCAAGCTCAAGATGAATGCCTGCAATCAAAACCATCACGAAAAATTACGAGACCGGTCTTTTCCTGGAGATCTGCATCTGCTATTATTGTGAATGGCTCTCTGGGCTTTGGTTAGATGGCTGAAGACAACACTCTAGCATTTTCCTGTCACAGGAGTGTCCTCATAAGACCCACCTTCCCCACGGAGAAGTGTATCTTGGGTCATAATAAGTATTGGGGGTAACGCATTACAAGTAAAGCAAGTTA
This sequence comes from Ptychobarbus kaznakovi, assembly GCA_027422405.1. Lineage (NCBI taxonomy): Eukaryota > Metazoa > Chordata > Actinopteri > Cypriniformes > Cyprinidae > Ptychobarbus > Ptychobarbus kaznakovi. Next base: position 7,555,384 of record CM049799.1, read on the forward strand.
CGTAATCAGTTACGTAATTTTCAAGTAGCTAGTAAAGTAATGAATTACTTTTTAATTTACAAGAATATATCGGAGTTACTTTTTCAAAAAAGTAACGCCAGTTACTTTGTTTTCCCATTTATTGACCGACAAGTCTCCTGTCCCCATGTTGAGAGAAATCAGAAGTACAGAGGTGTTGTGTGTGAACATGATGTCCCTGTTGTTCTAGACTAAATGTGAATGTGCAATAATTCATCTCACTCGCAAAAAAAGCAGATTTAGTTTTCATCAAAATGTAAAAAAGTATCTATTACCATTTTTATTAACCAATGTATTTGCTACTAACTTTTGATGATTCAGTTCAAACATACTAAAAAGCAAAAATTACTTTAGATAAACTAACAATTGCCCTTCATTGTTTTTTATTGCTGAAGAGTGTTGAACCTTCTTCTCCTGCATTCTACTGTACAGACGTGAATTTACTTTCCCTTCAGCCTGAGGTTTATTCATTACACGTTTTGGTGTGAAAGGGCTTTTACATTTGCTATAAATATAACTTCTTATATTAAAAACGATCAAGCCCTGCTCAGGTTTAAAAAGTAACGCGAAAGTAACAAAAAGTACTTTGTTATGAGGTAATGTTAAAAAAGTAATGTAACACATAAGTAACGTAATTTGTTACTTTTTTTAGGGAGTAACGCAATATTGTAATGCATTACTTTTAAAAGTAACTTTCCCAAACACGTCATAATATCCTATTTCCTGGCTTTTAAAAATCTAGAGACCTTCCCCTTGATACATTTGTTGAATTTTTTAAGAGCATCGCTTTGGAGCTTGCTCAAGGGTTTAATACGAGGCTTTTTACTGTGCTCATCTTTTTTTCATCATCCACCAAGTGGTCCTGGGCGTTGATATGAGCGTGACTTGATGTCAGGGTTAGATCACTATACTGTCTCTCTCCACCAGTGACATTGCCATGGAAATGCAAGATTTTTCCTTCACCTTGGATATTAGCCCCTTCCTTGCCGAGTATGCAGGCAGGTCATTCGGTGTCAGGTCCAGAAGTTGAGCGTGAATCGGCGAGCCGTGGAGCACAAAGGAACGTACTTGTTTAGTACAATCCAACTGGAGACATACAATCATCAACTCTATTATTTACTCTTGAGTCGTCAAGGTTTAAAGCTTATGATTCATTATAGGGTTGTCAGAGCCATCTAAAATACTAGTAACATTTTATATTGACATTTCACAGAAATTAAATGTACTTAAAAGTCTTCATTCACCGTCACAATGCAGCATTAGCCATAAGTATTTTGTCAAAATGGTTACACCATGGGTAAGTGGTCCAAACATTTGTTCAGTGTAAACGCTGAAATATGGCTCATCATAAAACAGATCAAACTAATGTCACATTAGTAAGCCTTTCCCAGCTCTCCAGATACACTCAATCAATGTCTGTCAACATTGTTCGTACTCGGCTCTTGTCTTCGTCAAACAATTCCTTACTGCAGCCAGCATTTAGTGCCCATTACTGAGGAACAAGACGGAGGGTGAATTGAAGAAGGGTAAAGTAGAGAGCAAGACAATGAGATTTTTTTTTTCTTTTTGTCTGCCCGCAAATATAGAGTCGCAATGCCTCGGCTCACTGATGGTCATGTGTTCCCAGCAAGGTGAAGTGGTTAATTGGCAAACGTAGGGTGCCCCTTCCACATTTTTTCAGGGTGACATTTTCTAGTCTTCCTGATGTCCTCGGGCATGACTGACAGGGAGGAGATGGCAAAAATAGATGTGCTTGCCTGAATTTTGACACTTAGCTTCTTAAGATCACATATTCTCCATTTTTCTCACCATGTCTTTACTCTGATATGTTTGGCACCTGAGGGGGGTGCTGGCTTTTGAGGGATGTATGTAATCCTTTTTTGTAAAGGTTTTTTCTGTGTGTCTGTCTTTCTGTTTTCGCTTTTTCTCAGCCTCTCGCTCAACTCGATCCTCTACATCCTTCTTTTTTACTAGTGATGCCACGCTTTGCAGAGCAGGTTGAGGTCGCCATCGAGGCTCTTGGCACCAGCCCCCCACAGTCATTCGAAGAGAACGAGTTCATTGACGCCTCTCGCCTCGTTTACGACGGAGTGCGTGACATCAGGAAAGCAGTTCTTATGATAAGAGTGAGTATCAAACAAGTTAGAGAACCCCACAAGGTCCTTGCTATTCGCATGTGGGGCTTTTACTGTGCTTATTTCCCCAGTGGGTTGTGTGATAAGTAACAAAACAGCCCACTGGGCACATTTCATTTGAAAATATTGTTGTGGGTTATGACCTTGTCATACAGAGCCAGGGTTCTCAACTGAGAGGTCATATGATGATCCAATATAAAGAACCATTTATACTCTGTAAAAAAAAAGAATGGGAGAGTGAAATTATCCAAAAGTATCCATTTGGCTTTTATATTTTTACTGTAATAAAGCTAAAGCAAATTATTAAAGTATTATCTATTAGTATGATTAAAGTACTATTTACCAAGACTGTGAATATTTCTGATTCAATATGACTTACAAACACTTGTCTTTTTTTTGCAAAAGAACATTTTATGAGATGCATACTTCCTCCATGGGAACCTTAAGAAATATTGAACAGTGTGTTATCAGTAAATAACGTCAAGCTGAGCTTGGAGATGGCTTGAAACAGAGTGGTAATTGAAAATAGAGATCCTGCTTATTTTTACTTGTATATTGATTCTCCCAACCACCCCCCTCCCCCCACCCCAAAAAATGAATCACAATATATAAAAGCCATTGCAGTCGCCATGTGCTGGTGGCTGCTTTTAAGGTTTGAAAATAGTACAGCTCCCGGAGTAGAAGTGAAATGAAAATACCAGTTATTTGTCAAGAATTGTATCCTGATAATCAAACCAAGATGGGTTTGCGTCCAAATCTACTCTCCTACTTTTATGTCTACGTGAAATCTCTTATCCACTGGGATCATCATTAAAACACATAAGAAAGAAGACTTTGCCATAAGTTTGCGATAAGTTACTTAGCTGATTGAATCAATATTATATCTCAGTCGATAGTTAGTGCCACTGCTGCTCCGAGCGGCTGAAACAGTGGCGGCTATCACGATACACTGTCTTTTCTTTGTCTTCAATTTGCTCATTAGTCAGTTAGTGGGACTAATGTTGAAACTACTGGTAGGCAGAATACAAGAAACAGATCACATCTAAACCCCCAAAAACCTAGAGGCCTTTCCCCCTTCACATATTGTTTGATCCCACTTTAAGAGGGAACTTCTTTATATATTACTCACAAGAAAGCCAAAAGGGAATTGAAGAACAATGATGCAAGTCACTTGTAACTCAAACTGTGGGACGAATGAATTATTTATTGAGATTTGACTGGTTTAATGGCTGACACGTCTTTATGTTGGATCAGAGGTCCTTCGCCCACCATTGCAACGCATAGCTGCTCGTGACGTCTGTCGAATGTTGTGTCCTAAATTGTCACTATTCTGGAGCACTAGGACAAAGGACATCGGCACTCTTGTAGAGTACCTTTAAAATATAGATGTAAAACTTAAACAAGGCAAAACATTTTTTGAGTAATGAAGCCCACAAGTTAATGTCTCTCCAGACCAGTTTTGAAACTGAAAGTTTAAGTAAAAATGAAATTTAGGAGATTAAGCTCACTCAAAAATGAATCTTTCACAGTACATACTCTGTCATCCCAAACCCCATGTGTGCAAAATGTGATTAAATAACCTATAGATTGTTATTTTCCAATATATAATAAGAAAAATATCAAGTATGTTATTTGATCAAGTATTTATTTTTTCAAGAAAACACCACAAAGGTATGATGTGGTGACAATAATGATCTTTTTCTTTTTTGGTCAGACTCCAGAAGAGTTGGAAGATGACTCTGACTTTGAGCAAGAAGACTATGACGCCCGTAGCCGCACCAGCGTCCAGACAGAAGATGACCAACTGATTGCTGGACAGAGCGCAAGGGTGAGTGACTCCAACGTGACACATGAACAACATCTCCTGTTCCTGCTGTCATTTCCAGCAGGTTTACTCTCACAATACAAAACACTTATCTCTCCACTGAGCATGTCTGCAGTAAAATTACATCTAGTCTTAGAATAACAAGAGGGCCAGTCACTCAAGTGCATGCACACAACAATGTGTCTCTCACTCTTTCGACAATGGAACATTATTTAGACCCTCTTGCAAATGATGGTGTGAATGTTTCTGTAGATTTTCTTCCCTCAATGCTCAACACTGCAGTTACAAAACGGTAAAAAATATACATCCTGTGATGATTAAACTTTACATTAGTTCTGTCACATGGCATCTAACAGCTCTATTTTTTTCAATATTATTTAACATAGAAGGGGAGCAGACATGTATGTTCAAGTCCTAATATATCAACATGCTTGGTCCCAGTTGAATAAAAACTCTATGTATAGATTGTAACTGTCAGGTTTTATTGGAACCTACTGAACTTTCTATGTAAGGACATTTTAAGGCATCATAGTACAAAAGCTGTCACTGGGGCAGTACCTAGTAGGAACTAATATGTACTTTTAAGGGACCAGTATGGACCCTTTAGGTACAAAGGTGTATGTTCAATAAGAAATTGGCAATCCTATAATACACATGGACCAAGATGGTGGACAAAGGACGATACATTTGATTTGTATTCCTTCAATACAGCAAGGTAGAAATAAGCCTAAGAAAAATGTTTGCCTGACCTAATAAGAATTTTTAACCTGACCTTTTAGCTTAGCAACATGCTAAAAGCTAATTTTGTATGAACAAATTGGGATTCGTTTCTGTTTTGCTCATCAAATTGCTCACAATCAAGTTGCTGCCTATGTAGAATGTTCGGTCACCATACATTTCCATTTTGGAATGTAGGTTTTGAAACAAAGCCTATATATGTAAGCTTCAATATTTAACATAGCTGGGGAGCATGCTCCCATTTCTAGCAGAAAACATTTTGGTCCTAATTTCGTAAACTCTCTGCAGATGCTGTAGTAGTTAAAATATGACTGCAAATTAGATTTCTGGCGGTGTCACCCCTTAGTGTGCCTGTGTCAGCCGGCGTTTGACAGCAAAGCTCATTGGGGTTTGAGGCTTAATCCACATTAGTGTATGTGTGAATAGTGCACAGTGTGCTGCTTATGAGACATTACAAGGATATCAGTATGTAGCCGTGGCGTACCGCTGACTTTCACACACAAATACACACCATAACCCTGTTTGATACCAATTACTCTCGAGAAGAAATTATCTTCCATGAATGAGAGGAAATTATTATTTGTATAGAAATAGAAGACTGGGCTAAAATAAATGCTGCTGCGGAGAAGAAAAACAGGGTCATTTCTTGAGAACAGCAACAAATTGACTAAAAAATGACCGTGGAAAAACATTCTGCTCAGTAGTAAACTCGGTTTAGTGGAGTTCAAATGGCATCTTGTGCGTGGATGTTGAATATTACATTGAGTGAATGTGTTTTTGCAAATCAAATATGCGTGTCACTACTGTTATATTGATGTAGTTTGTGACTTTAAGTTTTATGGATTTTGAGTTCTCATAAGAGAGAAATAAGAGCAGCCATTTGTTCACTGACACACACATTCTGACAGACGCATAGAGACACTGCTCTATCTCTTAGCTCCATGATTGTATACCAGTGCTGATAGGTCAGCCATAAAATTGAACTCCGGTATCTAGGCCACTTTATTTCAAATGAGAAAAATTAAAAAGCTTTTCTGAGGGATTTCTAATCCCGCAGACGTTCAGCACACAATATGAGTGTGTTGAATGAATTGGCACCGGTGAGTGTGAGGTAGGATTTGTTGGAGCATTAAGCTGCCTGCACCCTCTCTTGTTAACGGTTAGGAGCCAGAGAGATTTGGGATAAGTGAATTCTGAGAAAGACAAGAGGAAGAAATAGGCTCTCTCCCTTCTATTTACCTTTTTTCCATACATCACATCCATTTTTTTAGGACCAGTGGAGTTGGGATTAAACATGTACCAGTTCATTAATGCTGATTGGCTGCTTCAAAGTGTGCAAAGAGCTGATTGGCTCTTGTGATGGTTATGTATCTGATTGGATGCACAGGTGGTAGAACAGTATGGTAATCACTTCTGAGCAAAAAAATAGACGATCTTAAATTTAAAACAATGAGCTTTAATAATAACTAAACAAGCATTTGTTTACAATATAATCCCTTCAACCACTTTTTCAGATGCCATCGCACAGTTGTGTGATATCAAAGGCAGTGAAGGATACATTTTTGCAGCAAAAAAATGCTTATCCTTGTATTTTTTTCGGACAGCCACTATTGCATCAGCCCTCCATTTGAAATGCCCAGGAGTGCATACTATCTGAAAAAGAAATCATTTTCATGTTTTAATCACATTTTCTCCGAGGACTTCTTTTCTTTTTAGTGTGAAATTGCTTGTTAAATAAACAAGCAAAAAGCTACAAATCTTAAATGAGCAGCTGGCTCTTAATTAGCACTTATGTTATGACATCCTTTGGCTATGACTGCGTATCTCCTCTAAATTCAGGCAAAACTGCAGGAAAAAAATAATCTCTGACTTGTCAAACTACAAATTCCGACTTGTACGGCACATACTTTTGCGAAACCATTCTTCCTCAGTAATCACGCACTTAATGGCATCCATAGTCCCCTGCTTTGGACCGGTCCGTCCGCTCGGACAGAATGTTGAACAAATGCATAATTCATTGACTGGTGTAAGAAGTGAGGTAATTATACATTTATCTCACAAATAATACTGCACCTTAACGGTGCCTGTGACCTTGCAAAGAGATTAATGCTTTTTTTGGACTGGCTCAGAATCGCTACGGAGTGAGAATTTATTCCTTGACAAGGAGAGGGGGAAAGAAAAGAGGATGGATTTTCTCTTTATGAGCAAGAGATGTCATGGGGTTCCAGAAGGTCTTATGATTAAGTGTTGAGTTTCAAAAACCTTATACAGGGGCATTTCAGTATGATTAAACAAAGTCAGCCTAAATGGAGGGTACTTTCTTTTCAAACTTTTAAGCAGAAACAAGGGCATATGTTGCAAAAAAACTATTGCGACATGTCTAACTGATCTTTAACTTGTGTCATACCACTACCCCCTAATAGGCTATCATGGCTCAGCTGCCTCAGGAAGAGAAGGCCAAGATTGCCGAACAGGTGGAGAGTTTCAGGCAGGAAAAGAGCAAGCTGGATGCAGAGGTCGCCAAGTGGGACGACAACGGAAACGACATCATCGTGCTGGCCAAGCAGATGTGTATGATCATGATGGAGATGACTGACTTCACCAGGTACATCCATCGACATGTCAACAATAAGAATGCTTGAAAAATCAGACACATAATATGAAGCAGAAGGCTGTAGTTTCAACTTGAAGGGGTACTAATATGCATCATTTAGCGGTAAATTAGATACAAATGTGTATCTTTTGAAAGTGTTATGCCCCATTTTTTTCTGAGAATGTAGCTGCTTATGTTTCTTTAGTTTATTCTGATTGGGGATTTACTAGCATATGTTGGGGGATTGCTTGCTTTCTGTGCAGCTTGCATTTTTCCCGTTTTGAGGAATCAGCTAATAGAGTAACAATCTGGGTTTTTGTGTTACTGCAGAGGCAAAGGCCCTCTGAAGAATTCCTCTGATGTGATCAACGCTGCAAAGAAAATCGCAGAGGCCGGATCCAGAATGGACAAGCTCGCACGTGCGGTGGCTGACCAGGTCAGAATACCCTTTTTTTTTTGTCCTCCTCTATTCATCTCTGTAAAGATGTGAGATCAAAGTCCTGGGTTGCCTTTAACATAATGAGCTCCTATGTGGTGTTGCATTTATTATTAGATGAGCAGTATCTTCAGAACCTCCTGACTGACACTTTTTGATGGTTAATGAACTATACTCCTTGTAAAGAAAATAAAGGCTAAGGACGTGCCCATGAGTGTGTCAGTATGCACGTGTTGATGGCAGCTACTATATTATCCACAGTCTTTGTTCATTACTAGTACTGTATGTAGTGCACTTTGATGTTCTCATAAAATAGTGTGCCCTTTTTTTTCTCCAAGACAGTTTTATTTTCTCATAATTAGGTAACAATATGGGGTAGGCTTTGAAATTATTTGTGTTCCAGATCATCTGCAGAGGCTTGTATGTGAATTTGGCGAGTTTTAGAAATTAGCCAAACTGTCTACCACCCTGCCCATTTGGGTGAGAAAACAAACTTGTTAGTGAGGGCTGAAGGAGGTGCAGAGTTGTTTTTGGTTTAGTCAAAGACAAAATGTTGTGTTCTGAATGACTGGTAAAGGCAGGTTTGAAGTCATCTTTGTTGCTGTCCAACTGACAGGCCATGGTGGGGAACTACCAAGAGATCACTGGTAACCAGGGGTGCAACTGTTTTGTGGTTTAGACTTATATCTTTGGTATGCACCGGGGATGTAGCAAGAACAAGAGAGTACTAAGAGAGAACATACAAGGAGATTTAGACTAGCATGATGCATGTTGTCGGTACTCGGTGGAGTCACACAAGTAGAGTTGGAGATCTTTAGATAAGCTTGGTCTTTGCACAATAAGGCCTGTTACTGCCGCTACAGTGCTGATGGCTCAATAAATCACCTGACTCCACCTCCTTAATTAACAATTACTCCAATAGAGAGTTGCATGGATGACGTATTTGTGTAGGCCAAAACCCAGAAATGTCTTAGTATTTTAATACTTCTGGATCCATTGTGCTGAAGCCAGTTGCTAATAAGTGGCTAAACTTTAAGTGTGGGGAAGTCGTGGCCTAATGGTAGAGAGTCGGACTCATAATTGAAAGGTTGCGAGTTCGAGTCTCGGTCCGGCAGGGATTGTCGGTGGGGGAAGTGATTGTACAGCGCTCTCTTCACCTTCAATACCACGACGAGGTGCCCTTGAGCAAGGCACCGAACCCCTAACTGCTCCCCTGGCGCTGCAGCATAAATGGCTGCCCACTGCTCCAGGTGTGTGTTCACGGTGTGTGTGTACACTTGGATGGGTAAATGTAGAGCACGAATTCAGAGTATGGGTCACCATACTTGGTTGTATGTCACTTTCACTTCACTTCACTAAACGGGAGTGCAGAGATTAGAAAAATCCTATTGGGAAACAGTGTGATGCTAATCTCCAGGTTGGCCTACAAAACTGTCATCACTGTAGCACTCTATAGGACAGCTCTCTACTACAATACTTACTAATTACCCACTCTTTCCTTACAAAAAAAACTACTTATTTTGCCTAATATCACTTCCAGAATGACATTTTTGGAGGGAAAAACAAAGCAAGGAAAAACAATCATTACAATTATAAAAGGACTTTACATCTGTTTTTTGGTACTATACCACAGGAAAGACCCGTTTGTTGTCATCAACACTGGGAGACTGATCAATAAAATACAAGCCTCAAACCTGCTGTGTCACCACTGGCCAGGCCTCATGTTGTTTTTGTTGTTTTATTGCCGTATTTCTTTTCCCTTGGATAAAGGGAAAAGAGTGAGGGGGAACCTGATCACACTGCTGATCAGAGTGTAATCCGAGTGTACGAGCACATTGGAGATGGGCAGACAGTTCCTGCTTTCCAAAAGAGTACACCCCTCGCTTCCCTTCAGGCCATTGTGTTCCACTTATAGCAGCAATCCATCCTCTCTACTGCCACATGTTGTGTTTGTTGGGTAGTCTGAACAGGTGGCTTGACTTGTCCCTTATCGAACCTTTTTCCCACTAACAGAGTATTTACATCGAATGGCCATATGGGGTTCTCAGGACTCATCAAGGGACTTTATTCATTTCAGAAAGAATCTCTGAGTGGGCGGTGTAAAACAGAACCGGGTGCTCAATAATCAAGCTGCTCCTCAGTGCTGGAAAAGACAAAAACAATTCAGAAACAAAAGTCATCATAGGTTATGCTTCATTTACTGTATATAAAGCTTTGAATGTTTTGGTGCACAATAAGTTAAATGTAAAATGGTGGAATAGTGTACATCTGTGGTTGTCAAAAACAATGCTAATTGTGACTAGTCATATAACAATTAAAATATACTTTAAAAGGAAGAGTGTAATGCTTCAGATACATACAACTATGCATTTCAATTAAAATATCTGCCTAATTTGCTTACGTTCCACAAAACGACAGATTAATAAAGAAATTCAGCTGATATTAATATATTTCAAACATTATTTTAAAGACCTTTTGTTTTAAAGCAATTTTGTTGGTTTGCAAAGCCACTGCCGAAGAGAGGACTGCTGTGGGTGTGTGTGGTCATGACAGCAGTCAGCCCTCCCCAGAAACACACTCTTACATCTTCTGTAACTGCTGCACTTGACACAGCAGACCTAAAGCTGCTGGGCCCTGGAGGCGAGAAAAGAGGGTTCTATATTTCTCCATTTCCCCCTTGCCATCCTCCAGCACAGCAAGAGGTTGCCTCCTGAAGAGAGACACTTGATCCCTAAACGCTAAGGATGTTACAGCTGCTCAGCTGTGTCAAAGATAAAGCAGCTTCAACAGTTATTAAATGTGTCTCATCAGTCTTTTTCACTCAAAGTTCATGTGACGCCAAGGGAGAAAAAATTGTAGCCAACTACTTAACAACTTCTGACAGGACTTATTATTTTATGCAAAGTCACTGAGTTAACCGCTGTGTTAGAAGTGTGTCAAAGCGGTAATCTTGTCTTGGCATGCAAGGTGCTTTATGTGGAAAATTATTATTTTTCCAAAAAAAGTCTTAACGTTAAATTAAAAGTGTTCATCTATGGCTTCGAATGGGAGCCAGAAACGGCACAGGGGTCGTTCTTACATGTAAACGCACTACACAGAATGAACCTAATATGTAGAAAAGCATTTTCTTATTAACAAATTCATTTAATATTAAAGTATACACATTACAGTTCCGATGTGTTAAATGTTTCATATTCAATGTCTAGATAGATATATTTGGAGGATGGGCATATGCTAACAACTTTAGGATTTGTGTGCTTACAAATTCTGGTCTGATCTCAATGCAAAGTCTGTACACATTGCCAATTATATTATGCCGAAGTCCTGGCTTATGGACATTAAGTAGTTTGTGACTGTAGGAAGGTTACACTGCAGCATATTCATGGCCTAATTAATATTTATGAGATAAGCAATCGCTGTGTCATGACATCAAGAAAGCAGTTCATGCATCTCTCCCCACCAGCTTCAAAACATTTAAAGGAAATTAAAGACATTTTATTTACTGTAAATACTATAAAATGTTTCATCAAACCCTCAGGGATGAGAAGTGCTTTCCATTTAATTTAACTTGTTTAATGTTGTGCTTTATATTTATGTGTACAGTGCTCCTATTACCACAATAAACAATTGTGATGATAGCAGGATATGTACGAATGAGTCTACTACTTAGACAATATGTGATAATAACAAACCCCCTCATCTTCAAGACTAAGCTAATTTCATCTTCAGTCATCATCGCTTCACCCTCCTAACCTCATATTTGCTCTACACAGTGACTATGTAAAGGTCAAGTCTCTGCTATGTGTTCTCATCTTTTTTAGTGCCCAGACTCAGCCTGTAAGCAGGACTTATTGGCATACCTCCAGAGAATCGCCCTCTATTGCCACCAGCTCAACATCTGCAGCAAGGTCAAGGCTGAGGTTCAGAACCTGGGAGGAGAACTCATTGTTTCAGGGGTAAGGCAATTTTGGGCATGCGTATTATAATTAAATCAAATAAGTTTGTTTATTGCTCTTCAAAAGTTTGATTTCAGACTGACTAAAACAATAATGTTTGTCTTTTTAAAATGTCATGTTAATGCTTTGTGTTTCATTGATTTCTATACATTCGTAAATATGAGAAAACACAACGCAAGCTCCAAAGTACTGACCTGCGAAGAAGTATCATGTGACTTGTTGATAATATCTAAACATGTATCCAAATCCAAATATATATATTGATGGGGGGGGGGCACTAGTAGGGATTACGCCTAGGCTAGAAATGGCTAGAATGGCTAGAAATGGCGATAGTTATCATCTACAGACACTTACTTGAATGTTCTCCTCCCCACTGCTTTAGCTGGACAGTGCTACATCCCTCATCCAGGCGGCCAAGAACTTGATGAATGCCGTGGTCCTCACAGTCAAGGCCTCCTACGTGGCTTCCACCAAGTACCAGAAGGTGTACGGCACGGCGGCGGTCAATTCCCCGGTGGTATCCTGGCGCATGAAGGCCCCGGAGAAGAAACCCCTGGTGAAGAGAGAGAAACCGGAGGAGTGCCAGACCCGTGTCAGGCGAGGCTCGCAGAAAAAACACATCTCCCCTGTCCAAGCCCTCAGCGAATTCAAGGCCATGGACTCCTATTAACTGCACCACAGATACCCAAAACTACCCATCCTCCTTCTCTCTTGATTTCTTTTCTCCTTGTTACGGCTTATTTTCTTGGAGCTGTATCGTTCCATGCAGCGACGTGTGTGTATGTGCCCAGTAAATGTCTGTGAGTTGGGGGGCTTGGCCACCCATCCACTTCGAACCAAATTTCGCTGTAAATGAGAAACAAACAAACTCGTGAAGGAAACGTTTACAGTGCAGGCTGAGGTGCAATTCATGTGGTGTTCATTCTCGCTGACTGGCATATATACGCAGAGATATTATAGAATATAATCTATGGTATAGTAGTGTCAGCCCTATCCGAGGCAGAAGTGCTGCTTTCCTTTCTAATGATTTTTTTATTGTTATTATTTAAAATGAATATGACCCATAGTAATAGGAATAACTTATGTTGAAACAATTTTCTTCCTTCTTCCCAGTTATCCATATCCTAGATTTTGCATTTAAAAATCAATTTATTTAATTATATTACTGTATCACTAACCATGGCAGCCAGGTTGGCTATAGTATTACATTTAGAAAAGGACTAGTTGTGTGGTTTGCTCAGAGACTAGTAGAATCCTGCATACCTTTATAGTCCTGATTCTCTAATAAACCTTGCAACTGTGTGTGCCGAGTGGACTTATTTTCCTCTCCGTTCTATTCAGCTTCATGATGGACAAAAAGCGACTGTTGCACCATCACCTGATGTACTTTGTTTGATGGCACAAACACATTTTATAATTAATGAATGATACTTACTGTGTGTTTGACGAGAAAGATCTTCTATCAATCTCATATCTGTCACCAAACAAGTTTTGTGTTTGCCACACGCCGAGTTCTGAAATTGCTTATCTGTGTCTGTAAACATTTTTGGTAAACAAGGTAATAACAAATAAAAATGTAGGATGTTTGAGTTAACTTTGAGATTAAAAATAATCGCCAGTTTTAATGATTCAGTCTGAAATGAAATTTCCTCCCATCTCTTTCCTGAATGCATATTATAGATTTTATTGTGAACAATTAACTTAAACATATGTTGTTGTTTTTTTAAGAAAATACCTCGTAATTTTAGTTTTCTCGGGTGACATATAAAGGAATTTTCCAATCATTTAGTCCACTTAAATCCACATTCACACAACAACAGTGTACTACACAGAGGAAAGGTGTTTGCTTTGCGTTTTTGAAATATTTGTGAATAGATGACAACATTGTCAAAACGATTTACACATCCGTGAAAAACTACTAAAAACACTGTATTTTTCATGCAAGGCCAGTAGTTGTACTGAAACTTGCACATACCTATAGACTGAACATATAATACATTCTATTTCAAAGGCCCCCAAAATGCTGTTGTCATGTAAATGTAAAATGGAAAAGTGGTATAAATAATTAATGTGCCTACTTTTTCGAGTTCAGTGCTCACATCGCACAATCCATTCAGCTACCAATCCACTGTCAGAATATGGACGATCTGTCGCTACCCCCATTTTATCACAACTTTAAATCACAAAAAAACTCTTTAAAAATGCATAATTTAATAAAGAAATCAATTTGAAAAATCTATAAAAAATGTACATTACGAATGACAATTTGGAGTCAGTGTTCCTTGTATGTAATTATCTCGGGGCTACAATTTGCTGACCAGGATGACAGAAACAAGCCTCCAGCTCACAGTCCGAGCCTTGTTAACAGGTTTTTATTGTTAACTGACAAGAGAGTAAGTGCGTCAATGCCACGCTGTGACCCCCTCCTGACTTCGTGTGTGCTGAAGAGTGTCCAACCATTTCTCTGGGATTAATACAGTGACCTGCGCCTAATGAAACTCATTGCCAAAGGATTAGCTGCAAGACTGCTGTGCCAATATCTGCCATTTACCTTAATTAAAATGTGATCCTGGACCACAAAACCAGTCTTATGTTGCATGGGTATATTTGCAGCAATAGCCAAAATTACATTGTATGGGTCAAAATGATCGATTTTTTTTATTTTATGCCAAAAATCATTAGGATATTAAGTAAAGATCATGTTCCATGAATACATTTTGTAAATTTCCTACTGTAAATATATCACAACTTAATTTTTGATTAGTAATATTAGTAACAAATAATTTTAACATCTAAAAAGGGCACACTTTACCTTTAACTATGAAGGTCGTGGTGATTTAGGGACAGTTATTATTCAGGGTTTAGTTTACCTCAACACTGGAAATGAACAAAAGCAGTATGGAGATGATTACAACCAAATTCACACATGCTAAATGGCAGCACTTGAATGAAATGCAGGCCATGACAATTCTCTTTAAAGCACTGCCATCTTATGCAAAAGGAATTTTTGAATATGCCGTTGCATATTTAAGGCCAACTTGTTTCACAGATGTTTCTCCAGAGATTTGTACCTCGTAAGAGTGATTCGATTACTATTTCATCAAATCACTCACATCTTTTATTTGTATAATACAATATGCAAAGCTTTGATGTTCAAATGAACTGCACTATACCTACTAGTATAAGAAGAGCCCGGAAGAAATGTAGACATGTCTTAAGACACACATTTTTAAGGGAAACATAACACTGGGGACTGTATTTATATCTCGGTCCAGCATCTAAAATGAAGGCCAGGCCAAATCTCAAGGCTGCTCAAGAGTCGTCCCATATTCCCCTCACAAAGTCGATTTGTATAAAAGCTCCATGAGAACATTTTAGTGGCAGCCTTTAGAAATACCCGGGCTGCCAGAAAAATGTTGAAGTGCTAAAAAAAAAAAAAATACAATCTAAAGCTTTGGTCAAACTGCAGATAATAAGCACGGCAGCTGTGGGAAGCGCTTACCTAAATTATTAAGTTGGAGTAAAAATCAGGATGAAAGGCTGCTATACTGAACCACAACCTGAGCGCAGCGGACCTGACATTTACAAATCAGTGATTGGCCACAGCATGGTGTTCTCTATTTAAAACTGAAAAGGCCGGAGTACTAATGCCACCAAACACACAAAAGAAGTGGAACATCCAGTTCTCATGGGTTTAGGAAGTTCACTCAACCACCAGCCTTCCTTGTAAGTCCTTGAGACAACCATAGAAGCACCATTCTTCTCCCGCTGTGGACTCCAGAGCCAAATGACAAGTATGTCACAGACTTTCTTTGTTTAATCCATGTCTTTTTGTCCAAATGTTCTTGGCCAGCTACAGTACAGTGAGAGAGTGCATTTCGATTTTCTGGCTTAAACATATTTCTGTTCTCAACTAAACTCTAGTTCCTGGACTAGAAAATGTGTGTTTTGTTAATGCATTTGCTCAATAACATTTAAAAAAATAACATTATTTGAGTTCATGTAATAATGGTTTTTCATATAGATGTTCAGGAAGACCAAATATATTGACTCTGTTTCTTCTGTGTCCTTTGTACACAATTGTACAATTTAGTAGACATTTCCAGAAGCAGGACCGACATTGTTTCTTATCTCCTGTAAAGTAACCTATAATTACTCAAAAAGTTGAGAGAAAAGATGCATTTAGAGAATAACCCTGTCTAGATGTACTGTATAGTTTTTTTGCCTTGTTTTGTCAGTCTAGTCCAGTCCGTTGTTTTTTTTTTTATATTCACTATACAACAATTACAATCATTTAAGTAATAAATAATTGACTCTGGTCCATTGAAATATTACACAATTTTGCACAACCTATGCATAACTCCGCTTCCCGTCATGGCTGCATCACCACTTCTAGTTTGCATTATATTCTAATAATTAAATGGAATTCAGTGTCAATTATTCTGCTTATACTATGGTTATACTAGGCTTATACTATGCTTCTACAGTCAACATTGTTCAGATGTGATATTTCAAGACATTCGTCAGGTTTTTGTCCTTAAAACACTCTTTGTGTGTAGGATTAATTTCTTATGCATCTCATCCAACACCTCCATTGCTAATTCCAAAATGTCATTTTTGACCTACCGATGGAGGCTTGAGCTATTGATAGCAATTTAAAGCAGTTTAAGCACTCACATGAGAGAGAGAGAGCGAGCATCCACGACATTCTAATTTATTGAGATGCACCTGTATTTATTACATTGGTTCATAATGCCTATTGCAATGCTCATTATTATCAAGATGACAAACATTAAAAACTGAACTTTTCTTAAAGTGTTTCTATTAGCACTAGATATTCCTGTTATTTTACTTGATGCATCATCCACGTTCGTGTGCCATTTTGAAAATTATGTAATTAATGCACACATTTATTTACATTCACATTTATGCATTTAGCAGACGCTTTTATCCAAAGCGACTTACAGTGCATTCAGGTTATACATGTTTTGTCAGCATGTGTGTTCCCTGGGAAT
This sequence comes from Ptychobarbus kaznakovi, assembly GCA_027422405.1. NCBI lineage: Eukaryota > Metazoa > Chordata > Actinopteri > Cypriniformes > Cyprinidae > Ptychobarbus > Ptychobarbus kaznakovi. The sequence goes on from CM049799.1 coordinate 7,572,100, forward strand.
CAAACCCACAACCTTTGCACAGGAACACTAATACAACTAATACACTAATACAACTAATACATCTAATACACTAATACATACACTAATACACACAACAAGATATAAAGAGGGCAGTCATACTGTATTATGTTTAAGGTCAAATGTAATCACCCACTGCATCTTGAGTCTAACATCACACCCTAAATGGCTTTGAAAGAGACCATAGGGACACCATGCCTTAGAGCTGCCCATTTCTGTGATTACAGATGCTTGAAAATTGTGTCATATCATTCCATGACCTCCTGCATATCAAAAGTTCACTGATTCAGGCCCGTACGCTCAAATAAACCAAGTAAGAAACAATTCCATTACAAAATGTCATAAGTATAACCTGGTAATACAGAGTCTATTATTTAGGTTCATTCTTATCACCTATATGTAAGGCTGTGCAATTGATCAAATTCAATTAAGGTGCATCTCGACAGTAAAGCCAGTTTCTTGATTAGCAGTACATCAGCCATCACCTGTTTTCAGATGGAGCGGCAGTTCATAATCGAGCTGTAAGAATTACGCGATTCGTCTGGATTACAAACGATATGGCTTGCAATCAGTGAACGGAACGGCTTTACTGTCGAGATGCGCATGTTAATCGAATTCGATTAATTGCACAGCCTTACCTATATGTGACTGAGTTACCAACACGCACTGAAATCAGTAGGTTTTTCAGGCCTGCCTTTGTATTATGAACAGAAATACAGTCTGTAAACAGCTCTAACAGCTTCTCTGTTCCTGAGTGGAGGCGCCACTAGATTACAGCCTTGTATTTTTGAGATGATATATTCTCATAAATGAGATATGAGGCTCCTTATCAGCATGTCATTTATATCCTTTCTTATCACTCTTATTGAAACCTATTCTTAGGGGAGCTTTACATTCTCAAGTCCATTAGTAAAACAACCTAAAGATAAAGGTTACTACCAATTACTATATCAAAGCCCCATTCCTTTTGCATTAAAGTAACACACTTTTGTGGTGGAAGAACACAGAATGGAATAAGAATTGCCAGATATTTGACTATACACAGCTGGGACTATTTCTGCCACCTAAGACATGCTGACCTTCTCTACATGAGGGGTATTTAACACAATGAGCAAAGTATACAAGCTCCAAAAATGACTAAAATATCAGTAAGCCACCTAGATTGTCCAGGGCCCTGTATCAGCCATGAAAAAGATGATTTGCCACTTAACTAGGAGGAATTGTTACATCCAATGGATGTCAAAAAGAGGCATATTTAATTGTTAAATCGAGCGCTATCTCCTACAGAATTGAGGAAAGGATATTAAAGAGCATTTATTATGAGCTTTCACAACATGCCACAAATCCCAGTGTAAAACCCTCCCAAACACACTCGCCCACGTTCATGAAGTGAGATTCAATTCTGTGTGAGACTACGGTGGTAGACAAATGATTTAAATACAATGGAGCAAGAATAAAGCTGTAAAGACTGAGAAAAGGCCTTACTATACTGTTACAGGTGTGAGGTTGAGAAGTGCGCCAAATTTACGTATCGGCCACATGCAAGCATAATAGCACAAGATTGTGCCATGGTTATATAAAACTGCGAAAACAGTGAAATAGCGTGAATGTGCTTGTTCTGGATAGTCGACGGCAGTGTTAGGACAGTGATCCTTGATTTGAATATGTGCACCTGTGGCCAGCTTTAATTTGAGTGCATTTACATCCATAAACTGTGAACCGTGTAGGAATTACACTCTCATTTATTCACAACCCAAAAGTAATTGCACAGTGGGCTGATCAGTTGTTTCTGACCAGGTGTGTATCATAGCACATTTCATCGCTCAAATGGCAAGAGTGGGGTTTCTTTTTTTCTGTCCTTTGCCACTTCTACTGATAGGAGAGTGGAGAGAAGATGAGAAACAGGGAATGGGATTATGAAATGACCTGAGCTGAGAGTGAACTCACACTGCCTGCATTAGCACCATGGCTTGACACATCAGAGGATATGCAACTACTGCTAAGCCATGACCCTCCTTAATTAATTAGGATTTTTTTTATAGTTTTTGAAATAATTCTGCTGGAGATAGGCTCGCCAAATCTGAAATAGTATTCCAATTTAGAAGAACTGTTTTACATTTTAAACTATTAATTCAGTAATTGAAATAAAGCTGAAATAAAAATATTAGATTGAATGAAAATTAGAACTGTTGCCATGCAACTATGTAAAATAAGTTGAAGCAATACATTTACTAAAACAACTAAAACTGAATTAAAAATAAAGTTATGTAAGCATTTAAAAAAAGAAAAGCATGTAACAAAATTACTAAAACAAAAAATTGAAAATATAAAAACTTAATCAAAAATGTTAATAAGAGGTAAATATAAAAGCAACTGTAGGCAACAGAAGAAGACAGAATCAATTGTTAATGTACATCTTCACAGCCAACAAGCGCACAAATCCTACCTGAAAATTAGCTCTGAGAGGCCCAAGCGTATTACACAGACATGATCCACAGAAACATTTACATGATTGCAAAGATGCAAATGTCAGCACGTGGGACAAAGGAGGAGGAGGATTCGTACCCATGGGGGGGAAAGGGGCATAAATCAATGAATTATCTTTAACGAGCAGAGTACACACAGATAACTCCAAACAAAAGGTGCTAATCACAGTGACAGCATCGTTAGAAAGAGTGTGTTGTTTTAGAAACAATGCAGCATGTAGGGGAGACCAGGGAATAGCTTGACAATGTTTATTCCATGTTTAATACTAAGCCAAAAATGTTAAAGTGATAAAATAGTAAAAACACTTATACTTACTTTTAAAATAACGTTTTGCCAAAAGACACATCAATGAACACTTTATATATATATATATATATATTTATTTTTTTTTTTTTTAAATGACTTAAATTCAACACACTCATTAATTTATAAAGTAAAGTACTTCTCTACCACTAGATGAATCTGTAAAATCTCACATATGGCACTTTCTAAATACTCACTGCAAAAATAGACCGCCTATTAAACTCCAAAAATGTTAATCTTCACACCTGAAGTAACAACTTGATGTCTATTGCCCTATTAACACTTGGTATTATTTCCTGAGTGAGGTCCATAATTACATTGCACAGACGAACCCTTAATGAGAACACAATTACTGTCCAACTCTTGTTCTGCTCCAAGTCATCACCGCGATAGGTTGTACTGCAGATAAGTGGCTATTTATGACTGCCTAAACATTGGGTACACACACCCTCTCAGCACAGGTCAGAGGTTCAGTCCTTCCGTTAAAACCTTGCATAATGAAATAAGCTTCCAAAATTAAGCAGTCAAATAATTAATGGCTGCCGTTAAACCTGGAGCGAGGTGGCCATAGAGAGTCATCTGTTTGTTTGTTGCTGAGGATTCACAAGAATGCGTATTAATTCAGGATGCTTAAAGCAATATGTGACCCTGTGCCACACAGCGATTCCCTCGAGACCGTCTCATTGAACGCCAGGTCAAAATATTGTGTGGTTGTAGGGACACGGATTTATCTAAATGCAGAGTCAATAATACTGTTGTAGAATAGTTCTACTATTGGAAAAAAAGATAAATAAACTATTCAAAAACATCCGCAATAATATTTTACTTATACTATTTGTCTGTCTGTCTGTGTGTCTATCCGTAAATACTGATTCAATTTGTTTAAAAAAGATCCCAGATCAAGGCTCAAGGGCTTTAATCAAAAATCCAGGGCAGATCGCCAGAAACACTAGCCAGGCACACAGCCAGTTGTGTCTTTAATGGACAGGTACAGTTAAGAGCGCAGATCAGCTATAGACTGAGACAATCTGCTCTCAAAATAATAATGCAAAAAAAAACACTGGTGTAGTGTACATTTAGATGACCTTTAGTTCTTATTGTCACACCCTTTTTGAATAAGGAAAAGCTTTCACGCCTCCCTCCACTATAATTTGATTGTCCATCAAAATGGTTGCCAAAATGTAAGAACTTAACACATGCTGAATAATTGAATAGAGGAGAAAAAAACTTAACAATTTACAGTTACTCGTTTAGCCCATGCTTACAAATGAGGAAAACCATGATACAATTTCACAAATGGAGGTAACATACTGCATTAAAAGTGACAGCTTCATGTTATTTTCCATTTAATGAAAACTGATTCACAGTTTCAACTCATGTACACAATTTATAAGCAGAATTAAAATACGGCTGAGAATTGTTATGAGAGCAACTGGAATCAAAATATATGAAGCCACATATTAATAATGTAAAAAATGTTGGTAGTGATAAAATATTATATTTTTCCTAAATATTCTAATCAATCCTTAATGTTAGTGAAATATTGTATTATATTAAATCTTATATAACAACTTAATTGTTTGCAATTAATAGGTTACCATGTGTTTTCTTTCACCAAGTTTTTTTCATGAGATTAGACTGTACTGCTTAAAGGCTACCGCTGAGGGAACGACAAGCAAACTAATTTTTTTTCTGACTTCCCTTTGTTCTGCTTTTTAAGTTGTTAAATAACACAAACTGGTCAAAGTTTCAATCTCCAGGTCGAAGAAGTTCCTCTTCTTGACTAGATTATGTTTCTCCATGTTGTAAACTACACTTAAAAAACTGATTGTGGTTTTAACAGTAAAAAAACTATGAATTGGTAAGTTTACATACAGTAAGTTTACATACTACTGTAAATAAAGTGAATAACTGTATTTTTTTATGATAAAGAAATGATAAAGAACAAGTCATTGTATAATTTACAGTGATAAACTGCAAATTGACATTCCCAGAATTGCCTGCATGACACTTCACGTTTGAGGTTTTTTTGTTGAAATAACTGTTTCTTCTTAGTTTTTTATTTCCCTCATCAGTTGTGTACATCAGAGTTGTATCTTACATCTGTTGTAAAATTGTTTTATTTAAAATAATAAAACAAAATAATTGTATTTGTAAATCGTTTATTGCATTATTTCAGTATTGTGTGTTACCATGATGGTATTCCTAATTCATGTGACTGACACTGTGCACCTATATATATATAATATGTATTTTTCTCCTCAGCTTGTGGGAGAGCTGTGTGTTATGAACTTTGATTGTGACGTTCACCACCTATTTTTGTATTTGTAAATATATATATATATATATTTTAACGATAAAGTTATTTCAACCAGCTGCCTATATTTTACCATAAATGCCACACTGTAATTTTTACAGTGTAGGGTCAAGGCTTCTAAACCAATTTTAAATTGTGTAGGGGCTTGATATGTAAATGTTGATTGTTTTAAGGGGTCCCATTTATCAACGTCCGATCATTCATATATGGGATCGGCAGCTTACAAATGTTTTACGAATCACACATGAAGCCTGTCATAAGATGATTTCTGTGCTCAGATCTGCGCTCAATTTTAGGCCCAATGTTCTGTTATGCTGATGTGTTGCAAAAAAAACTAAAAACTTGAATGAGAATTCATAAAATTGAGTGAAAAAAAAGACTTGCTGTTTTGTGGGAGCAATATTAAAATAACATTTTCTCTTTCATCTGTGGAACACAGGAGATGGATGAGCGGATGGTAACTTTAAGTTGTAAACCTCAAAACGGCATCAGCTTTGCTTACGGCCCATATGCGTAATGCTCTATATACCAAGTGTTCTTAAGCCAAATTACCAAAAATTAGTTTGTTTATAAACACAGCACATTTGCACAATATGTGGAGGAGTTCTCATATTTAATGTAAATCCCTCTTACAATACCATAAACGCCTCACATTTTGATAACCACTGCACTACACTATAATTAGAAGTTATTATATGGTGTTTCAATACTCTTTATTTTTTTCAGTAAGTGTGTGAAGTCATCAAGTTTCTCGCTTTCCATGGTTTCATTTAGGAAAGAGCTTTTAGCCTAAGTGTAGTTAGCTTTAATATTGCTGATGCTGTTGAGTCATGATATAAAGCTGGGCTTCGATTGAAATTCACACAAATGCACTCTCTCTTTCTCTCTTTCATAAAGTGATGTCAATCTGTTAAACTGTGTGGAGAGGCAGATAGAGCCAAGCACAGTACGCCGGACTACCTGTTGATTACTGGCTCAGGAAATTACAAGCAGCTCAGGACAGCTGCAAAGAGAAAGTAAAGAACACAATGATGTTTCATTGTGAAAGAATCCTACTTTAAGCAAAGCAAGGTAAACAGTTCCTCAGGTTGGAGAGGCAGCCGATAAAATTAGATAAAAAGAGTGAGTGCACTATGGCCAGGTATATAAATCAAATAATATATCAAATATTAAGGAAAGAGTAAACCGAAAGAACTGGCGTTTTAAATATTGCATCTTATTTTCCTGAGAGTCTAAATTCACACCAAACACTGCAAATGTCATTCTGCTACTAGTCAAATGGCCATCAATTTCAATTTGTTGAAGTGTCATTCAAGCAGCCTCGAGGGGAAATGCCCGTGAGCGATGTCTAGTGATAGATGCCTCTTCACCTTTTCATCTCGCTCCGAGTGTTATGGTTCAAAGCGGGAGGTGAAGGTGATGCACGTTTACCATCTTTGATGGAGTGTCAGATCAATAAAGCAAATACTGAGGGTTTATGCTCAAACGCCTGGAACATTCAAATGAGAGACACAGCAGAGACGCTCCGTTTATCAGCATGACTGGATGGAACTTTGACATGGTAAATTGGTAGATACTTCACTATGTGCATCTAACAACCTCACGTAGATTTATTTATTTACAGTTTTAATGCTGTTTGCAGAAGCGATCTCTTAAAGTCGAGATTCAATCAAAACAGACCTTCATTTACTGCATTTCTTGATCTTTTTGTGAACGATTCACGCTGTTCCAAAGGAAACGTTTGTCTCTGTGATCATCAAATGAAATGCAATTGCTTGCTGTTCTTCTGAAATGGCTTGCTGATTCATTAATATAATAAAATATGCAAGGGATATTTAAGTCTAAATTTGAGTGATTTTGATACATGAGAAGCCCATTTCTGGCGTGCGCACACACATCATCAGGCTATATACTACCAGGCTCCTCACTATCATTTAAGTGAAATAACTAATAGGCATGCACACACAAACACATTTATATATATATATACACATACATAAATATATAGGTTTTTCATAATGACTCAACTCTTAGCTTGTCAACTTTAACTTCTTATCAATTTCACATTACCTATTATTATTATGATAGAATCTTATATTTGTATCTCATGATAGACTTTTACATCATTGTTTTGAATTAAGATATAATTTTGACCTTTTGTCTCATAATTATGACAATGTTGCATAATTTCCACCTATGTCATAACTGTGTGGTGGAAAGGGATGCCATACTCAATTAAACAAGCACGGTAAATTACAGGTCTAAGCGGATTCAACCAATCAAATGAGCACAACTGATTGAATCTTCTCATTGTGCTCTTCTCTGTGTTCCTGGAAATGTCTCTTTTTCCTTGTATTGACTGCATGCTGTGTCCTTTGTGCCTTCAAAACATAATCTATTTCCTGAGATGTCTGTAATTTTATGTTATATTTTAAAACAGGTCGTTGTTAGATAATTACAAATAATCTTGAAGTTCAAGGCCCAGTTCCCATTGCAGTGGCTCTGAACTTTCTTTCAGCCTTAATTTTCTTCTTGTGTAACGTCTTTCGAAGCTACAGACAATAAATGCAATAAATCAGTATAGACACTCATTATAAATACACTTCTATTTCATTCAGTACTGAAAAGCATTAAACATTTTTTTAGTGTAATTTATTTTATAATAATGTATTATATTTATTGTTTGATTAAACATGTATTAAACATTATTTTTTTTTTATTAAACAGCGAAATGTGAGGTGTCTAGGGTTACTGCATATGTAATAGATCATTTCATGTCACACTTACGAAGTTCCGTGATAGTTGCCGCAGAAGGGAACTGCCTATATGTAGTAGGTATTGAAGAAAACTCACTAGGTTTTGAAATAGATCCAATAATCACATCATAGCAAGTGTGAAACTCAGATGAATATACACAAACACACCACACAAAGTGTTTAGTCCTGCATAACAGACTGACATTAAAGCAACTAATATGTTAGCAAGCGAGCTTAATGGCAGGATTGTGTATTGCTTAGAAGTGATTAAAAAAATAGCAGAATGTCAGAGCCTGGCATGAGCACTCATTTAAGACGCTAACAATATCTGACAGCTGTTTTGTGTGCTGTGGGGGGAGTTCTGAATTTCATCATTCTTGCGGTCCAGTACAATACATGTGTGGAGTACATCAAAGACCACAAAAGAGTTTGTGTGAAAAAAACTTAGAGGCTTTGTGAAGTTGCTGTCTGCTTTGATCTGGACAGAGAATAGGATTGCCAAGCTGATATGCTTTGAGGCGGACCCTAAAAGGATGCTGTAATTGGACAGACGACTGGCAGCAGCGCAACACAAAAGCTGCAAGGTCACGGCAAACAGCAGCCGGTAGAGAACCGAATGAGCCCAAAATAAATAAATAAATAGAAAATTTGGAGAATAAGCTAAGAAGCGGCAAGAAATCTATACTGACTGTTTTAAATGGAGTTGAGTCTGTTTTTACACGTACAGTTTTTCTCAATTGCTTTGGCACATTTTTCGAAACAGTCTTAACATTCTCTAAACTGTGAGTGCAAATGTCACAACAGTTTGCTGGAACTTCAGAACTGTATTGCATGTCTGCAAAATGTAGTTACTCACCCAAAACATGTAATTCATGCTTCAAAACCTATTATTGTGTCAGTAATTTGGCCAAGGCCACCAAAATATTAAGTATTTTTGTCATCGTGTGAGCCACAATGGTCAAAATGTTTAGTTGTTTTTTCACCATGACAGTCAACCATGGAAATTAAGGTTTTATAAAAAAAAATATATATTTGTTGAAGAGTCAATAGTACATAGAAAAAAGTATATGAACATTTATTTTTGTACGAATGTATTACATGTAAAATGAAATATTGCTTGTCAAAAACAAAACATTACTGTACATTTCGCTCTTATTTCTGGCCAAAGATGTTTCATCACAAATACACATGTCACAAAAAATACAACCCCTGCATAACAGCTGTGCTCCTCGCACAAAATAATTGGGACATCTGTGTCAGGATGCCCTGAAATCTTGTCTGTCTTGTCCTGTTCAATATTCTTGGTGTTTGTCAGCCATCCTGTCGCTTTTGTAGCCATGTCTCCTCTTGTCACCTCCTTGGCCCCCTGAAAGATTTTCATTGATGGTGTTCAACGCTGATCAGATCATCTGATGTTTTTGCAGTCATTGCCCTGTGATGCTTTTACTGATTATTCTTTGGCTATATCCTCTTCTCTGAATTTAATCTGTCTGTGTCTTTGTGTGTGAATCTCATTGTTTGAATGCCTGCCCAAGACGAACTACCTGTAAAGGCAATACACTCTCACAAGTAAGAGGTGATGAGTTTGCCTCATATATCTGTTGCAGCATTCATGGCATTCAACCGGGACATTCAAGCTATTGTGTCTTCCTATGGTCTAGGAGCTGGGATGTGCTCCCCAAACTACATGATTGCCGTGTTAAAGGGATTCATTTTCCTATCTAATATAAAGACCGTTGTCCGCTCATTTGGTAATTTTCTGGGTGGCCATTGCATGACAATCTATGTGAATGTTCATAAGTGACAATGAAGTAAGTTAAACTGTATGCAGATCATTTGCCATTTGTGGAAGACATTACAAACAATTAAATGTCAGTATTTTGCAATATACATACGTGTGTAACACAAATTTTCATAATTGAATGGATTTTTTGATGTGAATGTGATGGCTTACACGAAGAACAATTATTGAGAAGTTTGACGAACAGTTGTGAAGTGAGTTCGACAGTTCATAAGAATTGAATCAACAAGCAATCATCAGCCAATTATTTGTCAACAAGCCATGCAATGCAAACAGCAGACAATTGTTGTGCACTTACTGTTTGCACAATTGTACTTACTGTTTGCACCACATGTGCAAAGCATGTGCAATTTGCTCAAATAAGAGATTCCAAAGCATTTGATGTCAATTTGCTCAAATAAGCTAATTCCAATTTGAGTGAATAAGATCTGAACGCTAATTGTTCAGATTCTGAACTTAATGTTTTAAAAAAAAAGTACATTTGAAAACGTTGAGCCATTAGAATTGAGCCAAAGCATTGAGAACAACTTCAACATGTTTTGCAACTCACAAACTCACACAAAACAGACTTCAACATGTTTTGCAGTGGTTTACTCAGACACCATCACACAAAACAGCTTTTAAACAACAACAAAAAGCATAAAATAATGGTGGTTTTATAGACACCTCCAAATAAACAACACAAAAAGCAAATAAAATAATGGATGGTTTCTTAAAATACTGTTTTGTGAACCTGTGGGATTGAATTAGGTGCAAAACAACACAGACAATAAGTTTAACATAAGCTTAAACCCTTATGTTTATTAAAGTGATTAATCAGTGATTTAAACCTTGTGTAAGGTCAAAAGGTCATGTCTTTGATATCACATAAAAATGATCTTAACCAACCGAATGCATTTAACTGTAGCAGGTGGATCTGGGTCTCTTTGATGTTGTGTGAATGACTAAGAAGCATGTTTGAAGTCGAACCTGAATCCGTAAGCACAGATGTTGTTAGAAACTGCTCTCATCTTTGCTAGAGTTCTCTATTGTCTCTCTTAAAAGACATTTACTTTGATGTTCCTGTTTGATTTGCTAAACTCCAGATAAACTATAATAAAGTATGCAACATTCTTATTAAACACGTTGAAATGTATCAAATTCAAACTTAATAGTGTAATCATGTCAGAGACCATAAACTAATCTGCCGTCTGTAACTTAGACAAGGAACAAAGAGGCAAATATATTGAATTCATAATGATTGCTGGTGTTTTCCTGATGTTGCAACCGACACTTGACACTCCAAGATATACACAAGCAAGGCATATCTGCAACGTAACTCCGACAGCGGACATGTGTGATGTTTTCACATTAACAACATTTCTGTTGCACAAGATTGGAAGCAAAAGCTGCAACTTCTGGATCACTAAATTGACTATTTCCTTTAATAACATGAATGTAATTATAAAATTGTTTTCATGAATTGGCCATTAATAAATATTACGCACTAATCATCATGAAATGTAGTTTGCATGAAGAGAGGGGCTACATTTACATTCAAATGGAAATCAACATGGAACTGAATGGCTAAAAGCTGTTAAAATCAACTGGATTCAGGCAGATTTGCTGAATAGAAACAATTTGTGAGTCCGTTATTGTGAATGTACATTTCAGACTTTTTGTCTTCCCCAAAGAGTGGGCAAGTAGTTCCATCCAATATTTTATATTGTGGTGTAAAACAGACTGTTACACTACTATACACATCATACTTCAGTAAACCTAGTTAAAAATGGCATATATGCACAAAATAACATTTTAAACAAGATTTAAAAAAGAAGCAACCATCAAAATTGAAAAAGAAAAACAAAAGGTTGCCCACTGCTTAAAGCTTCTCCTTGAGCCATTAGTTCATATTTGCATAAAAATGAATGGTGAACGTGAGTTATACGGAATTCACTTCCCCCTCTCTATCACTACTTAGCCAAAATCTTTTTCCGCTTTGATTTATCTAATGCATGTGCCTGGCTAAGTACTTCAGCTGCGTCTCATTCTGAAAAGTGCAGGGTTCACACAAGCCCCTTATCTACTGGAAGTGAGAGAAAATGCTTTTCACGGGCTGGCACTGCGGACATGACAAATGCAGCCTGTTCAGAATGGTTTTAAGACGAGGCAAAGCGAGACTGCTGCTGGCCCCTCCTGATGCATTACAATTCTGTTTCACTCCCAGCATGCTTTGTGGTGAGCAGCACTGTTTTGTGTGCGGTAAAGGCCTCATCAAATTCATTGTGTGTGCAGAAGTGGACAGTTTTAGCATGATGGCAGAACAGCAAAGTCAACTACAGCCCTATTCACTGTCCTACTTAAACCAAAATCAATTTATGGCATAATGGCCGGCCATTAAACATTCATGGGATTATTTCAAGATATCCCAAAAAGGATTGAAGATACATCGGGGTCCAAATTTTTGGCAGCATTTGTGAAAAATGCTTTTATTTTGGATTTGTCTATCTGCATAAGTATTTGAATGTTTGAAAGTTGAATTGAAAAAAAAATACTGCACATTTCTTAGTTTGTGGCCCATGCTGTCACTGAACCAAAATCAAAATTAACGCTAAATAAAACAGATTCCTTAATAATTTTGCCTAGGCATGTTACTGATATAATACTGCATGCTCAATAAGATTCATTCAGGTCTGCTTGGGAAATAATAGGGAATAGCCTGATGACACCTGAGCTGATCAATAGCTCTGCTAAAATCAATAACTCTGATCAATGCCATTGTGCGCTGACTGACAGAGCAGCAGCACTCTAAGTTTCAAGTTGTTTTTATTTATATAGCAGATTAAAAACAGCAAGCACGGCTGACCAAAGTGCTGAACAAACAAAAACTTAAAACACAGTACAACCCACAGATTCATACCATAAACTCACAGTGAATTAAAAGCCAAAGAAAAGAAATAGGTTTTAAGAGATGATTTAAAAACAGTTAAAGACTGTGCCGATCTGATGTAGGCTGGAAGGCTGTTCCACAGCCTAGGACCAGCAACCGCAAAGGCTCTATCCCCTCTATACTTTAGCCGTGATCTGGGGACAGAGAGAAGTCTTTGATCACCAGACCTCAGATTTCGAGTGGGATTGTAAGGATAAAGTAGATCAGATAAATAGCTCGGTGCCAGATTATTTATAGATTTAAAAACATAGAGAAGAATTTTGAACTCAATTCTAAGATGTACAGGTAACCAATGTAGCGATTTCAGAATTGGAGTAACATGATCAAATTTACGTTGTCCTTTGAGGAATCTAGCAGCTGCGTTCTGTACTAATTGGAGACGAGCGATGGAAGATTTAGAAATGCCAAGATAGAGGGAGTTGCAGTAATCCAAGCGAGTTGTAATGAGCGCATGGATAGCAATCTCTAAAGTTTTTAAAGAGAGAAAAGATTTAATTTTGGAGAGAAGGCGCAGCTGAAAAAAACAGGAACTAATAACCGCATTTATTTGTTTATCAAATTTAAGACCCTGATCCCAGAAAACACCTAGGTTCTTAATACAGGAAGAAGTAAAAGGAGCAAGGTAGTCCAGATCGATACTTCTGCTCCCTGAGTTTTCACTAGGGCCAAAGACTATAACCTCGGTCTTTGATCCATTCAAAAATAAAAAAAATGGGAAAACCATGTTTCACTTCATCCAGGCATGCAAAAAGAGATTCCAGAGCAGCATGTTTATTTCGTTTGAGAGGTAGATAAATTTGGGTATCATCTGCATAGCAATGAAATTATACACCATGCTTTCTGAAAATAGTGCCCAAAGGAAGTAAATACAAAGTGAAAAGAATGGGTGCGAGAATAGAACCCTGGGGCACTCCACAGGAAAGTTTAGCAGGCAATGAAGAAAAATTACCCAATCTGACAGAGAAAGTTCTATTTGTAAATATGATTTGAACCAGCTAAGAACAGTTCCCTGGATGCCCACAAAGTATTCTAGTCGAGATAAAAGAGTTCCATGATCAACTGTATCAAAAGCCGAGGTTAAGTCTAACAGAATTAAGATAACATGGTCACCAGAGTCAGTCGCCAACAAAGTGCATTAAGGACCCGTAATAAAGCAGACTCTGTGCTATGCAGAGGCTTAAAACCAGACTGGAAGGTTTCAAATATATGATTTGCCCTAAGGAAAGACTGTAGCTGAATGAACACAGTTTTCTCCAGTGCTTTTGTAATAAATGGAAGATTTGAGATGGGTCGAAAATTATAAAATTACTAGTATCAAGAGAGGATTTCTTAAGACGAGGTGTCACAGTAGCTTCTTTGAGGCTATCAGGTATAGTCCCTGAAACTAGACATTTATTCAGAAACGACACCAAACTTGGTCCAACCGAGTCGAAAATTTGTTTTAAAATACGTGGAGGGAGAACATCGTGAGAGCAAAAGAAAGTTTCAAATGGTCAATAGTTTATTTGAGAGACTGGAGAGAAACTGGATCAAAAACACTCCATATAGCTGAAGAGCAACCCAATTCGGGTGATACATTTGCAAGTGGTGCAGCTGAGATCTCAGAGTAGTAATCTTGTCACAGAAAAACCTTGATGACTTCACATAATGACACTGAGGCACTCTACTGCACAAGAGTATCTATAAAAGCAAAAAACTTAGTAACACTTAGAGATAATCAGAGATATATATCACCAAAGAACTCTGTACTCGACGGTGGTTTCCAGTATAGATTTAAGCTAATATTTCTATTATCCGTTTCAATCAAATGATGCAGTTGTCAATAGCCCTAAAAGAATAAAGAGACATGAAACTAAAGACGGCAATGTTCCCACTGCTGATACATACAGTAATAAAAATACCTTAAATCGATACCAGTCTGTAAAACTAAAAGCACATCATCTTTCAACATTTATCAGAAATGATTTTCTAGGCCAGCTTTTATCAACTGAAACTGTAGTAGTAGTAAAAGTAATACTACTATATTTATTACTTATATATTTATTATTATTATAACATTCCACATTTCAATTGCCTCTAAAATTAGCCAAAATAAATACAAAAATATTAGTGATGTGTACAGCTTGAATGAGGCACATTTGTAATTTACAATAATTAATATTTTAATATATAATTTTCAACTAATATTATTGAGTAACAAATGCATTTAATGACATTTAATTATACATTTGTTGGCCCAGTATACAACTGAATAGTCTGTATGCATTGTTCAAACTGAAATAACACATTTAATAATTCTTTAAAATGCATAGGCCCCTTCAGGTGAATACAAATCTGTTTCATTCTTTTATATAAATCATGCTGTATTTTAGAACATTGTGGAGATTGTGGAGAGGTACACATCCATTAAATCTCAGTAGCTATAAATATATATTTTTTTTCCTGACATCTTTTGGAAAGGTAAGTACAGCATTATTAGCCTGTCAGTCTGTGACACCTTGCACTTTCAAGTTTCCTTATAATTAGCAGCTCACTTGTTAACAATTCCCCTTAATGAGAAACTGGACTTTCACAGTGGTTTCTTTCAGGGAGAAAGATGTAAAAAAAAAATAATAATAATAATAAAAAACAAATATAAAAAAGTAGATTCTAAAACTAGGTTCCTTACAGTGCAGTCTGGTTGGTTGTTTAAAATGCTATATTTATAATTAAAATAAACACCAAATTAACATTTGAAAAGTTTTGGCTCAACCAAAAGAGAGAATGTAGAGAGAGAGAGAGAGAGAGAGAGAGAGGAGAGAGAGAGAGAGAGAGAGAGAGAGCACAGTACTGCTGAACTGATATAAAAAAATATAATTAAAGGAATGGTTTAAAAATAAATAAACAAATCAATACATACATAAGTATCATAGATTTGTCTTTGGCCAGTTGTTTCAAACCTGTATGTATTTCTTTCTTCTTTGGAACAAACTACACTACAAATTATACAGACAATCTTTTCTTGCCAATGTTGCCTGAGGATTGTTCAGTTGGGGTTTACAAGACACTATAAGTATTCAATAACACTATCGATTTGATTGCACTGACACTGTTGGATGAGAACAAAACTTGAACTGAAATGAGCTGGATGATGACACTACTGTCTTCTGTAGAGCTGCTTTATAGCTGAATCAAATTTGTTTAATAATTGACTAATTTTGCAGCATCAATTCTGTTGCTGAACTGCATTGAATCAACATTGAACTGACTCCAGCTAAATAGCTGCACAATTGTTCTTTGTAGCTTATAGCTGAACTAAACTTAATAAATCAGAATCAGAATGAGCTTTATTGGTATGTTTACACAGCAATATAGGACAAAGCTGTGCAACAATGACACTGCGGGACACAGACAACTAAATATACAAATATGAATGTACATTGAAACACACAATGCAAACAGATTCATACAGCTGACGTGAAATTTGAAATGGATAAATCATATTATTATGAATGTGTGGTGAATAATAGTGTAAAATAGTAAAATAGTGTGTGTTCATAATGTATTGCAATGGATTGTCTAAAATGTTCCTGTTCAATCAGTAGCGAAACATTCAAAGTTGCTGGATGCACCAGAGTATTGAATTAATTGGTGAAATTAACAGCACTGAACGAAATGACTGAATAAGTCACAATACAGATTGAATGTTCTCATCAACAAAATCAGATGGGTCCTAAAGAACACTGGACTCTACACTTAATTGACAATAGTAAAAAATGCATTTACAATGTAATACATGTATTTGTATGGATTTCCTTTAGTGCCCTTTTAAGAATCACTTAAAGGTACCATATTGTCAAAACTTAAATTTTCTGCATTTTTCATGATAACAGAGGTCTGAGGGCAATGTAACTACCATATAAGTTTCAAAACAGTCAGTCCACAGTAAAGTGCACACAGCCTGCATAAAGTAGCTATGCCTTTTCACAAGCCCTTGTGACTTCCGTAAAAATGTGACATCTGAACTACTCAGTCACCGCCTTCATTCACCATCCCGAGCACCACCCACCGTCCTTTTGCTAAACCCCCAGACAGCATCGCGTCCATGCCATTGCTGAGCAACAACACGGAAACATGTCAAAAAGGTTAACTTTAACAGACGAAACCAGATCGGCTGACCTGTAACGTTACACTCTCACTCAAAGGATGGACGATCTGACAGGACTGTTACTATGAGTAACTTCTTTTATAGCTACATTATTATTCCAGCCACAATTAATCAGAACAATGTATATACAATTACAAATGATTATATATAAATTGTCAGTTTGTTGTTTTACACATGCACACAGACATTATTTCATACACGACATAGTCGTGAGATGCAAGAAATCTTCAGACGCGCCCTAACAACAAAAACAATACTTAATTGAAACTTTTCTGATAAGAATTTTTGACGATTGTTTCTGTCCAGTCCGCTCGTTTTATCGTGTTTAACCACAGCAGTCATCGTTTTTTTTGTCTGGCAGTGGCAGCAGGTATACCTTAATTTCAAATTGGAGCCTCTACAACATTGATTCTGGCACATAACATTACAACAAGATGATATTTTAAGCTCCTCATGTAGCCGAATCTGCGCTGGTTTGAATGGGCAGTTCTCCCTTTGTTTTGCCTCCAGCTAGCGCTGTGACGTAATTGTGACATGGGCCCTACATGACCCTAGTTACCTGTGGTTGGCCTGGCCACGCGTCACTCAGAAAACAACAGGCCAATCAGAAGATAGGCTCATGAATATTAATTAGACAGACCAACATGGACTTGATCTTAGCAGAGCTCCTGAGAGAAGAGCTGTAAAAATATATTGAAATGGTTTTTGGTACCTTTACCGCAAATATATATTCTTAAGGACATCAAAACATAAAATAAAACTCCAAAAAGGTGTACAACATGGGACCTTTTACGTGCTCACACTAAATTGTTTCAACATTTATTGTGCAATAAGGATTAACTTGATCTCAAAGAAATGGTGAACTTCATTTTGTATTTTATTTTTTTTGTCATGGCTTTACTCAAAGCTAACCATGCTTTTTTTCGAAAAAAAGTATAAGCTTTTTTTTTTGTCACAGGTGCATCATTAAACATCACATAACACAACAAGGCACTGCCGGTAAATTTACAAACTCCGTGTGGTTTACAGTAATGTGGCCTAGTCTCTTCACACCCACACACCGTCCTTTCACCACAACACAGATTTAATGATAGACATCTTGAACCCTCAAATCCAGTTACATCTCTAAAAAGGTCTAATACCCAAACACAAGCTTGCAGGATGTGGGCTGAGTTCATTTTGTAAGCCAGACCTGGATAAGTACTGTACTATATGTCAATCTAATGTGGAGAGAATGAATGAATGAATGAATTAATAATGAATTAATGAATTAATTAATTAACGAACGAACGACGAACGAACGAATTAATGAATCATTTTTTTAATGGAGATGCTGGATGTTAATAACTTTATATATCATTGTCTCTCAGATGACTAACCAAAAGTAATGACAAATAAAATCCATGCTATTAGCTTAAGAAGACTTGGAATACAGTGTACAAGTTGCATCACAAGTTACAGCATACAGTGTGTTTTTTTTTTACACAGAAAAATATAACATGCAGGTTTGTAACACCACAGGGGTGACTAAATAATGGAATAACTGTTATTTTATTAATGCGGGCCAGTAATTTGGTTCATGCACAGCACTGAGCACCCACAAGAACAGGAACAGAAAAAAATTATGCTGTAATCATAACTGAAATAAATTATATAAAAATGATAACCCAGCATTCGAGGCAACTAAAATTAAGGCTGGTTTCATTTAAAGATTTTGACAAAGCCCCCACAGCTGCCATTAAAACCCCACTCACTGTGTTTTTAAATAGTCAGTGTGCCAGGTTAGTTTTCTGCACATAAATCAATATGGTAGCTATCACGTGACAGCGTGCCTACAGATTTGGCCTGTATAATCTTGAGATGACTGCTTGTATATGACCAAGATGACTATAAATGCGAGTCCTCTCACGTACTCAAAAGTCAAAGTGAGGTATCAGCTGGGATGGGCTGCTGTGTTTATTATGATTACACGGTGACAGTGATGTATCCACTATTGGGCATAAATCTTCTCCGTCACCGCCACGAAGAGCTCGAGGGACCAAATGCAAATCGCTCCTGGCGCAAGTGCTAACATCATCGGTGAGGGTGCTCTCATTACAGAGACACAGTTGTAAATGACAACAAGAATGTCACCGTTCTATATCAAACTCTGACCTCAATCTGAAAGTCATCACAAATAGAAATGTATAAGGTTGGTTTATGATGCGGCAGGCTGACTTTTGGTCTAATTTTGGATTATAAAAGAATATTTATTTTTCCCCATTCATTTTTCTGCAAGGGGTCCCCGCAGTATCGCCTCTTACCTGCACGGTGTGTTTCTCACAGCACATTTACTGGAGGGCAAAAGCTCTCTGCACATGTGTAAAACTGTCCTTCTCAAACATGAGGATCCTGTCAAGAGTAGAATATTCTCACCGTTTGTCCCAGAAAAAAAAATAACACTATACCTTAACCAAGTAGGCCATGTCCTAGTTTAAGTGCAATGCTAGTATCCATTCAGTTGTTATAGTTTTATGTTAAATACAAAGTGACTGCCTTGTAAATTTTTACTTTTACATTTTGTGCATTTTGTGTCATTATTACTTGTTTTTTTTTTTACATATTTCTAAACTGTTCTAATATATTTTATATTGTTTCGATTAGCAATATAAATAAAAAAAATATTATAATAATAACAATAATAAAAACCTGCTTATATATGGGAGAAATGCACTGTCTGTTACCCATAAAATTATAACATTAAATGTTGTCCTTAATTACACTAGTGCAGAACTCACACCGAATATATTTTTGTCGTTTTTGTTGTTTACTTGTAGTTTAGAATTTGAGTACATTTACATGTACATACGTGCAGTCAAACTGTAAACACAAAACAGTTCAAAATTAATATTTAGTAATGTTTCAAATACCACATTTGCATTAAGCATTATCACGTGATATGCGGATTTCTAGAACAATCTCTCCTCACAGACTTGGGTTAAAAATGTGTTTACTAACTAAATGCAACATATTGCACGAATATTTAAACAAGTAACATAATAAACAACATGTGTCTACACAAACAACAAACACAAGCGTATAAATTAACCGTTTAGGCGCTATGGCACTAATCGCAAATAGCGATCTACATAACGATACCTCAGAAACTATCTATACACTTAATTCAAGAATTACTCACCACGCTGGGAATATATCATTTAAGTTATACATTAAATCTGGAATTGTTTTAGAAGTTATAGTAAACTACAGCAGAACAACATAGCTTTTCTCTATCAGTGTTTTCCCCCCTCTTTCTCTAGCGATGACATGAGCCTACTGAAACAACGTTCTTAAAGGGGCAGCACCAGTGGCGTAGCGTCTGGGTATGCAGGGGATAGATGCATATGGGCCCGGGCAGATTGGGGGCACGCCTAGCGGAGGGTGAACTTTTAATTGAAACAAGAAACGAATATAGAGCCTCCTTCTCTCTGAATTTTATCAAAATTATCCACCGAGTCTGACCCGAGCCCGTGTCTTTTTTCTCTCTTTTTCTCTTCTCATTTCACAGCTGCTGTTGCAGCCAGAGCATGTGAGCGGAGTGGAGTGGGGAGCGGAGCGGTCATATTTCCTCCAGAGCGGAGAGCTCCATTCTGAGTTTTCTGCGCACTCGCTCAACCCAAAATGCCCTTTGGTAATTTGCTAATTTGAGAATCTGTGGAATAGGCTTAGCAATAGTTTGTCTAAGCTAATGTTTCTAAAAGCAAATTCTAAAATCCTGTAAAGATTGACAGACGTTTTAATAAACCGCATTTCCCCGCAGTTTAGGTCTATTTTAATTTTAGAAAGTGTGTTTCTTTTATTAAGACCACAAAATATTTCTGTTAAGTGCATTTCATCTTGTGTGTGCTTTCATGGGCCTGATAAGCAAGGGTATTTTGTGAAATTCGATATGTGCATTTCATCTTGTGTGCCTGTTTTGAATGTTCTGTTGCACAATAACTGTTTTCATGGAAAAGTATGCGTTTTTAAATTACTAATTTAAATTGAATACATTTAAATTTATACAATTCTACAAGCTGAACTTCACTCTGAATCCTAACCGTTACTTATCGGACTACTGCTTTAATTGAGACATTTATTTAATAATTTAATTATAAACCGAAAAAAATGCACTGGAGAAATTTAATGTCAGAGCGTGATCTGAGCGGGATTTACCGGTGAGCGTGAGCGGAACATTAGCAGAGCGTTTGCTTTGGCTGTGAGCGACTGAGCTGAGCGCACAAAAGCGGAATATTGAGCGGAGCGTCACACCGCTTCACTTTGCTCACAAGCTCTGGTTGCAGCCATTACAAAGTTCAGTTTTGGTTCTTAATGGCAAAGTGGTTATATTTAATTGTGTTTCTTTATTAAGTTAATTTAGAAACATGATTGGAACATTTTATGTTTGTTAAATTCAAGTTGTTGTTTTTTTTAAACACCAAACGGACAGCGTCAGATAGTGAGTTGAGCATATGTTTTATCAGTTTTAGCCATCGCAAATAAATATGATTTGAGACAAAAAAAACTTCATGCAGTTCACAATATAAATACACATTAAGATAAATGTGTGATAAATATAAAATCGTTTGTGCTAAACGTGGAAGCTGAAGTGCGCTTTGAGGGACATGGCCACCAGATCACTTGCATTTTGTTTCTTAATAAGAGTGGAAAATTAAAATACGCCCTAAGTTTTCCTCATAAAGGTAAGACTATACATCATTCGGAGCTGCAAATAGTTTTATTTGTGTGCACTCACAATATCAACAAAATGTTTTGATTTTAAAAATAAAGTAAACAAACAGTGGTCTTGATCTTGAGCAGGAACTCAGCAAGTAGGCTACCTGCCTCAATGACATGATAAATATATTTATAGAATGCTATACAATTCTATATTTTACAATGAAAAAAATTCAAATTAAAAATTAAAAACTTTTTAATTAGCCTATGTAATCCATAAATATGCATTTCTCCCTAAAGGCTCATCCAATGAGGACATATGGGGAGTCAGGATTGTCAAACTTAATAGTATTTTATGTTTATTTATTTTGTATTTATTGTTTATTTTTTGGGCCGCTGTGCCACTATATTGTTTGCATGTAGGCCTAGTACAAATACCATACAGCGGCATTTATTGTCACACTGAAAAATTTCTAAATAAGATTAACATCCTACTAATTTTATAAAGTAAAAATTACGATAATTAAATCATATTATATTGCGTGAAATTAATGTGAAAATTACCCTTTGCAAAAAAAACTAAATAAGTCTGTGGCATCCAGCCTGTTGTTCTCAGCTGATTTCATGAGACATTCGTTTGTATAAATTGTTCAGATTTTTTTTCAATATGCATTAAAATATTTATTCATGTTTATTTCATGATGCAAATATTAAAGAGGGAAATATCATTGATTCACATGCAGCTTGAACTGAGGCAAATGTAGTATACCTCACTACAAATAAAACAGCGCAAAACACATTTATTTTTTGTATTTTTGTCTACATATTGTACATTTCATGCACAAAATGTATTTGATCTCCAAAATTTTCAGAAAGATGAGACTTTGTGTTATAATAAAAAAAAAACACAAAGCTTATTGCGATTATTGGATGGCTTCATGCAATTAATGGACTTGAAAACGTCAAATATAATTTCCAAGCATTATAACCGAAATTAAAACAGCTTGTGAATAGGCACGTAACGGTATTTATGTCATAAAAATCAACACGTTAAGTGAGTTGGAGCCCAAGTCATTTGGGGGGGGGGGGGGGTCTGAACACAGGGTGCGTATTTACAGAATTGGGGCCCCAGGGCCAAATATAGGAATGGGCCCTATACATTTGCACTCATTTACCAAGATAAAAACTTGAGGTTCTTTTTATAGTCGTGATGCTTGCTGCTGCAACAATGGTGCCCAATATCAGAGTCCAATGTTTCCTACATTTTTATGTACATGTATAATGGGATAATTTTATTTACATTTATTCATTAGCAACACTTTTTATAAGCTTATCATGTTGCGACCACGAAAAAGCCAATTAACATACTTTTGAGATAGAAGTACAAAATAATAACAAAATAAAAAACTATATATTAACCTCACAATTGAACTTAATATTTAAATGTATTATTAAAAAAGAACATAAAAATACCAGGTTTCCATCACTTCTCTTTCTTTGCACTGAGCAATTTACTGACACAAGCCTGTTTACATTTCCGCATGACAGGGCAGCTCTTCTTCTGAACAGGAAAAATGTACATTTATTATTTATTATACATGTGTTTGCCTCTCTGTGCCACATACTGTAGTAGCCTATTTTGATGCAACTAAATTCTCAATAAAACTGTTTTCATTTATATATTTTATTCTTTCTGTTGTCAGACTACGGGATGAATATGAAATAATGACTGAAACACGACCCATTAAGACTAGGGTACATAATCAGCTCTCCCTTTCAAGATGTTCATCTGCACAGAAATCCTGATTCAAGTCACATTGCATCATGGATGCCAGAAATAACTGACCGGAGGCTTTGCAAATATGGCCATTAAGTGACTTGATAGGGACTTTGGTTTATTTTAAGTTCATAATATAATAATTATATTAAGAATAAAAAATAGTTTTTAGTTAATGTTAAAGTTGTTTCATTGGTATGCTGTAGGATCTTGTTCAAGAATATTGTGAAACCCAACATGACATACAGTAACACTCACATAACTGGGAAAAAGAGCATGCTTGTTGACACAGATTGGCTAGTTGCTTAATTTTGTTTTCCAGTTAATTAATGTGGGCCCATACTGTGGTGCATCACATTGGACAAATTGCTGACATGATTCTGTTGAGAAGCAGATGCTTTTACTTCAAGGCCTTCATTTAATGATGCTTTGTTTTCAGTGGAGCAGATGTTCTCCTGCATTCTTGTGACTGGAGCTGTAAGAGAGTCACTTACAGCGACCTGGTGCAACAGCTGTAGAAGACCCACCCTCATACACGGTTATTTTAATTATTTATTTTTTCCAGATTTGCATTGTTTGGGGTGTTGGTGAGATCTCATGTATTCTACTTCTCTATACTATGAAAATGTATCAACCATGTCAAACTATTCTGAGAATGTTTCACGTGAAGTCCTGGCCCTAAATGGCACACTTGCACAGAGGCTTTAAGAAATAACATTTTAAAATGTCCAATATTATATTTTAAGATCCAAAATGCTACATTTATTTTCAACATAATATACATAGGCCCCTTTTAGTAAAATGATGACAACATATTGTCAGGGACAGATTTATACTGCAGTAATTTAATATTTTGGCCTTTGTTACCAGTTACATTCTCAGATTTTCCTCAGAAAAGATTTCCTAAAAAGGCAAAATTATGCAGTATAATTTATGTTAAATAAATATAGATGAGATCTGTTGCTTTTTCCATTTAATCACAATTCCATTTAATCTTTACATTTAGTTTAAGAATAAACATGAATTCAAACATACAAAATGCATACAGTACATTTCTAAAAAATACTTTAAAGAATTTAAGTTTATATTAATTAAATGTATCCATCCGTAAATCAATCAATCTATAAATCCATACATATATATATATATATATACATACATATTAGTCTAAATCTTCGAGAGAGAAACAAAATAATAAAAAAGAGATTAAAACATTCAGTGAACGCAAGAGACTCATTTCAGTATTATATAGTATTCCATTCTTATTCACACCCCATGTGCAGAGAAGTAAAAAGGGCATGCCGTTAAGCTCTGTTAGATGCAGAATACTGGAAACAGAATGACGGGCAGGTCTTCGTGGCAAGAACGGCGTAACTATGGCACAAATACAAGTATCGGGCTTAAGAAACAGACAGCCAGAGAATAGCCTGTCAGATACTGCGGCTGTCAGATCCCAGATCAGCTAATTCAAGCGCAGGTCACATAGCAATATTAGGTGCTAACACACTACACTGTATAAGCCAGACTGCCGCTGGAGGAAGAGCGAAGCTTCATTCTATTCATGAAGTCTTATTAGCATAATCAGCTCAGTTCATTGAGGAGTGAACCTGAAGTTCTGTGAGGAACATGTCAATCATGTTTCAGGAGCATAGCCAACACCCTGAACAATTTCACTCATTGCTGCTAGAATATTCCAAAGGATTTTTAACCACTCTCATACGCTTCCTTTTTTTCTCAGGCCTTTTCTCATTTCCTGTCTTTCCTCCACAGTCAGTGGCTTAAAGTTGACTCAAAAATGAAAAATGTGCCATAAATTACTCACCCTCATGATATTTCAATCCTAAATTACTTTTTTTTTCAGAGAAAGCCAAAATGAGATGTTTTGAAAGGCCACATTGAGTCAAATTGGTGTTGAGCAACGTGATTTCACTTTAACTACAACTCCTTTAACTACTCATCCACATGTCAACCAAACGTTTTAAGGCCCCGATATACTTCAAACGAAGTTAGTTTTCGTTCTTCATTTGGGGGCAAAAAGAAGTTAGAAAAGGCTGAGCGACGGTATACTGTTTTCGAACATTCCCCCCCCACCCCCCCCCCCCCGCTGCTGGAAGAGGGGTGTAGATTAATGTAAACGTGTTACGACACTCACGCCAATTCCCTAAACACAACAACGATGCAATGATGCTGTATCTAGGTCTTTTATTAAACTGGATAAATTACACGTTTTTAAATTTTGTGTGGTGTCATGATTTGATAAAAGCAAAGGTTTATTATTGTATGTTCTTTTGGCATTTCATTTATTATTTAACCTTTTAAATTTGCTTATTAAAAGAACAACAGCAGCAGCAGCAGTATGGTGTAACATTTATTTGAAACATGTATTTGGTACTTGCTTCCTTATATCTTTACTCTTTCCTTTCATTCTTTTCATGGCTTTGGAAAACTTGCGCTCTATTAACTGATGGAACAGCTTTTTGCTTTATTTCTAGAATTAAGGCTAATCTTTATCCCTGTGAATACTTTTTTGCTATTTGAGAAGCTTCCTTTCGCTTTCAACTAGAAATGTATTCCTTTGAAATTGCTTTCTACTTTATGGAATTCCCTAAGACAATGCAACTCTGAACTTTAACTCTCCCCTTGGCTTTGAGTAAACTGGTAGCTCATGAAGCAAAATAGAAAGATGTACATGGTGCTGTATTCGACATAGCAATCTCAAAACATTTGCTATTTTGTTCGGATGTCATTTTGAATGTTCAGTTTGTTCTGCCTCGATTTCGTTTGAGGTTTATATCGAGAAATTTAACCGGGGGCTAAATTGTGCACAAGAAGGGGAGCTCCAGAACACACCCACTGTAGCAAATTCCACGAAAAGGTATAAAAGTCGGGAGCTAAAAACCATATCAATCAGAAAGATTGTTTGGTGAGCTGTATCGAACGCAAACGTTAAAACGAATTTGTTTTGGCCTGATTTTGTTCGAAATGGCCCTATCAGATTGTTCTTCGAATTTGAATATAACCTGCATTTATTTGTACAAGCACATGCAGCTGTGGTGACCTCTGCCTTGGGGGGGGGTGGGTGGGGGGGGGGACTAATGGGATATCATTTATAATTCGGGGGGTTGGAATATCGGGGCTTTTGGGTTATTGGGGGGGGGGCAAAACACTTCCATCTCATTCCATCTGTACGTTGCCACCTCAGGGCAGCAGCAGCGTCCCGACAGGCTAAGGTAAGCGGAAAAGTGGGACATGATTGGCGACTGACTATTAGCAGTTCGTCATCGGATGACATGAAAATCCATAGGGGATAAGAGATGCTTCTCACGCCGGCTAGAATTGACCATCGATCGATGCGGAAGGAAATTGGTCCTCAGAGTACGGAGAGTTAGACGAGGTTGAGAGAAGCTGTTTGGTAAAGCATTAGCCAAAGATTATTTATGGGCAAACATATATATCCTGTTTGAAGCCTTCTCATTCAAGCTCTCCAAGCTAAAGGTTATTTATTATTTTGCTAAGTAATGGGAATCAGAGGCTGGAGCTGATATGGTTTTATCATTGAATGAGCATGTAATTAAGACCATTTTTGAATTATTAATATTATTGTGGCATGAATGGTGACTAGTATGAAAATCACTGCACATCTATACTAATATATATGTAACACATCATTTTGAACAGTTGTGAATACAGTTCAAGCATTTGTGAATTAAAAGTCTGGGCAAAATCACCTGTTGTGATATATACAGAGTTCAAAATAACAATTATCATGCACCAAATGTGAGTAAAATATGGCTCTCTAAACTGCAAGACAGATAGCTGAACCCTTATCTGACATTTATCTGACAAGTGATGCCCGTTAACCAAAATCAAAGACATGCTAGACTAAAGTGACTCCATAAACTGATGGAAATGTTCATGTTTACCTGCGAATACAGGTCCTCTATGATCTTTCCTGATGTGGAAATTATCTCTGTGTACCTGGAGTACAAATTTTACCTCATTGTAAAATTGTCTAATTTGTAACTAAGTAAATGTATTATTTACTCCAAGTTGATCTAGGATGCCTAACGTTTTAACGTATACCTAATATAATACCCCCATTAAAGGAATAGTTTACCCCAAAAGTACCTTATAAATCACCCCTCATTCTTCACCTTCCCAGGTAACAAATTTAGGTAATAAATACATTGTGGAAGATTGTGTTGTAATGTTTCCAAAACATTGATTTCACGATTATAACGTGGTTTAAAGGTTATAAAATATGTTTCTCACAGCATTCTATTACCTTTATGTTTTGCCCAAAATATAATGTTATTTGAAAGTTGTTGTTTTTGTTGCTTTTTATTATAAGAACAAAAATGTCCAGCTTTCTTGTGATTATAACATCATTTAAAAGGATATAACTTTCATCAAGTATAATCAACATCATAAAGACATTTTGAAAATGCTGATCTCAGAACACTTTCTCTAAATATTATGAGAACATAGATGAAATATGAATACATTTTAAAGAATGTTTTGTGAACATTAAGAATGTTTTGTTATGCTATATTATATACCTTTCAATAAACATTTGTAAAAAAGCTATGAGAACACTCCCTGCTATCCGGGATCACAAAAGGTGAAATTATGAATAATATATGAATAAGGAGGTCCAAAATGCCCCCCCCCCCCCACCCCCCCACCCCAACAACAAAAAAAGTACACAATTACTTTGTGTGAGGAAGACACTGAAATCGTTATAAAACAATGACATATTCCCAGCTCGCCTTGGTGTTTAAGAAACATGATAATGTCTGATATGTAAACACATTTGAGCATGGACATTTTAAATGAATCGTTTGATGAATCACAAATATTTTTCAAACAATTTTTTTTTTTTAAACACTTGTTCATTTTGTACCCTGTACAGGCCTACAAAATTATGCTTCATTTTGTGCCTCACACCCCAATATGAATCCCCGTATATGAACGAATTAGACATCAGCACAGAGAATAATAAAATCAATTTTTTGCAGTTTGAGGATCACAGCGTTTCAAATTTACAAAATGACCGACTGACACTTTCACGCTACACACCAAATACCCATCCTCTCTGTCCTCAAAGCTGCCCTTCAGCTGGTGTGAAAACGATTAAGTTTGGATGTCCAAAATCATCCCCCCCCCCTCCCCCCTTTGGCAGCAGAGTGCAATATTACCTTAGAGATACACTCATCTCTTTCTGCATCAAAGAGCTCAGCTGTCAGACTGGCCAGTGAATACAGCCTAATGTGTGACTCTGGCTGTGAAAGTGAGAGAGAGCGGATCATTGTGCGAGGTAGAGAGAGATAGTGAGAGGAGATGGGCTGAAAACAGGTGCATAATAGATCCTGTGTGTATCCAAAAATGCATTTGCTGTCTATGCAGTGTGTGTGTGTGTTTGGATATTAGAGAGAGATAAATGATGAGCACACAAATGTGTCTGATGTATAACAAACCAATGTACGTAATGCAGGATTTTTTTTTATCTTGCCAAACTGTGTGTGTGTGTGTGTGTGTGTGTGTGTGTGTGTGTGTGTGTGTGTGTGTGTGTGTGTGTGTGTGTGTGTGTGTGTGTGTGTGTGTGTGTGTGTGTGTGTGTGTGTGTGTGTGTGTGTGTGTGTGTGTGTGTGTGTGGTGAGACAGGAAGGAGAGCTTTGGCACAAAAGCATCTGTAAATCTCAAGACAAGCCAGAGAGCAGGCAACAGAGCAATGGGTCACTTTAGCAACCAATCAGGCTTTAAATAACGGAGTAGAACTAGCCAAGGCAGACAGGGTGGCCATAAAACGGCAGGTCGGTTCAAAGATGGGCATATCAATAACCCTATTTTACATTTCCAAAATCCCATTTCGGATATATATAGAAAAGTTCACATAAATATTACCTGAAAATGTGACTGATCGGGCATGGCAGCCACCTTAATAATGATTCTCCCTCTGAACCCTTGTATATAGAATATCTAAAATGTATAAATATACCCTAAACATTCCATGCGTTCAAGAGTTAGCTAACCCCCACCCCAAAGTTATTTGGGACACAAAAGGTGAAATGTTTAAGAAAAATGTGAATGAAAAGATACAAAAATAATAATAATCACAAAAGCTAAATCTGTAAGACTCATGTTTTATATTCCAAGCCCTCTGAAGTTATACAAGTGATTTATATACTGGTAATATAAATATTTTGGTATTGATCTGTTTATTTGAAGCTGCATACAAAATATATAGTTCAGTCATAAACTTCTAGATGGCGCAAGCTGACAGGTTGCTAACGTAACAATGATATTCAGAGAGTTAAACGACTTGGCACAAGCTGATTGGTTCATGCTGCATATGCAGCCAATGAGCTTACTGCCTTGCATTATATGGCTGGCTAGCATTCACTTGAGATGTAGCACGCTTCAGAGTTTCTCTTCAGAGTTCCTCCACCCTCCCCAGCTCCACCTGTATAAATCTGCTACAGGTTATTTCATATGATATTTGTGAAGCAGCAGTATATACTCACGGCACCGTATCGCTAAACATTGGCAGTAGCAAGATCCTGTACTTGCTTGCAGCAGCAGCAATAATCTACAACTACAGCAATAACCAACAGCAGCAGCAGTGTAGCAAATCTATTCTGCCAAGAACCAAATACATGGACATCGTCATATCCATCACCATGCTAAAATCTTCAGAGAGTTGTCATGATTGAAATCTCTTTATTATGTGTCCCACTGTTTGAATGAGCAGGATACCTCTGCAGTTGATGAATCCCAAATTATACATTTCTCAAGATTAAGTCACGCATTCAATGTTGCAACTGGTTATAATACTTAAGTAAAAAGATAGAGATATCATTTACCATATTTTACATTTCCAAAATCTCATGTCAGATATTTCACAAAAATGTGAAAATGTGGCTGATCAGGCATGGCAGCAAGACATAATAATACATTAATTCCTTTGAAGTAAATACAGAAAGTAAATAACTGAAGGCCTATGAGGGGTTAGCATATTCACAAGGGTCAACCATCTGCACAGTATAAACACCAGAGATGACTGTAACATGACCAGTGGGTTTGAGAGATACAAGACCCGCAATCCTGTTCTCACAGCGCTCTGTACATAACTCGACTTGAAATAAATCACCAAGGTAAACAAAGCACACGCTTCGCCAAACAGCATGACAATGGAAAACATTAACTCAGCCCCACGATGAGCCAAAAAGCCGCCACACGTGGCCGTTTGCTCTCATGTAACAAAAGATAATTCACCTGCAAGCTAAAGCAAACTCATGTACATATGTACTAGCTAAATCTAGAACTTAATTTAAGCATTTATAGAGCCTTTGATACAACAGGGAGAACGAGAAGACTGGCAGTTATTGGATTTTAGCTCCTTCCACGCGAAGCTGAATGGTTTTCTCTCCACGACGTCGGAGTTCAAAGCCACATTGCCGTGCCTGGAAAAAAATAAGAATCCTGTGCCTGGTGAATCAAAGCCTGGCTAGAACAGACTGGGATCATAGGTCCGTGTTTTCTTTGTGAAGGTGTACGAATCAGAAGGTGTGGAGGAGTAGGATGGCGCAGGAGGGGGTAACACCGCCAGGGCTTTGATCTGCTAACACATAAGCCCTTTCACCCACTGACCAACAGGGAGTCTCAGGCTGTACCCCTCATGGGATGCTCCATATGAAGAAACATTTGCTTCCTCTGAAGCCTTGTCAACTCATCTTCATGTCTACCATCAAAACTGTACACGAAATACAGCATGAACACCAAGGATGAGACCAGGAGTACTGACAGGAAAACACACACACACACACACACACACACACACACACACACACACACACACACACACACACACACACACAAGGTCTTATGTTGTCATTTTGTGGCTCGCCAAATTTATTAAGCACACACACACACACACACACACACACAGGTCTCATGTTGTCATTTTGTGGCTCGCCTTTAAGTGATTTCTCCCGCTGCATCACAGTCACAAATAAATACTTTTCAAATGGGATTTGACAAATTAACAAATAAATTACTCATAAATTATGGAGCACGGATCAATTGCTGAGCTAGGCCATGTAAGGGACTGTGTCGCATCAACAAGCACTGGAATACTAAAACTTACAGAACAGCACCGCACATGCTTTTGCAATCATCAAAGTGCTCAAAGGGCAAACTCGTTTCAAACATAATATTATCAGTTTTATGTACATTATGCTAATGTTTTTGAAAGTAGTCTCTTAAGCTCATACCAAATCTTTACATTTGATTTAAAAAATTGATTAGAAACGTAATTGTTCTGAAATATTATTCTAATTTAAAATATCTGTTTTCCATTTCAATATATTTTAATATTTCCTTAATTCCTGTGCTTGCAAAGCTGAATTTTCAGCACCATTACTCCAGTCTTCAGTATCACATGATCCTTCAGAAATCATTCTGATCTGATGCTCAATAAAGCTCTATTATCCTTATCATTACTAAAACAGTTGCACTGTTTTTGTGGAAACCTTGGAGCATAAAAGTGTTAATTGCCCTTAATTTAAATAACTGAATTAATAATATTGTACTGAAATAAATTAAAGTGTAAAATTATTAATTCCTTAATATTATTTGTTTCTTAATACTTAATATTTAGACTTTAGAAATATGTGATGTATGGACGCATCATTTTTATTATTTAATTAAATTAACTTAACTTTCTAAAATTTCTTTATAACTAAATATTATATAAATTTTATGCAAATTATAAAATTACAAAATATTATATTTGATCACGAAGGCAATGGAATCTGCAGCAAGGGAGCAATAAAGAGACCTAATATGCCTGAGTAAAACCCATTTACTTAGAATAAAGCTCTCTAATATATATATATATATATATATATATATACATAAAAACGAAGATAAATACAGAAATGTAGAGAAAAATCCCACAAACAAGTTTAAATAAAAAAGTACAGGTAGTATGCTGCCTAATTTTAAGTTGAATGGGTTAATGAATGAATAATGAATTAATTCAAGTGTTCTGGATGAGTCACTAAACATGTCAATCAGATAAAGCACAGTACTATCAGCTAATGGAAAGAGATGTTACATCCCGCACTCACACTCACAGAGGGCCTATTGTTGACTTTCAATCAATAGCCCTTCAATTAGTGGTTGTCAAGAACGCTTCCAAGAGCTGGAAATGAGAAGCTTTTGGGAGCAAGCTAACTTGTTATAGACACTGTATATTAAATGACAATATCTGTCAAGCACTGAGGTTGTTAAAATGAGATTTCAAGAATAAAATATGATGTTAAAATGACAAAGCTGTTAGTTTTCAGGGAAATCAAAGTCAAATTGAATATCTGAGGCCCTGCTAAACAAATCTGTCAGCCATAGATGATGGCTGATACAATCAGTGTTGGGAAGGTTACTTTGGAAATGTAATAGGTTACAGATTACAAGTTACCCTACTTAAAATGTAATAAGTAGTGTAACTTTTCAATTACTTTATAAAAGTAAAGTAACTGATTACATTTGATTACTTTTTGATTACTTTTCTAAATTTCTAATGTTTTCAACTGTCAATCATTTTTAAACATGTAAACCAGGCAGGGTTAACCTTACAGTAGTGCTCAACACTGACTACTGTCAGACTTTCCAAATCCTTCATCACTTGAATTAAGATGATAATATTATAATTTTAAAGGAGACAGTGGATGCAAAATATCTTCATTTGCATATAAATATGTCTTTGCAGTGTGGACACAATCACCCTACAATGGTAAAAATGCACTCCTTTTTCAATCCCCCCAAAAGCCTAAACAGTCTCAATTATCAAGCCATTTTGATTTTGTAGTGAATAACCAGCGCTCTCTCCGTCCTCAATACCACGACTGAGGTGAGACCCTTGAGCAAGGCACCGAACCCCCAACTGCTCCCCGGGGCGCCGCAGCATAAAAGGCTGCCCACTGCTCCGGGTGTGTGTTCACGGTGTGTGTGTGTGTGTTCACGGTGTGTGTTTGTGCACTTGGATGGGTTAAATGCAGAGCACAAATTCTGAGTATGGGTCACCATACTTGGCCACACATCACTTCACTTTCACTAAATTAGTTTATTTCTGGCTGCGTAAATCATTTTACTCCAGACTGCTTTCTGAATGAGGGACAATTCAAGGCAAGTTTTGTTAAAAAGTTAAAACTAAAGGATGGATCAGCAACCATTGTTCATGATCCAGCTGCACCTCCAGAAGAAGTAAGTCTCCCACTTTATATTTTTTTATGATTATCTGCAAATCGCCTTTGCTCTTCCACAGAAGAGAGTGGCGGGGTGAGCAGAGCTCATTAACATGTAAAGAGATATGCACCGAAACGAGTCGCTGTGTTCTTTTACACACCCACCGAGACCATTTCAAGATTACCCTAAAGAATCATACCAACTTGTGGAAAATGGGCATCTGATGTCCTCTTTGAAGCACAGCCACCTCAAAATCAGACTTACTTTAAAATCATGAGGTTAAATACAGATTTAAAATCATAACAAGAAATAGTTTAATAGCTATGATACTGATTTTGAAATCAAATATTTGCATAGCTATGACATGAAACACTGGAATCTAATGATGCCTTAGAAAAACAGTTAATCTTAAAAAAGCATATACATAAACCATATAGAATATATAAGACTTATCGGAAAAGCATGTTATAAACTTCTGAAACATTGGTGTTTCATATTTTAGAGCAGTCACTGCAATTTATGAAAGAAATCAGTTAAATCTGTATGTGGGAGTGTGTGTTAAAAAATCAGATGTAACCCTCTTTGTAATCCTTAACATTTTCATAAGTAACTGTAACTTAATTACACATATTTTCTTAGTAACTGTAACTAATTACAATTATTTTTATTTTGTAATTAAATTACGGTATTCCGTTACATGTAACTAGTTATTTCCCAGCACTGCCTATAGATGATCATCAACAATACAGTAGCTTCATTTAGCCATAGTTTTTTTTCTAAACCCATATGACTTTCTCTCTTATGTGGAACAAAAGGTAAATAAAAAAATAATAATTCAAGAAAAAACTGTTAATTAATGTCATCTCCACATTCTCAAGCTAAGTCCGTTTTAGTTACATTTGAAAAGTGTGTCAAGTCTATTCAAAACTTTCAAACATGTACCTTCTGTGTTACACACAAGAAAGTCATGTGGATTTGAAATGGCATGAAGGTCAACAAATAATGATTTATTTTTGGGTGAACTATTCCTTTAAGATTTGTGAAACGTTTGGTTATAGGAGAATGTGGCTATTTTGAAGGCCTGTCTTTGTTGTTGTTGTTGTTGTGCTGTCTGGAGATGAGGTGGCTAAGATATCTCACAGAGACCCGAAGGCCAAATTATTTTGCTCTTGCTTTGATCAAACTGTGTCCAGCACATTCCTCCTCTTGCTTCAAAGCAGGAAGGCTAGAAAGAACATGTGGCCTGAAGCGAGAGAAAAGTCATGGTGACCATTTCTTAATAAGCCTGAATGCTATTTCAGTAAGGAGAGAAATATCTGTACAATAACAGATGAACACTATTTATTTATGTGTTATATATATATTATAATTAATACTACTTGGATTTCAGCTAAAGATGCAGTTAAATTTTTTTTTAAATTGTTAATGTTTTATCTATCATCAAAATGTCAGCCATTGAAGTATATCTTATTACAATGCAATACAATATACATTTTATTTGACCAAAGTGCTTTCCAAATAACAATAAAAGTGCATGTTCCTAATAATAATAATAATAAAATGATAAAATATATAAAACATAACTCAAAAGCTCCAAATAGAAGAACCTGCAAGGCCATTATTGGCAAAACAAAAAATATATATATTTTGCTTTGGCTGGTTTCTCAAAAAGCAGGATAAGTCATTCATAGCCTGAGAAAAATGCAATCTGAAGTAGGGAGAATTCATTTTGCCATGTATAAGAAAAGAGCAACACTCAAAAAGCCCACTGTGTATGCAATTTCTCGCTGAGCTTTTGGCAGATTGATGTGCAAGGGTAGGAAAAGAGAAGTGGCATCACAATGGAATTGATATAACAGTTAGTGAAATGCAAACATTAACATTTGGCATATTGTGAAAATCACACACAACTTGTCACCAAAATAATCGCAATGCACCCTTCAGGCAATCCCCCCCAAAAAAGAGAGCCTTCAGATTTGTTGAATGTAACTGGACTCTTAAAGACACACACACACACACACACACACACACACACACACACACACACACACACACACACACACACACACACACACACACACACACACACACACACACACACACACACACACACACTACACACACACACAGCACACACACACACACACACAAAATGTCCTCACACACACATACCCACACACACACATAAACACACACACACACACACACACACACACACACCACACACACACACACACACACCACACACACACACACACACACACACACACACACACACACACACACACTGCATTGTGCTACTGCACTTTCAACAAGGAAAGTACACTAAACACATTTTAATGTAATGTATTATTCTATTCTGAATTAATTATAATTCTGTAATAGTTTTTAACACATTACAGACTGCCTGAAATAGAATTTCTACAGTAACACCCTTTGCCGTATCCCATCTGGTTATTCTACAATATCTTGTTTAGATTAAATTTAATTAGATTTTTAAATGTATATAGATTTAATTAAATAGATTTTTATTAGGGGGCTACCAGCTGGATAGCTGGACAAACTTTGCCCTGCAGTGCCCCTGCTAAATTTGTAATCATATGCCATGTAACTATTTTATTATTATTTTTTATGTTTTTGCAAGGCTCTTTGAAAATAATAGAAAAAAGCATCTATCCATCGCCACAGAATAGGTAAAATATTCAGTTTCCTGAGCATTCAGGGACCTAATTACTCCCAGACTAAATATCAATTCATGATACACAAATGCAAAAGACCAAAGAGTGCAACCATAAGCCAAAGAGTATTTTTCAGTGTCCAAAGGACAATGGCAAAACGGCTGCAGCCTGTCCAGCAAAGCATTATACTGCACTCATTTATCAGTTATACTTTATAAAGAATTATCTGTGTGCTGGTTTTGGGGGGGGGGGTGGCTTCTCCATCATTACAAAATGAACGATGCAAATTAAGATTATCTCAAGAGTGCAATTTGCTGCGTTATCAGTAAACCCAGACTGTATCGACTCTATCATACCTTTGTTCCTCTGAGCCAAAATTTGAGTTTGTTCATCATCTCTATGCAAAATAAAGGATTTTTTCCCCCATGTGTATGGTTCTTGTTGGCTTATTTAAAATCTGATTAGCTCCAAAAATGTATATATATATATATATATATATATATATATATATATATATATATAGATGGATGGATGGATGGATGGATAGATAGATAATTGTGTGATATTTCATGTTTCCTGAAGCTCTTGTTAAAAGACAGTTAAATAAAAAACTGAAAATCTTCATTCGAAAAATTTGACTAGAAACACAAATTATATGGGCTACTGCACCCCCCCCCCCCCCACTCATTCCTCTATAATTTATGCTAAAAAAGCTAATGAGTTTGCAACAACATTGAGTGTGCATCAATAATGACCATTTTATTTGTATTGTTGTTTGAACTGTTCCTTTAAGTATCCCATGCATCTAAGCTTACTTCAGACCTCAAGACAATTATTTATGATTCTTCCATCCAGTTTATTTGGATACTAACATAACATGGTGGCAGTGCAGATTAATTTGGCAAAACATCACATGAACTCTCCACAGACATACCACTTTCTGCATATGGAAGCGAATTGGAATAGGACCAATATTAAAGACATTAGGCCTCCAGGTACCATGCAGCTATTGCAAATGTCAAGTGCCATTTTTTAGCTATTCTGTGCCACAGAGTCTGCTTTATAAAAACAAAGTGTCAAAAGCATCACACGAGAATACGTTCTACATGAAAGCTCTGGTTAAAAAAATGTGACGTAGGTATTTTTTTTACTTCAAGTCAGACGTTATAGTTGGGTGAAGCTATGGCATGATGGGTTGTCGGCTGGGTATAGTGTGGCAGTTTGTGCTCCCGCTAGGCTTGTTGCCCAAGGCTTTGCTCTGCAGGGAGCTTGAAGTTATCTTTGACTGTGAAAATAACAGCCATTCTTCTGACCAGCATATGTGTTGTATCAGAGGCTTGTTAAATCACCTTGCTGGAGGAATTCCCACTGGAGAACGAGGTGTTGTGATCCTGCTCTGTGGGGATAGTTGGAGGGCATGCCAGCACTGCCTGCTGCATTCCACCTGCTATACATGCATCCCGATGGGTTTTGTCATATGCACATTCATGAAGAGCAAAGTAGGTGTGCACACATTTAATAATGGCCCCGAGGAACATACTGAGAAGGTGCAGATAAGAAAAGATAGGCCATAATTAAATATTCAATACATTCATGCTCTCAGACTTACTGTATGAAGTCTGTGCGAAGTCTTTTAGCATAAGGGGCTTTCGCACTGGGTATTTATAGGAACGCAATTATAGGAGAACTAGCAACCAGGGTGGTCCACTGAAAACAAAATTTTCTCCTGAGGCCTTTTCTTGGTTGCATTCAGACCACCGGTAGGAACTCTAAAGTGATGTAAGCCGGCTGACAGCAGTGCCATTTAAGTGCACCATAAAGGTAGACATACCTTTGCACAAAACTAAAATATAAGATTTTTTTTCTTCCTATTTTAAAATGTACAAACTGGATTAGTATTGTAATTCTGATTTCCAATATGATATTAAACTTTTGAATATTAAGTAAATTCAGCACAATCCCAGAAATGCATAGCTAATATAAATAAGTTATAAAACTTTTGAAATCCAAAATTTGAAATCCATTTATACAAAGTTTTCAAAGAGGTCGACGTTTGAATATTATTTAAGTGACAATGCTAAAAGCTCTTGAACAGTTCTTCAAAAAGCTCCTTTAACACAAGAAACACTGTTTAAAATCCCCATGTATCGCAGTCTAGCCTGCTTCCTATTTTTCACTGCTTTAGAATCACAAGCTGTCTCACCACACAAAGCCCAGCTCACCTACATTGTTTTCTAGGGCGAGAAAGCTGACAATGTGCAGTACGCTGAACTGAGAATTATTTAGAGCAGTAACCGCAATCCGGATCTAACTCCAGGCTCCGCTACCTATTGCGTGAGACAAAAAGACAGACCTCGGTTTCCTCCTCGCTGCGCAGCATCAAACCTTTCAAGGCTCTGTGTTCTTGTGTTGTACAGAGATGTCACTTGAGAACTGAGAGCAGGAGATTCTGCCAACGTGCCCAATTCGTAGTGCACCTGCTGTTCAGGTGACAGCATTAAAACAAGTCTGTTTTTCTCACCCTCAACAAATGCCCTACAGGTCACTCTCCAACCGGGCTGAGAGATCATTAGAATTCATGGCATATCTCAGAGTCAGAGGATAGAAACAGTGATTATTGGAGCTCTGTATTCAAAATGCACAATAGCGGAATAAGACACAATTTGAGGATGGCAGCCAAGGGCAATGCTGGTAGTTATGAGGAAATTATACACATAATCAAGTATAAATTCTCTGCATGACACTAGGCCAGGGTTAGGCAACGTCAGTCCTGGAGAGCCGCTGTCCTGTAGAGTTTAGCTCCAACCCTAATCAAACACACCTGAACAAGCTAACCAAGGTCTTCAGAATTACTAGGGCTACAGGCAGGTGAGGTTTATTTCATGGTTGGAGCTAAAGGAACGACGTTGCCTACTCCTGCACTAGGATAATAAAAGCCTAGTGTGTCGTGATCAACAGTTTCTTTAGAAAAGCGAAGAGCACATGTAAATCTTGCTTTCTGGAAATACAAGGTTTTACTATTTAGAAAAAAATATATAATAATAATAGTACTAATAATAATAACAAATAGTAATAATATATATTTATTTGGTGGGCATCAACAAAAAAGTAATGCATGAAGAAATACTATATCAGTAACATATCAGCTTTTGGCTCATTTTAGTGTTTTGTTTCTTTATTTGTTTTTAAAATTTATATCAGTCAATATTAGATATAAATTGGTTTGTATTTACTATTTATGTGCATGCATTCTCAATTGGAGCCGTCATCTAACGCCCATCTAAAGATGATCGTTAAAAACACTAATATACTGAACAAAATATAAACACAACGCTTTTGTTTTTGCCCCAATTTGTCATGAGCTGAATTCAAAGATCTAAGATTTTTTCTATGTACACAAAAGGTCTATTTATCTCAAATATTGTTCACAAATCTGTCTAAATCTGTGTTAGTGAGCACTTCTCCTTTGCCGAGAAAATACATCCACCTCACAGGTGTGGCATATCAAGATGCTGATTAGACAGCATGATTATTGCACAGGTGTGCTTTAGGCTGGCCACAATAAAAGGCCACTCTAAAATGTGAAGTTTTACTATATTGGGGGGGGGGGGGTCCGGGGGGGTCTGAAAACCAGTCAGTATCTGGTGTGACCACCATTTGCCATCTCCTTCGCAAAGAGTTGATAAGGTTGTTGATTGTGGCCTGTGGAATGTTGGTCCACTCCTCTTCAATCGCTGTGCGAAGTTGCTGGATATTAGCAGGAACTGGAACACGCTGTCTGAGGACCCCGATGAGGACGACAAGCATGCAGAGAGGCTTCCCTGAGACGGTTTCTGACAGTTTGTGCAGAAATTCTTTGGTTATGCAAACCGATTGTTGCAGCAGCTGTCCGGGTGGCTGGACTAAGACCATCTTGGAGGTGAAGATGCTGGATGTGGAGGTCTTGGGCTGGTGTGGTTACATGTGGTCTACGGTTGTTAGGCCGGTTGGATGTACTGCTAAATTCTCTGAAACGCCTTTGGAGTCGGCTTATGGTAGAGAAATGAACATTCAATTCGTGGGCAACACCTCTGGTGGACATTCCTCCAGTCAGTGTTCCAATTGCACACTCCTTCAAAATTGCGAAATCTGTGGCATTGTGCTGTGTGATACAATTTTAGAGTGGCCTTTTATTGTGGCCAGCCTAAGGCACACCTGTGCAATAATCATGCTGTCTAATCAGCATCTTGATATGCCACACCTGTGAGGTGGATGGATTATCTCAGCAAAGGAGAAGTGCTCACTAACACAGATTTAGGCAGATTTGTGAACAATATTTGAGAGAAATAGGCCTTGTGTGTACATAGAAAAAGTCTTAGATCTTTGAGTTCAGCTCATGAAAAATGAGAGCACAAACAAAAGTGTTGCGTTTATATTTTTGTTCAGTGTAATTCAATAACATATAGATGTGATCTTCAGCAAATCTCACAATGCATCGATACACAATTTCATTTTCGATATTGATGCATTTACAATTTCTGAATAAATTCAAAAGTGTTTGTTTGTAATTTAGATCAAAAAGTCCAGAATTGTAATGAAAATAATCAATATTGGCAAAAGTGCATCCCTATCCTAACTATATAATTATAATTATCATTATTGTAACACTTTAGTATAGGGGCCAATTCTCACTTTTAACCTTATTATTATGTTCCCCCAGGCAATCCATCTCATAAACACTTGACAATAATTATGGTACACACACTATTTATACACTTATACGCTTTTCAATTATTTTTTTTGTATTACCTGTGTTTTTTGTTCTGTCGCTGGTATTCTGTTGCACATGTAGCTTCTGTCACGAAAACAAATTCCTCGTATGTGTACCTGGCAATAAAGCTCATTCTGATTCTGGTTATTTGTTACACACGTGTTAGTTGTTGCACACTTTTTTAGCACAATACATACATACATACATACATGCAAAAAAAAATAAAAATAAGAAAAACATAACCATGCAAGCTCAAGCATTCACGCAACACGAAAAATGAAAACACTCCAGATCCCCACAATCTGGATGATTTCACATTTTATTATCTTTGACAACGCACACAGACTGTGTTATATACAAACTGTGCTATACCCTGACAGGAACATAGAGTTGGCTCAGATCCGGCCCACATCTGGGCCGATACTGGTTGCTGTCTGTGAACAAATTGCATGTATGGTTTACTGGGATTCCCCTGAGCCATAATTGTTTTTATTCTCAGCTAATCATATTTTTCCAACCAAACGCACACAGTGTCAAAACACAGACAACACCTTTTATTGCACAAACACTCAAACGCTATTCCCCACACATTCAAGTTCTCACAAATTTCTTTGCAATTGTCAGATTCCCTTTTGATGGCTTAATATCTTTTTGAACTTGGTCAAACTGTCAGAATCACTTAGTATAAAAATGCAGAGCGTGCGCCATAACTAGCAGATGCCACTTTGTATCTGAAGCCGATATTGATCTGCAGAAGCCTCCAGTACAAATTGATTAACTTGATAAGGAGGAGAACTGCAAATCAATGTTAAGGTCATGGAATTAGCTCTACATTAAGTGGACTGGAAAGGTGTTGGCTCAGGAAATTAATGGAAAAGGACATCTTAAAGGGCATGCAAACACATCCTTCCCTGACAACACTTCATCTCATTTCATTTCAGAGGTACATGAGGGTATTTTTGACTTCCCACATCGAGTGAGCCATGGCTCACTGGACCCAGAGTAGGTTGACACAAACTTATCAATAAAGTGACTTTTGCCTAAAGTTGACATGAACAAAGTCAAGCAGAAGGGACCATAAGGGTGATGCGGTATTGTGGTCAAAAGATCTGGTCAGTACAACCATTAAAGGGATAGTTCACCCAAAAATGAAAATTATGTCAATAGTTACTTGTCGTTCCAAACCCGTAAGACCTTCATTCAGCTTCGGAACACAAATTAAGATTCTTTTGATGAAATCGGAGAGCTTTCTGAGAGCTTTCTTACCCTCCATAGACAGAATGAGAACGCTACAAAATACTTTTTGAATTGTTGAATAAAGTTGTTATTTCTTTATAACAACATTGTAAATGTTATTTAGAATACAAATAAAATGTAAATTAATAAAAAAATACATAATAATAATATTTGTAATAATGTAACATGTGTAACAAATAATAATGTCCAATTCTCACTATTAATAAATCATTAACTATGACAGGTAGGGCTCAACCTCTGCTGAACACATGCCCTTTGTCCCCTTACACTTGTGCCCATTGGTTTTTCTTTAGTTTTTCAATAAATCAATGCTATTGGTCACCCTTTAAGTTTGTCTGCCTGCTTTACAAATATTTATCCAGTGAGTGGTATTAAAAAGAGCTTGTGACTAAATATTGTTGGATCCGCTCAAACTGTCAGTAAAATCTCAAAACTCCACCCCCTCCATCTGGACTGAATGAACTGAAATTCCACAGCAGCTGAACAAAGTCTTGCAATCCTGTTGTTTGAAGTAGTACAGCATTTTCTTTACGCAAGAAACAATATGTCTATAAAGGCTCGTATTTGATGTATTTGAGGTCTGAGAGGTGTGGGACCAGAGAGAGGGGGCTAGCATTTGCTATCTAGTCATAGCCAATACACTTAAATAGCCTGTACATACAGGTAGCATTTAATCTCTTTTATAAAATTATATTTTGGCCAAATGTATTTTACAACAGGAAATACTGAGCGCCCATATAGCTAAAACAAACTTTGTAACCTGTTTATGAAAATGTAATGTTATGCCAGACAGACAAAACGCGCATTTGCACACATTCTCTGGTCAAAAACCCCATAACTGCATTTGAGCTTGACACAAAGCAGCTGAGTGATCCTCGTCACCTAGGTAAAATATACAGTATAAAAAAAAAATCTTACTTGATTTATGATTGCTGAAAGACTTAATTTATTAACATTTAATCATATATGGTTGCATGGTTCATGTTTATGCTGTTAATATGCAGGTATTCGCTAGCTAGCTAATTTCTTAATCTATTATTAGCTAGGCCTACTGTCCTCTTGTCTTCACATGTATAAATGTAGTAAAACATGGCTTTAGGTAATGTTTTCAGGAACTAAAAAAAAATATAAAAATTAGAGAATCAGATCACTGTGAAATATTTATATTTTATAATGCAAAATGTTATTGTCAGGGGTCACAGTCAACATCAACCACGCTCACCAGATCACAATCACCAGAGAACTAATCAACGCAACCTGTCACCACACAGTCTGAACACCATATATGCACTCCTCCTGCACAGTCACTGCCTGGTATTGAGCATTCCACATGTACTAACCTGATACTTTTACCTGCCAGTTACTCCAGTGATCATCTCCCCTTTATCTTCAGCTCCAGTGCTCCACCATCTCCTCGTTCTCCGGATCTCCACAGATATCCTAGAAAGAAAGGAAAGGAATCATCATACTGTTAAGACCCAAGAAACCTGCTATCTCAGTTTACTAACCTGGACTCTCTGCTTTGCTCTTCTCTCCCCGCCTGTGTCTAATAAACCTGCTGTTGTCCACTTACCTCTGTGTCATCTCGTCTGTGTGCTGACAGTTATATTCTGTATAGATATATTAGTGCTGTCAAATGATTAATCGCGATTAATGGCATACAAAATAAAAGTTTTTTTAGCAGGATATATATGTGTTCTGTGTATATTATGTATATATAAATACACACACACACACACACACACACACACACACACACACACACACACACACACACACACACACACACACACACACACACACACACACACACACACACACACACACACACACATATAAATATATATATATACAAACCCGATTCCAAAAAAAGTTGGGACACTGTACAAATTGTGAATAAAAACAGAATGCAATGATGTGGAAGTTTCAAATTTCAATATTTTATTCAGAA
Source organism: Ptychobarbus kaznakovi (assembly GCA_027422405.1). Classification (NCBI taxonomy): domain Eukaryota; kingdom Metazoa; phylum Chordata; class Actinopteri; order Cypriniformes; family Cyprinidae; genus Ptychobarbus; species Ptychobarbus kaznakovi. The sequence continues at coordinate 7,616,211 of CM049799.1, forward strand.
TACAACATAGATGACATATCAAATGTTTAAACTGAGAAAATGTATAATTTTAAGGGAAAAATAAGTTGATTTTAAATTTCATGGCATCAACACATCTCAAAAAAGTTGGGACAAGGCCATGTTTACCACTGTGTGGCATCCCCTCTTCTTTTTATAACAGTCTGCAAACGTCTGGGGACTGAGGAGACAAGTTGCTCAAGTTTAGGAATAGGAATGTTGTCCCATTCTTGTCTAATACAGGCTTCTAGTTGCTCAACTGTCTTAGGTCTTCTTTGTCATGATGTTGTAATTGATGCAGTATGTGGTCTGGCATTGTCATGTTGGAAAATGCAAGGTCTTCCCTGAAAGAGACGACGTCTGGATGGAAGCATATGTTGTTCTAGAACTTGGATATACCTTTCAGCATTGATGGTGCCTTTCCAGATGTGTAAGCTGCCCATGCCACACACACTCATGTAACCCCATACCATCAGAGATGCAGGCTTCTGAACTGAGCGCTGATAACAACTTGGGTTGTCCTTGTCCTCTTTAGTCCGGATGACATGGCGTCCCAGTTTTCCAAAAAGAACTTCAAATTTTGATTCGTCTGACCACAGAACAGTTTTCCACTTTGCCACAGTCCATTTTAAATGAGCCTTGGCCCAGAGAAAACGCCTGCGCTTCTGGATCATGTTTAGATATGGCTTCTTTTTTGACCTATAGAGTTTTAGCCGGCAACGGCGAATGGCACGGTGGATTGTGTTCACCGACAATGTTTTCTGGAAGTATTCCTGAGCCCATGTTGTGATTTCCATTACAGTAGCATTCCTGTATGTGATGCAGTGCCGTCTAAGGGCCCGAAGATCACGGGCATCCAGTATGGTTTTCCGGCCTTGACCCTTACGCACAGAGATTGTTCCAGATTCTCTGAATCTTTGGATGATATTATGCACTGTAGATGATGATAACTTCAAACTCTTTGCAATTTTTCTCTGAGAAACTCCTTTCTGATATTGCTCCACTATTTTTCGCTGCAGCATTGGGGGAATTGGTGATCCTCTTCCCATCTTGACTTCTGAGAGACACTGCCACTCTGAGAGGCTCTTTTTATACCCAATCATGTTGCCAATTGACCTAATAAGTTGCAAATTGGTCCTCCAGCTGTTCCTTATATGTACCTTTAACTTTTCCAGCCTCTTATTGCTACCTGTCCCAACTTTTTTGGAATGTGTAGCTCTCATGAAATCCAAAATGAGCCAATACTTGGCATGACATTTCAAAATGTCTCACTTTCAACATTTGATATGTTATCTATATTCTATTGTGAATACAATATAAGTTTATGAGATTTGTAAATTATTGCATTCCTTTTTTATTCACAATTTGTACAGTGTCCCAACTTTTTTGGAATCGGGTTTGTATATATATCAGTGATGTGCGTATATGGCGGTTATACCTGCGGGCGCTGCGGATGATCCGCCGGTCGGGTGGGTCGGGTAATAAAAAAATGCATTCTGATTACTTGTGGGTGGGTCACAGGTGGATAAGATAAATTATTAATGAAGCAAATATTAACTACATTTTCTAAATAGGCTACCGAAATCGAATACAGTTTAAATTAACATATTAAAGTTATCTAACAAAACATAAGTCTATTTAGTCAAGAGCAGTTAACATTATTCATGAGGGATTTCCTCTGTCTTTTGCTGTTTGTTCGCCAGCGACAATGATTAATATTAATAACAGAAGGCACAGATGTGAAAAAAACTTTATTATATAGGCTGAGGAAAGTAAATTACTGTGGATGAGTAGAGATCACAAGACCTATTTTAAGGGGGGGGGGGGCTGGGGGTGTTGGTCATGGATCCAATAGGCTGTTGCGTGGGGTAAAAGAGGGGAGGGGGGGGCAACCGATATGCATTTTCATTCGCTGTTTACATTAACTTAAGACAAAACTGACATTGCTTTTGAGGATACTCGCCAGGACGACAATTCTGACATCATTATGTGCTGTGTTGTCGTCCATGCAGAGCGATATTAAAGTTAATCTCAAAAAAATACGCCTTGGATTATTATTAATAACAGTGACTGTAAGCGCACAGAAAAGGAGAGCACGAGTAACCTACCGAATGGCTTAAAAAGATGTGAAAATAATAAATTTTTGTGACGATGCAACAATGACCGATTAGGATATTGACAATTCTGTCAACTGCACCGAAATCTGAGCTAAAGTTTTGTAACGCAGAATTCCGCTCTAGATGCGCCGATGTGAAGAAACGGTCAAAGAGAGAGGACTCGGTGCAGTATCAAGCTGTGTTGACTGATTTGATCTGATGGTTAGTGTGAATTTATTTACTCATCTAATTTGAATACGCTATATTGAATAATTTCCCTCTTTTTAAAGTTGAAAGCTGCGGAAATGAGCAATTTGATATATGCGCAATACCGCAATGAAATTCTGAATGACTGATTTGATCTGATGGTTAGTGTGAATTTATTTACTCATCTAATTTATATATGCTATATTGAATAATTTCCCTCTTTTTAAAGTTGAAAGCTGTGGGAATGAGTAATGTGATATATGCGCAATACCGCAATGAAATTCAGGACACAATTAAACATTATTCTATTATACAGAGGATTGTGAAATAGATTTCCATGACTTTTCCAAAACTTTCTGGTTTTATTTATTTTTCCAAATCGATCTAGACTTGGAAATTGCTGTTTTAAAATTACATGACTTTTCCAGGCTTTTCATGTCCGTACGAACCATGAACGTAACGATCGGGTGCGGTTATCTAAATCAGACAAAAATATAGGTGCGGGCAGTTGGCGGGTGGATACTTTATTTGAAGCTTCGGATTCGGGTGACATTTTTGCTCATCCGCGCATCACTAATATATATAGTTATATAGTTTTCATGAGCACTTTTCATGAGCAAATTTTGTATTCAGCATGTCAAAATTAATAAAAAAACATTAAAAATAAAAGCGAAACAAAGATTAAAAAAATATTTATTTTGTAAAAGGTTTTTACTACCTTTTACTACCTTGATGTACCACCACAAAGATCTCTTCTGTTCTTCCAACAGTGGCCAACCAATCAGCATTCCCATATCGCATGCCCCATACATTTGCATAATTGTTAATATACCTCACGGCATCACATTAAAATGTACCATTCACAAAGGAAACACAAAACGGTTAGTGACGCCTAAAGTCCATTGAAAACACAAGAGGAGAAAAAGAGAGACGAGGTTCATTTGCATAGCCTAGTTCAACAATATCCATAAGGCATTCTATCTCTTACTGGCCTACAAACCACTCTACCTTAAGCATGACTTCATAAAGCCAGTTAGCATCCTTGAGATTGCTCACCACTGTCACCACTCGGCCTGGTAATACAAAATACTTTACTAGCTTCTTCTCATCGCAAAATATCCTAATAGAGGATTAACGGTGCTATGCTACTCCCATGAGGTCCCGTTGTTTCTATCATAGCCTCATATTAGACCTGTTGGGTCTGTGTGTGTTCATCAATGCTGGTTAGTGATTATATTACATTAAGCATCGCTCATCAATCCTTTCTGTGTGTTCTGTTGGCTCTCAAAGAACATTCTCTCCCATTATGGCGGCACATGGGAAATAGACTCATTCCATATTTTGAACAGGTTCCAAGCAATCTAATTTTCTCTGCCTTCAAGACGTAAAAGAACCAAAATGAAACACTGAAACATGCAAAGCAATTCATACTGTGCTCCACTGTTCAGTCTAGACCGAAGGGTTTTGCTAGCAGAATACCATCAGAAAACAACACATACATGCTCAAGTTACATTTTAACAAACCTTGGTATGTGAATACATCTCTGCAAAGCTTAAAACAAATATTAAGAAATTAGTGATTTTTAATCAAGAATGTACTCCCTTGTGTTTAATAAAAAGTTCAGTTACTTTAGGTCCTTAAAGTATGCTTAACTAAAGAACATAGTAAAAATATTATGTGAAGATTAATTTAAGGACAATAGGACTATTATGCTACATTTGCTAATAGCAGCAATCACAGCCTGAAAATCGTATGGCCATTTGCTCTTACATTGTGAGATTTCACATAATTTGATTAATGTATATATATATTATATAATTAAAAAGATATTTGTATTAGACTGTTCCAATCAAAGTATCAGATTAGAGCCATTTAATACACTGTTTGCGAAATGGAGCTTTGTGCTCGTGTATCCTACCTCTCTCATTCAGCACAAATCCAAATATTCCATAATATTTCCTTGTTTGCGAAATGTATCTTGATCTAAATGCTAAATATTATTGATTATGTAAATGATAGGCATTGCAAAGTTAAAAGCATAGGGTACGCTAATGTTTGTATTTTATTTTGCTAAAGTAGCCTACCAACTTTAGCAATGCTAGCCTGGAACTGATATGTTTGTTTGTGTGTTAGGAAAGGTGATCATGTTTGTAACATTTTTGTAATAATTTTGATGTTAAATGTTCAATTATACAATTGATAAAAAAGTGTGTGTTTGTGCGCGCGTCATTTATCTGCTTCCTTATTCAGATAATCAACTTTAAACACTTATTGTCTTATTAATAATCATTAGATAAAGGTCGGTTGTTATTTGTGTACACTCACAATGAAAACAAAACAGATTTTATATATAAAATACCAATGTAATAATAGCATTAATAATTAGTATTAAACCTCTAGGTGGATTTTTGTCTTTAATTTGCACTACTGTCTGTTCAAAATAAATGAAAAGTAACCGAGCGGAACGTGACCGCTAAACCGAGGTACGTACCGAACCGCGACATCTGTGTACCGTGCCACCCTAAATTATATATTATACAGGGGCGGTTCTCGGGTGAGTGGATATCCGGGCTTAGCCCTGAGGACATCCATACTGTCAGAAAAATACCCCACCTTAAATAAAATATATTTAAAAGTCCATTGGCTAAGAAGCTTATTTAAAAAAAAGCTGTAAATCTTTCTAAAAATATGTATTATTAAAATTTGATAGTCACAATGAGGTAATTAAACTATATAAACAATAATCTATACTCATTCTCAAGCGTTATATGATCAATATGATCCAAAATGCAAATCCATAAAAAATGCAAATCCCATAAATTACAAACGAACAATAAATACAAACATCATGATTAAAAACCTATATGTGTTTTTTTCTCAGTGACAGCTCAGTTAAAAAAAACGTTATTTTGATGGATGGTGAGACTGTTACGCTACGGTTATAGTAAGGACAGATACCTGAGGCAGCTGATTCTTTGCCATTTAAGTGCTGGCTGGGGTGTTTTTTCTTCTTTTTTGGAGAATTTGAATGTCCATTCTTATTTTCAAATAAATTAATATAGTAAATAAACACACAATGAACTTCTGGCTCCAAGATCTGATTATGGCTGGATCGTATACCGTGTCCTCCACTAATATTGGCACTTGATAAATATGACCAAAGGCGGCTGTTGAAAAATAAATCTGCATGTTTATCCTTTTTATCTTTCTTTCCCAAATTCACAAAATTCCACCTATCATTGGAGAAACCAATTGAAAATGGGGGGAAATTCATGTGTAAGAAATCTTTCTCTAGTCATGTTGCCAAGATAGGCACCAATTATTGAAATGTCCTTTTTCAGCACAACAGCTCTGAGTTTTTCCTATAATGCCTGAAGGAATTTTGGGAGAACACTGATAGAGATCAGAGAATTTCTTCATAGAATTCTCGATCTTCAGATTCACAGCCCATGACGGTGGCTTCTCCTCTTCATTAACCTCACTAGTTTCTACAGGGTTCAGAGTCAGAGGATGGAATGGCCATAGCAAGATCTTGTTTTTGAGCTCAGTTGACCCATTTTTGTGTTTGTTTTGGAGGTTTGTGTTTGGATTATGTCCGTGGAAGATCCAAACATGGCCATTTAAGATTTCTAACAGGGTCAGTCACTTATTGATTTTTTATATGTTGGTTATTTAATAGAATCCATGATGCCGTGTGTCTAAACAAGATGTTCAGGACCCTCCAGCAGAAAAATAGGCCACAACAATAAAAATACAGCAGTATATTTCATTGTACAATGGGTACTTTTTTATCCCTGTTGCACAAACACATCTTGCGTGTTTGCTGCTAAAAAGCTCATGTTTTAGTTTCATCTGAGCATAGATGCCTGTCCATTTGAAGTTCCAGTGTATGACAACTGATATGCTGGAGTTTGTTTTTGGATGAGCTAGGGAATTTTTCTTGAAACCCTCCCAAAAACATGTGGTGAATGTAACTGTTTGACAATTTTTTTCTACTGTTTTCTGACTGGGATTCAACTATATTCTGCAATTCTCCAGCTGTGATCTTGGAGAGTCTTTAGCCACTCAAACTCTCCTTCTAACCGTGCATTAGGGTCGATATAGGACAACGTCTCTTTCAGGCAGTTTGTAACATTTTTCTGTTGTTGGAAATTCTTAATTATTGCCCTGATGGTGGAAATGGGATTTTCACTGCTCTATTTTTCTTAAAGCCACTTCATAATTTGTGAAGCTCATTATCTTTTGCTGCACATCAGAAATATATTCTTTGTTTTTTCTCATTGTGATGGATGATTAAGGTAATTTGTCTTTGGGTTTGTCATCCCTTTATAATCCTGTGGAACAGGAATCATGGCTGGACAATTTCATGCTCTAGTACACCCTGGGTGTGCTAAAAATGTAAATATGAAGGGCATATCAGTTCAGAGAATAATTTTAATCACAAGTATGTTCAGAGGCGGTGCAATAATTGTGGCCAAACAATAACTGGAGAAAAACAGTTATTTCATAATGAGTTTTTCTCCCACTTTCAATGTTTTACTTCAATGATGGTTAGAATTTTGTATTTTTTTGAGGAAAGTTTTCAAAAGGATAAACAACTCAGAGTTATTTTCACAGCCGCCTTTGCTATATTTATCAAGGGTGCCAATATTAGTGGAGGACACTGTAGATCCTATAACTTCTTATCGTCGGTTAGCCACATGTTACATGTCAGTCAAAATGGCTACGAGCCTCAGTGGGCGGTCCTTATCGGGAGTGAATGAATGACAACGTAAAGTTGACACTGTTATGTGTGCAGAGAACATATCTGCGGTTGTAGTAAATATTTTATTGCGCATGAAAACTCACTGATAGTGCTTACGAGGCATGTAATAAAAACATTCGGGGCTTTACTGAAAACATTCGGGGCTTCAGCCCCCTTAGCCCACCCCTTATATATATATATATATATATATATATATACACTCACTGGCCACTTTATTAGGTACACATTGCTAGTACCGGGTTCTACCCCTTTTGCCTTCAGAACTGCCTCAATTCTTCGTGGCATAGATTCAACAAGGTGTTGGAAACATTCCTCAGCGATTTTGGTCCATATTGATATGATGAGCATCACGCAGTTGCTGCAGATTTGTCGGCTGCACATGCATGATGCGAATCTCCCCTTCAACCACATCCCAAAGGTGCTTTATTGGATTGAGATCTGGTGACTGTGGAGGCCATTTGAGTAAAGTTAACTCATTGTCATGTTCAAGAAACCAGTCTGAGATGATTTGAGCTTTGTGACATGATGCATTATCCTGCTGGAAGTAGTCATCAGAAGATACACCGCAGTCATAAAGGGACAATCTTCTATTGTCCAATTTTGGTGAGCCTGTGCGAATTGTAGCCTCCGTTTCCTGTTCTTAGCTGACAGGAGCGGCCCCCGGTGTGGTCTTCTGCTGCTGTAGCCCATCTGCTTCAGGGTTCGACGGTTTGTGCATTCAGAGATGGTATTCTGCATACCTTGGTTGTAACGAGAGGTTATTTGAGTAACTATATATATATACAGTATATAAATTTACATTTACATTTAGTCATTTAGCAGACGCTTTTATCCAAAGTACTTACAATTGGGGAGTACATAAAGCGATTCATCTTGAAGAGGCAAACATACAGAGGAAGTGCCATAACACAAGTCTCAGGCATTGTTCAAATAAGTACAAGCTAGCAAGGGAAGGAGAGAAAGAATAAGAGAAAGAAGGTGAAGATTTAGAAAAAGTGAAATAATTTTTTTCTTTATATTATATATATATATATACATACATATTAAATGCTGGTATTGACACTGTAAAGAAACACATTATGCATTTTACAGCAAGATGCTTGGAGCATATACAGCAAGATGCTAAAATGCTTGGAGGTCACCAGAGTAGATGGCCGTTCTCACAGAAGCCCACTTTACTGGCTTATTAACGATTGTAATGAGCAAGGTCAAAGTTGAGTTTGAACATGCTCTCCTTCTGGTTAGCACAGGGGAAATATCTAAGGTTAATGAGATGACACGGAGAGTGAGTTAAGGTTTTTTTTGTCTTTTCTTTTTCTTTTATTATTTATTATTTTTCTATTGAGAGTGAGTTTAATTTTTTTTGTCTTTTTCTTTTTCTTTTATTATTTATTATTTTTCTATTGCAAAGGATTGCTTAAGTCCTCTAGCCTGCATGGCTGTAAACGGGAGTGTGTGGATATAGTAGAGAAACCCACAGTGCATGGTGGTGTGCACAGTTCCTAAGGCTTGTTATTCTATATGCATGGAGCTTAAAGCGGAGAAGAAAAACTAAGCCACAATTCTCTTAAGGGGGTTAGTTCCAGCTTCTTGTTTTGATTTGGTAATTCTTTTAGGAAACCAAGCCATTTGCTAGTGCCGAAGGATTCTACCAGACAGAACTTCAATCAGATAAAAAAGAACAGGAGAGACGGCAGAGCTTACAAATAGTGCTTCACAAGGAAAGTCAAATATATAAAACGTCAAGCTTGTATGAGAATAATATAATTTTATATTTTTATCTTTTATCTTTTTTATATACAGCTAAATTAATTGTTACAGCAACATTTAAAAATATATATTATATTATGAATATCCTGACAGAGAGGTAAATTAAGTTATATACTCAGGCAGGGTAACAGTGACTGAAGCTAAAAGCATGTTCGTGGAGTGTTACAGCCATAGATTATTATCGACACAAAGCAATCATGAAGCGCAGATGGGGACGCCTATGCATATTCATTCCATTTACCAATCAGACATTGTGCACAGCTGTTTTTCTAAAAGTGTCTTCATGAAAGCAGAAGGCAGACAGTGCAGTCATCTCCTTGCATTATCTAACAGCTCTAGATAACTTGGGGCAGAGCCGCAGAAGAGATAAGTGGAAATGCAGTATGTTACTGCTATTGCTGAATGTATTTCTTTGGACTCCATTTGCATTCTTTGTCTTCTGAAAAGTGCACAAGGAGGTGAGTGCACAATGTGAAATTAAATATGACTCATTTGCTGCGATTAGAGGCCAGTTGTAAATAAAAATGCTGCTTGTTCCATTTGAAGTTGAAAATTTTAAGAGGAAAGAAAAAGTGCGTATAAAGAAAACAGACCACGCCAAGGCAATGTTTCACAGGTTAATTATACTTGGAAACAGGTTTCCTATTCTTTGTTAAAATCAATATACTTATTCGCATTCAGAAAGAGGGAAAAAATAATTCTGAGAGCCATAGTCCTCACTTGCAGTACTACTGATGTGGAAATAAGTGTGACATCTTTTAATACCATTAAAATGAGCAGACCAGCTCAGAGTCTTTTCACTATTCCCCAGAGGTGTAGCACACAATATTTAAAGCTGGAAACAGGTGAGAGAGTCCAGCTTTAAGCTCCTACAGAGCAAATTACTGTTCCATAACCTCGACCTGCTTAAAGCAGGCCTAACAACTCGAGACTATAAACTACAATGCTATCCTTTTAGACTACTCACACTACGTAACTATAACACTATGAGCCTGTGCAGTAACACATACAGACTAAGTGGCTTTACTGATCTCCGAGCATTTCAGCTCTATAACAGCAGTAAACATTGACAGTTATCCATAGTCTCTCAGCCTCAAATTGACTAGATTTACACAGCTTCCTAAGTCGCACACTAAGTCGCTTTTTCAAGCCCACTTGAAAAAAATACAAGTTCATAGTTAATTACATCAGGTTACTGTATATCCAAAAGAAGAGCTGAATGTTTCATTGAATGGGGTACATGTCGAAAGTCACCTGACCAAACCAGAAAACGGGTCTCATTGCATCTGTTCGTCAGAGAAAGTTTCAACTGCATTATGAACTGATGGCAAAATCTATGACTTAAGGTAATCAGCTTTTTTATGGGGGATATCAATCTGCATAAGTACTGTAAGTATCTTATAGTTCTGCAGGCATCTTGAGTAAAACAACTCCATAGATAACAAAGGACATACAACAGACCTGAACCAGAAGCAATGCAACATATTTTACAGAATACAGACATTTGTTTTGCACAACCCCTATTTTAGTCATAGTTCAAAAATAAAATTCTGGAAATGTTGGGAAATTTTTTTTTATTATTATTTGAATAACATGAAAACTATAAGAATTTCAAATCACGAGACAATATTTTATTTACAGCAGAACATAGACAACAAATGTTTAAACTTAAAAATTGTACAATTTTATGCACAAAAGGAGCTCATTTCAAATTTGATGCCTGCTACACATCTCAAAATAGTTGGGACGGGGGCATGTTTACCATGGTGTAGCATCTCCTCTTCTTTTCAAAACAGTTTGAAGATGTCTGGGTATCGAGGTTATGAGTTTCTGGAATTTTTGTGTTGGAATTTGGTCCAATTTGGTCCATTCTTGCCTGATAGGTTTCCTACTGCTGAAGAGTTTGTTGTCGTCTTTGATGTATTTTGCTTTAATTATGTGCCAAATGTTCTCTATTGCTGTCGTAATAGCTGCAGTATGTGGTTTTGCATTGTTCTGCTGAAATACACAAGGCCTTCCATGAAATAGACGTCATCTGGAGGGGAGCATATGTTGCTCTAAAACCTGTATTAACCTTTCAGCATTCATAGTGTCTTCCAAAACATGCAAGCTGCCCATAGTGTATGCACTTATGCATTCCCACACCATCCGTGATGCTGGCTTTTGAATTGAACGCTTATAACACTCTGGAAGGTCTCCCTCCTCTTTAGCCCAGGGGACACGACGTCCGTGATTTCCAACAAGAATGTCAAATTTTGAATCGTCTGACTATAGAACACTTTTTCCACTTTGAAACAGTCCATTTTAAATGAGCCTTGGCCCACAGGACACGACGACGCTTCTGGACCATGTGCACAAATGGCTTCCTTTTTGCATACCGACAATGTGTTTACCGACAATGGATTCTGGAAGTATTCTTGGGCCCATCTAGTAATGTCAATGACAGAATCATGACGATTAGTGATGCAGTGTCGTCTGAGGGCCTGAAGACCATGGGCATCCAAAAAAGGTATTTGGCCTTGTCCCTTACGCACAGAGATTCCTCCAGTTTCTCTGAATCTTTTGATGATGTTATGCACTGTAGATAATGAGGTTTGCAAAGCCTAAGCAATTTGACGTTGCGGAACGTTGTCTTTAAAGTCTTTCACAATCTTTTTACGCACTCTTTCACAGATTGGAGAGCCTCTGCCCATCTTTACTTTTGAGATACTCTGCCTCTCTAAGACATTCCTTTTATAGCTAATCATGTCACAGACCTGATGTCAATTAAATTAATTAGTTGCTAGATGTTCTCCCAGCTAAATATTTTAAAAAGTTTTTTTTGTTTTTTTACGGTAGTAGAGTAGTATCATCTACCCTGAAAAAAAAACACCTTGAAACCATTTTCTCTCAGATTTTGCTAGTAAATTTCATAATTACAAAAAAAGCCATTTTACAGTAGAAAGACTTTTAAAACATACTCTATTAATCTGTATTCTATTTACAACAAAGTTGCAGTGCAACTGATAATCTGACTGTGCGGCTCTGCAGATTTATTTACACAATCAGATGTCCATGAGACACAACAGTTGCAGACAGCAGAGAAGTAAATATTAGCATATTCTAAAGGGAATAAAACATATATCAATTTCTTCCTTTGGACTAAGGACAATACAAAAGAAACAACATGTACTCATTACAAAATGTATACTCAAGGTACATGTGTGGAATAATGAATCAAAATGACACCTATTAATACATTACACTATTTACGAACTATAATTATATCAATATGAATATAAGAAAGAACTCTGCTGTCATGACAACACCAACGTCTGCCTGTGCACATTTATTATTTGCAATGAAATACCTCACATTCTGACATCAGACTTATACAAGCTACAATGTGTCTAACAGTCAAGCACTTTTTATTAGAACTCTGAGATGTAGGCCTATTGAATTTCCAATGGGATGTGCAGTCTAACAAGCTTATTGAATATATTATATAAATACATAATTTACCACATGGAATTAAAATAACTTTAAAAGGATTAATTACATTTTAAAAAGTGGGTATTGTGTGACCACAGAGTCGATCAAAACTCTGTAGACCTTGTCAAGGACATAAGTCATTCATTCACACTTAACACCACCCCCACCCCAAAAAATAAATAAAAAAACATTTTATTTAGTAACATAACAGCATCATGTCCAGGCAAACATTCTTAGTTTGAACCACAGATCACATGCTGACACATTTTGAAAATGTAAGACACTGGGGAAAGCCTTGACGCTTGAAGCCAGTGTTCTTTCTAGTGTGCGGCACAAGGCTTGAGTTTCTAATTAAAAGAGGATGTGATGTAATTGCAGGAAATGTTAACCAGGATTAAGTGTATGAGTTATGCAAAGGCAACAGGACATTTTATGATTCTCATGCCATACAATCACATGAAGTAACTTGAACTGAAGATGGACTGAAGCTCTTTCCATATCTGTTATTGCACAGTATGCACTGCTGTTTAAATTGAGCCATATTTAACAATGATATTTAAATTACCATATTTATTTCCAATAAGACCGGGGATGTACACTACAAATGTCTTAATGAATATCCACATTTATTTTTCTTTCTTTCTTTCTTTCTTTCTTTCTTTCTTTCTTTCTTTCTTTCTTTCTTTCTTTCTTTCTTTCTTTCTTTCTTTCTTTCTTTCTTTCTTTCTTTCTTTCTTTCTTTCTTTGAATTATCATAAAAATAATGCACACCTGCATTATTTTTCTAATAATTCAATGGCCCGTCATCAATTATTTCTTACACACATATATATATATATACAATTTTAGGGTGCAGAAACTCAAAGTTATTGCTACATCTAAAACAAATGTAAACTACTTTTTATTATATTTAAATGTCAACAGATTGTTGTCATCTTGGTAAGAATCTTTGCATTTTATCATCCTATTAATTCACAAAAAGATGATATTTGATCAAAACAAAACTACAAAAATAGTGTTGAACTTGCATGCTTTATTCATGTACTTCAGTTCCCCATGAATCAGATCACCCACACAAACATTTGATCACATAACTGCAACATCATAGAATAGAAAGTTATTTTTAAGTGACTCAATTAAGAAGCCACAAAGTGAATTTAAATATGGTTCCTTGACAGGAATAATTTATTCAATTTCATAGATTTGTGTGTCACATCACTGAATTATTAGCTAATAGGAAATAACTAGCTATCCATATAACATTAGCATGAAAAAGGCAAAGTATGTATTACTAAATGTTCATTGAGTAAAGCAGCGATATGTGCTCTTCAAGTACTCATCCGAAGTCTAAGCGATAGCTTCTTTTTTTTCCTCAATGGTAACCCAGTGTAAAATTAATGGTTTTAAATGCCAATCCTCAATATTGCAGGAAATAAGAACTTGTTTAAAATAAATATTTTACATGAGAATAAAAAAGCAAATAAACTGATAAGACATTTATTAACCGAGACTGACTTCAATTTTTACAAGTGCCATTCAAAGAATAATTACATTAATTATATCCTCCTTTGTCACCATGGCAATATTGACATTTGAGAATATAAACATAGAAATAAAGATGGGAGATTGACGATAAATGATACAATTATGAACTGAAAACTTTCCAACTTTGGCTTCAGTATTGCTGAATACAGAAAAACTGGTTATGTATTCTTTGTAATTTATTTTGTTTCCAGGAGAAATATGAATTGCATTAGTAGAACATGTACAACATCACCAAGTCTATTTATAAAGCAGAAAATGCCCTCACTGACCCTGTAGTGCATACTAAGATGAACATCACAAATGTAACATAAGTCAATCAACCAGTATAAAAATATGTTCCCTCCTCTCAAGTAGAAAAATAAAATGATTAACTTTGAATCCTTCACATAGTGCTTTAATGCACCCAAGCCACCATGTGAATCCAGTGAAGGTCTTCTCTTTGTGATTGTTTTTCTGAGCACTTATGACATTTACTTCCGAAAGCTTCACAGGAGTTTGTAGGCACAGCGAGGAGGCCAAACAAACATGGAAAGGCTCTTTATTTGCTTTAACCTCCTCCATGCGTTTGCATTAAATAGGTCAAAATCATATTTTTCATGGAACCCCGTAAAGAAGAAAGATCCTTCAAACAGCTGCAATGTTTGCTCACTCAACAAGGAGCATTTTGAAAGGTTTGAATAAGTAAAGCTGTTTTAACATACATTAATTTTAATTCTGTTTCAACTGCCAAATGAATGGATATCTTAGTGATTGATTCCTTTTCATTATGGGTTCAGCAGGTAGGGAGAGACCTTTTCACTGCAAACTCAATGCAGATAGGAAAACGTGTATGGACTGGTCCAATTTCTAAGTTCAGTAACATTTTACCTAAGCCTCTTGGCCTCAAGGCTGAATTTATGTGTTCAAAAATACCGTACAAACAGTAATGTTGTGAAATATTATTACAATTTAAAATTAAAATAAGACTACCATACTAATGCCAAGTACTTAGTGTTGTTCAATATTGCATTTAAATCATATATTTTAAAAGTGATAAATTGCAACTTCATCCTTAGAAAAGTGTAATTACAAATATATTTAACATCATGACATACAGGTTCCAATAAAAATGACATGAGTTACAATTAATGTGTGTCAGTGCATTCGGCAGTACACTTTAAAGGGATAGTTCAAAAACGAAAATGTTGTCATTAATTACTCACCTTCATGTCATTTCAAACCCGTAAGACCTTAATTCTTCTTCAGAACACAAATAAAAATATTTGTAATGAAATCTGAGAGCTTTCTCACCCTCCAGAGACAGCAAGGGTTGCGCTTTATGTTCAGAGGAAAGGATACGCATGTGTCATGGTACTCTCCAAAATGATGCTAGGTTGATACGGAGGAGAATAAGTCATACATAAAGTCATCATTTTTTTTTTTTTTTTTTGTATTTGTATTTATTTATTTAGTATTCTCATAGCTTCATACAATTATGGTTGAACCACTGATGTCACATGGACTATTTTGTCATGGTTCTTCGTACATTTCTGGACCTTGAAGGTGGTAAAACCCATGCTGTGCATGGAGGGTCCAAAACATATTACAAATAAAGAATTTACATATACATATAAAGCATTTAAATTCCTACTTAACTGGATCAAGAAAGCATTCTTAAGTTTAACTAATTGCAATTAAAATAACATAATATTACGTTTCTGAAAACAAAAATGCATTCAGCTTACACTTAAGTACTCTTTTAAGTATATTAGTTTCTATAATTATTACTAATACATTTGTGAAAGTGTAGCTATTTTTCATGAGGGCTTGCATCAATATTTATACAGTTTAATATCTTATTTTATTAGAAAAATTACATAATTAATGCTTTGTATTTAAAATAACAGCGAATGGAGAACAAATAAAAAGTAAATGGATTGCAGCCCTGAAGCACAGACTACCGTTCATAATACTTCAGCTGATGGCATATGGGCTGTGTGCAGCAAATAAGTTAAGAAACTCAACTTATTTTTGTCTTTGTTACATTTCACCAAGCACCCTCTCATCTCGTGTCAGCTTCTAAAGGTAGAAGTGGTTAATTTGCACGGATGCATCTTGTTTTCACTTTACCAATTTATTTTCCTCTATCTGCACATGCTGTCTGAAACAATGCCTTTAACCAAGGAGAAATACACTAAATCTACAAAAAAAATATTTACCATGTTACATAAACAAAATAAATAATAATAATAATAATAAATGCATACACATTAATATAAAAATAAATATATACAAATTAATTTTCAAACATAAATATATAAACTATAAATTAGTCAAATATGAAAAACAATACATTTAAAATAAAATATTTTCAAAAAAATCTATTAATAATAAACTGTTACTTCTGAATGACCATCAATGGAGAAAGATTATTTTTTGGCAGTAGAATGGAGTAGTTTGGGCATCTACCAGCAAAAGATAACTAGCCCTTCATAAAAAGTCAAACACTGACAAATTCACCACTCTCCTATAGAAACCAAGCAGTCTATAGTGAAAAGACATTCACATCCAAACCTAAACTTGTAGTACCATGTCATCACAAATAAAGCAACTTCACTTTTCTGAGCTCACGAAATGCATCTAAAATCCTGTGTCAACATTGCTAAATCATTAGAGTGCTGTGTTCCAGCTTCCTGAGCTTTTAGAGCACACTCATGCTACCAAAAGCCCACATTAAACTGATTGTAACACACTATTACAGAGCAATAAGTTCCTTTTATTTTCTTTTTTCTTCCACACAACACTAGAATGTACCAAGTTGCCTAATACGCTCATTTAAACTATCTTCAAACTGTCTGTTTTTACCACTTTAAAACAGAGAAAACAGAGGTAGTTTTAAGGTACTTTTAAATCACTGAAGTACAAGTCTGGAGCCATAGGGTGGGGTGGACAGTCTAGAGACAATATTTACAGGACCCTTGTCTTCGTGTGAGATTTGTGACTTGAGACTCGCTATCAAAACACTTCAGAATGAATCACATCCCAGCACCGAATCATGTTTCCTTCCTCCAATCTCGTACATTCTCCTGCGGGGACATACTTCACATTCGGCATTGTCTTTTTCCCGACTGCCACTCCGAGATGGGTTCGGGAAGGGAGAGTATTGGTACCTGAGAGTCCCATTAGCAGGACTCCCAAGGGTGCCGTCAGTCTCCCCAGGGATGAGGCGTGCCAAACACAGAATATCTGCACAGCTGTTTTGGTAAAACACACGAGTGCTTTTCTCTCTGTGTGCTTTCTTTAAATAACATCTTATTCATGGTTTGCACTCTGGATTCTTGTCTAACGTTTTAGCAGACAACACAACTTTTTAGATTTCTTGCACTGCTTAGCATTTCAGTTTGTATGCCATGGTCTACCAATAGTAAGTATATTATGTCTGAGAGCACAATTCCGTGTGCATGAAAATCATAAAGAATATCATAATAAACTATAACATAAATTACATTTGTAGTTTTTTAGTTTAATTTTATGTTTCCAAGTCAAAAGCAAACAGATCAACGTTTGCCTTATACTATCAACTTTGTTAAACAAAGAAAGTAAGCTGTATAAGAAACAGTGTTACTGTATTTACTTTTCAGTTATAGAAAGGGAAACACTAATACTTTATCATACTGTTGACGTTCAGCAAATACACATTTATATATTTTACACAAGTCTTTGAATATCCAATAAATATGTAATTCCACAAGCTTCGCAAACTTTAGAA
The DNA here is from genome assembly GCA_027422405.1 of Ptychobarbus kaznakovi. Classification (NCBI taxonomy): domain Eukaryota; kingdom Metazoa; phylum Chordata; class Actinopteri; order Cypriniformes; family Cyprinidae; genus Ptychobarbus; species Ptychobarbus kaznakovi. The sequence goes on from CM049799.1 coordinate 7,633,811, forward strand.
AATTCGACTGTTAGATACCCTGAAAATCAGCCATCGGCCAACAATATCGGTCAACCAGCAAACTGAATCTGTTTGAATCATTTGAACAACTTGTGCACTGAATAATATGTAAAACAATAAAAGGAAACCTTACAACACAAGATTAACCTATACAATTAGTTTTCTAATAAACATGTATTCGATCAAATTACAGCAGACTGTTTGTTAGATTTCACAAGTAGCTTTTTCCATGTAGCTTGCAGCGTATTCTCTACATAGATAAATAGCTTTCGGCATTTTTTCCTTCTTTTTTTTCTTTTCTAGAGTAGTCACTTAGCTAGCTAGCTTTTTTGAGAAGCCTGACCAACACTGTTTGCACAACTTCACAGTAATAATGGATGGTACTTGTGGGACACTATGACAGGAAGCGGTTCTAGAGTTTAGATGGTTTTGCTGTGCTGTCAAACCTCTTGACCCATCTTAACTTTTTGATTTCACTAACAACAACGTGTATAGCTGGCTGAAGGCAAAACAATCCTGACTGGTTTAAACTCACAAATGTGTGCATGTGCATGACTTTCAGAGGGAATTTTGGAGACGAGGAAGAAATAATGTGAAAATCAGGCATGCATGGAGGGAAAGTGGAAAAAAAGGAAGTGTCTGTAAGACCGAGCACAGGAGAGGGAGAAAATTGCTTGGGTGAATAAATGCATACACTTTTTGTAAAGGTTCTGAATATGAGGCTGAACAGCACCACCTAGCATATCTAATGTTGCTCACAACAAAATAAACAAGCCTGCCAGGGTCAATATGTTTACTCCTAATTCTTGTAATACTATAAGTGCACATATAGAAAGCAGTACTCTGCGCACACACTCAGAAACACACTCTCACCCACAAGTACTAGAATACAGTATTGTGATTAACTGCTTTTGCTATATTGAGCGATACCCTAAAGCCTTTTTTATTTGTATTTTTTATTACGCAATATTTTTTAGTGCTAATCATTGCATCTTTGTCAGATAATGCGGATATCAGATATAACTGGACACATGTCCTGCTGGAGTCATGTGTATTATATGTATGTTGACAGTGGTTCCAGATTTGAGCTAGGTTTTCTTATTATTATATTAAACAGTTAACTCCACTTTAATATCTTTCCAAACTACTTAAGATAACTAAATTTAGTCAAACAATAAAACAAGACATGTCAAAAGTAACTCAACAAAACCCATACAGACAATTAACAGCTAGGAATAGTACACATTAGTAGGCTAAATATATTTGTAATGTATGGTGTTGACAAGAAGTGCTAGAAAGGCAAGACTGGTCATTTCCAATTGCATTGTATTTGCTTTTTTTGTCCCACTTTATATAGGTGGCCTTAACTAATATGTACTTACATCAAAAAATAAGTACAATGTACTTATTGTATTGCAAAACACTTTTACTGCTATTGAGGTGGGATATGGGTATGGTTATAGGGACAGGTTTGGTTGTATGGGTGGGTTTATGGGTGGGTCAAGGTGTAAGGGATGGGTCAACAGAGTAATTATAAATGTAATTACAGAAATTAATTACAGATGTAACTACATATAGGTATTTCTTTTAAAATATATGTACAATGTAAAAACAACTATGTACACAATACATGCATTGTATCAAATTATTAATTTAAATGTAAGTACATAGTAGTTAAGGCCACCTAATATAAAGTGGGACAGCTTTTTTTTAAAAGCAACCTATACTGAAGAAAATAAACTATACTGTCCTGTACAGTCCTTCACCTGAGCACAAGCTGCTCACTCTACCACAATTACAGCCACCAACACTCAAGATAAACTCTATCCAAACAAAACAATATTAAAAAGAACAGTTCACTCACAAATGGAAATTATCATTACTTACCTTATCATGTTTCACGAGTAATCATGATGTTTTATGGGTGATCATCATGATACAGTTTAAATTCTGTAGCCTAACCATACCATTAAAAACAAAACACAACATCAGTCCATACAACATGTGCACTATATTCCAATCTGCTGAAGTCATCTGACAGTTTTATGGAGGAAAATGAAATGTAAGTCATTTTTGAAAAATAATTTATTGTTATTCCTTCCTTTCCACTGTAGCTCTCATGTCAGGTGTGTGGTATTGATGATGTCAAAACTGGCACCACCATTTTTGTAGTCTTTGTGTTTTGTAGTTCATTCTAGAGTTTGGTTTTGGTAACAGTTTTAACAACTTAATTTGGGTTTGTTCCTCAAAGAAAGCTATCAAATGGCATTAAATTACTTGTGTACTTATACAATTCATAATAATAAAAGTCATATGGCTACTTGTATAATAATTATATGGGGTGTTTGTCTTTTTTGCAACTTCACAAACATGTCCACTTTGAACTGGTATTGTGTTAAAAACAGCAGGAAACGGAAAACAATGACAGCATATGATATGAACTACGGCATGAAAGTGGAAAAATAATGAACGAATTTTCAATTTTGGTGAATTACACTGTCCTTTGAAACACGTAAAGGTCTTCATATTTTACCATCTTGTTAAACACCCATTACATTTCTATACATTTCAGCATTTGTTCTTCTAATCCAGTACAATTCATGCCATTTTAGCAATGTTACATTAACACCAATGAAAACAGTCTCAACATACATTAACTTCTTGTTTACCAATTTTATGATAAAAGGTAATGGTAAATAAAATGTAACTTAAATTTTAAAGAATTGTCTTGCATTAGCTCATTTTCAAGTAAACTGATTACCAAGCAGTCTAATAAAATGGCTAATAAATTGTACTGTATCACATTGTATAAAACATGTGCAAATAGCATATAATGAGCTAAGTAGTATGATAATAATGTAATGGGGTAACCTTGGTGATTTTCATCACTATCTAGTATCATGCTTTGATCCCTCAGTACCCTTTTAGCTATGAATGGATTTCAATGCAGTGTCACCTGCACAGCTTATTAGAAGTGGCCTCAGACTCCTCAGCTTATTAGAAAGGATCAAAAGGCCAGAAAGGTAACAGAGACAACTAAAAAGGCTTGGAACTCAACCAAACACCAGTAGCTTTCACTGTTATTGTAAATACTATGGGAAATAAAGGCAGACTGTACTTTAAATGAGGCAAGCAGACAGTTCCAATTGGCCCATCTGATTTGCGAGGATAACTAGCTCTAATTTAGCATGTGCTGTTGATGAAGATGTGTTTATCAAACAGAGTTAGTACATGGAACAACTAAAAAAATGTCAATGGAAAATCAAGCTGAACTATAGGAATCATCACACATAAATCAAATATAATTGGGGGAATAATTAAATTGTTTATATGTAATGTCAGATTAAGTATCATTTACATCCATTACATAACTACTATGACTGCCAACTGATTCAAATCTGATTAATATAAAAAATGTCAAAAGAAAAAACCGTGGCAGACAAATTATTAATATATATTTTAAAGCCCTAATTAACTGAGTATTTATACATGTTTCATCATATGTTGTTCTGCCAACCTTTTCTTATGTTTTTAGAGATTGTAGTGTTTTTAGGGTCTGTGTAAGAGACTGGAGCCGAGATGAGTGAATGTGTGCATCTGTGAGAAAGAGTCTGTAGGCGAGTACAGGGGGAAGATTGATGGAGCTGAGGCAGTGCATCTGGACTAGAAGCTGTTTGGGCCTGTCAGCATTCCTCCTCAAGGTTCTGGTAATGAACAGATAGAGCCACGATCATTGGAATGATACAAAGTTGACAGGCCTTTTCATCAACATGGAACACCATTAAACCCTCTCCAAATAACAAAGGCTTGCAAGAAATTAAAAATAAGACTACTGGGAAGGTTCACTGTCTGTGGATTCAACTAATGGAAACGCACCATAATGGTAAACAATGTTTTGTGTGTCAATGCTTTGTGTATCATTACTATACATTAAAATATATACAATGGTATTACCATCCAATTTACCATCTGAAACTATGTGGTATCCATCTATTTACCATCTGAAACTATGCTAATAGCATTTTTAACACTGACCAAAAAAAGTCTAACTGCACATGACAAAAAATGTAATAAGCAATCCATCCATCTAATCCTCTCATCCAGATATCTATAGATCCATAGATAGACAGAGTATATATTATTTCACATCAACACAATTAGGTCAAACCTGTAAAAATATCAAGCCCCATGCTTTGACATTTAATAATAAAAGAAAATGAATACACAGACCAAAGCCTTTAGCCTTCAAAATGTGACATACATGCACATACATAATAAGATATAAAGAGTGTGACATTTTCACTGCTAAAGCACACAGATTCTTTACAAGGAAGAAAAGTTTGGTACTCTGCAAGGCAATCGCAGAAATAGCGTCTGGTGTTCTCATGGCTGATGCTGTTCAATGCATGAGGCTCCAGGGGCACAGACCCAGGCACCTGTTAAATGGCATGGGCTTCTCTCGATTCCAAAACATATTGTGCATGCACTTCACTGGAAATGTGGTTCAGCCTTTGGAATGACATGATGGCAATTCACCTTACAGCAGTGACATTTCACAATAAGGGGCATCAGATGTGGCCAACACTGCTAGCTGTGGTCCATTAGATTACCCAGCCACAGGCCAAGTACACCTTTACAGGGTGTTCGTGGCCAGCGGCACATGCTCAAGATTCACAAAGAGAGGCTTTTCTTCATAGAATCCTTTCTTTATCATGTAAAGACATTCAGTTGTTTTGACAGTTCTCTCTTTTGTCCGTTCCTCACTTTGGTTTAAAAGAAACATCTATCTCTCCTCTAACCACAAGCTGTTATGCAAGCTTTCATGCTATTTTTCAACATAAAAAACAAATACATTTGGTGCAAGTTGGAAGAACATTTCGGAGGACAATTGAAATAGTCAAGAAGGTGATGAAAAATAGGCCATTGTGTCCTCAAGAATGGTGACACAGTGACGGAAAGTCTGAGAAATGCAGACAGCATGGAGGCAGACAGTTTTTTTTAGAGCTCTCTTTACTAAGTTTCACATATGAGCTTGATATAATAGTTCCCCCCCCCCCCAAAAAAAAAGAAGAAACAAAAGTACAGGTCAGTTGTTGTTTTTTCTGAGGTTATAAATCAGTTCACAAAACTGATCTGAATGGCACTTCAACTTTATTCATATGTACTTTAAGAATTCATACATATTTGGAAAGGAAGGGAAAGGACGTGAAGTGTGGCAACCCATACTCGGAATTTGTGCTCTGCATTAAACCCATCCAAGTGCATACACCCATCCAAGTGAGTAGTGAATATACACACACACACGGTGAATAAACACACACACACCGTGCACACCCGGAGCAGTGTGCAGCCAATTCAGTGTTCAGGGTTCAGTGCTTTGCTCAAGGGTTTCCCCTCAGTGGTGGTATTGAGGGTGGAGAGAGTGCTGGACATTCACTCCCCCCACAGACAATTCCTGCCGCACCTGAGACTTGAACCCGCGACCTTTGGGTTACAGGTCCGACTCTCTATCCATTAGGCCACAACTGCCCCATTTAATATATATTGCTCAAACGCTCTGAATATCTATTATTATTTTTTTAAGTGGTTATGCTCAGAAAACCAGTAATATCATTAAACATTATTAACATTTAAAATAACTGTTTTCTATTTTAATATATTTTAAATGTAATGTATTCCTGAGATGCAAAGCTGACTTTCCGCCGTCATTACTACAGCCTTCAGTCTCACATGACCCTACAGAAATAATTCTAAGATGCAGATTTTCTGCTCAAGAAACATGTATTATTGTGTTCCTGTGGCTCAGTGGTAGAGCATTGCGTCAGCAGCGCAAAAGGTTGTGGGTTCGATTCCCAGGGAACACACATAATAATGAAAATGTATAACCTGAATGCAATTGTAAGTCGCTTTGGATAAAAGCGTCTGCTAAAAAGCGTGCATAAATGCATAAATGTAAATGTAAATATATTGTCAATGCTGAAACCAGTTTTGCTTTGCCAAATGTATTTCAATGCAGATTTCTGAAAAAATAGGTGAAATGGACATCTGTCAGCATGATTATACATTCATTGTTTGTATTGTTTAGCCTAAATTCAATTATACTATATTCACTATCCAGGGTAAATCTGACTGTTCTTAATTATACCTACTGCCATGACACATGTATGTGATCAATTATTTGTGGATCCGCTGATTACCATAACTGACAAAACAATCCATAGTTCTGTGTGTTATTTTAGCCCCCTTATTGCAGCAAATGAGGCCTCTATTCACTATTCTTGACAGCGGCTGTAATCACATCTAATAATAATTGTATCTCCATGCAGTTACGTCTGCAGTCAGTGTTAATGCTTCCTGTTTGCACCGTGTTGATGGTCAACAGAACACCAGAAAGGCACATCACTAATTTTCCTCTTCCCCCTTTCATTTAAAAACAGCCAATCACCACAGGCTAATATGCCTGTATCAGTGTCAGTACATGTTCCCCGCTTTCAGTGAGCACATTAATTTAGCAGTGGCCTTGAGTGGCCTTTGAATAGACCCCGATTAGTCCTGTGCGTCTGAGGGCTGTCTCTACCCCTGTCATGCACAATAGTTGTTTGATTGCGGTTTCAATTTTGACAAGCCGTTTTGAGTCGCCTGGCTCTTCCTGCCTCTCTAAAACTTCAGGATCTCTCCTCCAATCGTTCCTCCCACAATCCCTTTCTCTCTCTGAGTGTCACCCGACTGAGGCTGTGAGTAATATGCACGTGGTCTCTCGGTGGATTTGGGCCCAGTGTCCTCTCATGGAGGACGCTTGTGATTGATTGGATCGAGGCAAATTTTTGTCAGTTCGGCATGCTTAAGGAGATAAGGCTGCTAATAAATTTCCCCCCGGTAGCTTCTGACACTTGTCAGCTGGTGAGCTTGTATAAAGCATGATGTCGGCCAGGGGCAGATAAAGCGCACCACCCAAATTCCCCTGCGTCCCCTACCTATGTCCTGCTGAGACTGAGTTTGGGGATGTGAAGATATATTTGGGGATATCGTGCCTCTGTGTGAGACCGTAACATCCGGTGGTGTCAGGCAAACTTTGGGGGGCTCGGTAAACAAGAAGATCCCACCTGCATGCTGTGATGTTATAGGGTGTTTAAATTTGGGGATGAAAGCATATTACTGATAAAGCTGAATCAGATGTTATTTTGGCCAGTGTGTCCCTTATTTAAGGGTCATTCCATGAAATCGGTGCCTTATGTGTCCCTAAGAAATAATCAGAAATTGTATTTAACAACAAATAAATGTGCAATTTAATAACATAATACAATGTATGCTTTCATCAATATTGCATCAAAAATCAATTAAATAATTTAAATAGCATTTATGCTGATAAGGGTAAGGTTTTTGGCTTGTCCCTTACTGTGATTTTTCCTTTTCAGCAGGACTTTTAATTTGCAAAATGAAGGCAAAATTATATGAAAATCCAATTTGCATAGTGTTCAAAATATAGTCTCATTGTTAAGCAATGTTTTCGGTATAATATACAATATAAATAATTTTATTGGTGACCCCTGATTTCACGTCGTACCTGTTACCCTCATAAAAAAAAACTCTTGTAAAATAATGTACATTCAAGTGGCATCACTTCTAGGAGGTTACATCATCTCTCAACCAGGATTCCTTCAACTTAAAACACAAGCATGTTTCTCTCACTCCTCTATAATGTTCTATTTTTGATGATTTATAAGGCTTGGCTGAGGGTGGGCCTGTCAGACCCAAGGACTGTTTGTTTGTGTTTTCTTCCCTCATGTGCGCAGTTGAACTAGTTTTCCGTCTATGTCTGATTATTGTCATTGGTTTCAGGTATGTGTCATTAATTACCATTATCAGCACCCCTATTTAAGTTATGTTCAGTTCTCTGTTTGTCGTCCGGTCTACTTAGTCCCTACATGTTTTGCCTGCCTGCCTGCCTGCCTCATGGACAGCAAGAGCGTGGAAGGAAGCTCCACCCACTGCACCATAGCTGAGGGTGAGCCAGCTCAGTGGAAGCTGATTTGGATATATAAGCAGACATGCCCCCTCTTCTCCCGCCTTCGTCTGAACTATCTGTCTGCCCTGAACTATCTGCCTGTCCGGAAATGACCACGGAGGACGTTCCCCTGTTCGCCGCACTCACAGTGTTGGGAGTCGCGATGTAGTGTGTGTGGGTTGCACACACCATCCCTGAACCCTCTACCTGTCTAGATTTCCCTCCCACCCTCCCTCACCTGCCTCCTCCTGTCATCCTTGCTTCAGCTCTGCCACCGCTGTCTCCTGGCAGCCCCTCTGCTCAGCAATAAACAATTATTTTGTACATTTAATATAATAAATATCGACAAGTAATATCCTTTCAAAGTGTACAATATTTTCGTTTGTGAACTTGACTATTAGATGGCAATTAGCAAATTAGTTTGAAATCATCAAATCTGTTACTGTCAACATGTTACTTTTTAGAGTAACAGGTTTTGACATTTGGGTAACAGGGATGACAGATTAAGTTTGATTAAAGGTCACCCTCTGTATATTATTGAGTTAATGTCTATATCAGTGTTTCCCAACCCTGTTCTTGGAGGCACACCAACAGTGCACATTTTGGATGTCTCCCTTATCTGACCAATATATTTCTGGTCCTGGAGTCTCTACTAATGAGCTGATGAGTTGATTCATGTGTGTTTGATTAGGAAAAGTTTGAAAATGTGTAGTGTTGGTGTGCCTCCAGGAACAGGGTTGGGAATTACTGGTCTATATCATTCAGTGGCATATGAGTTCTAAGTAAACTATAGTATCTAGTGATGCTTGTCTCGGTAACAGGGTTGACAAAAATACCAAAACCTGAGGTAGAAAAATTAATTACAATAATTACAAAATAATAAATGTCATTGCCTGAGATGGCACAATACAATTTCTTGTCATTTTAAGGTGTCTTCATTTCATGGATATACAAAATAAATGTATTTTATTTTTCACTTTTTCTATATGGAAAATGCATAGATTTCGTGAAATGACCCATAAATACTTCAGACGATGCAGCCTTTCAGCAGATTTTACTGTTACATCAGTAGGTGGTGACAATTAGCATTTTTAGTATGTGTGCAATTAGTAAAGCCCAAGGTATACATTTGTGTGTATACAACACGGATGATGTAAGTTTCGTTATCACTATAGTTTGCGTGTACTTTACTCGCACAGCACAATTTAACAGAGTGTAGACTGTACAATAATTACTTAGACCACAACCCTAATCTGTTCATTAACTCTAACACTGGTCTGTCCTGTTATTTCACAGTCATAAAGAAACAGAAGAGACACAACAACAACAACATTGAATAATGGAAATTGCGTTGACAAGCGATTTTATGAGGGGGTTCAAAACATACTGTACCCAACGTTTACAAAACGATATAGGATAGTACAAGATATTGTACAACAATATTTTTATTGGTCATATCTTCTGAAAAAAATAGCATACAAAGATAAAAACCTTCTTGTGTGCATATGTTAACTGAATCTGTTTGTTGATGCTCTCAAATGGAGTGTTCTACATTTTTTTGTTATAAGCTGATTATTTGTTATATAAAATGTTTGTGTTTTGTTACAAGTATAAGTTGCTAATAAGTTATTATTTTAGCTACATTATATATTACTATGTACATTTATTATTGGTTTTCATATAGTGAAATGTGTGCTACACTTATTCAATACTTGTTCAAGTGCAGTACTATTTTCAAGAACATTTACATTAAGAAAATAATATCACATAATACAGTCAAAAGGTATACACTTTACAATATGGTTATACACTTATTAATTAATTAAAAGTTGTATATGTCCATATTTGTTCATGCATTATGAACTAAAACCAAATGTATCCGTTAATATTAAGCATGATTAATATGATATGATATTGTTAATCATATTACTCTCACTGTTGCTGTGGGATACTATTGCTTGAGTCACTGAATTCTTCTCTCGATTCATTAAAAATTGTCAGCTCATGACCAAAACAAGTTTTCACATACAATTTTACCAAAGAAACTCTGGAAAAAGCATCATACATCATACTTATGCTTTTTCCCCAACAGAGGAAAACAAATCATATCTAAATTGTTTCATTCATTAACAACTGCTCAGAAAGCATGTTATCAAGCTATAGAAAAATACAGTAATAGCATCTAGTAAATTAATTTCAATAACACCTTTTAATTGTATATGTTCATCAGTCATTTTTAACAAATTCATAAATTGGAGATTTTTCTGCATTAGTTCTATGAAACCAGTTTTTTATGCTACACTTGTTCACTGCACCCATTTTGAGCTTTTAAAAGATTATGAGACTGAGTCACAAACTGAACAAAAATCCACATTTACAACTAAATTATTTGGTTATTTTTGGTCATTTACACAAAATGCCCCGTTCAGTGCCACCTGTTCAGACTGACTCTTGTTCAGACTCATTCAGTAAAGGGGGAGTGTTCATTTCCTAAGTCCAACCAATGATATTGCACCTTCACAGCCTGCACTCGAATGCTTTTTGAAGACTAGAAAAGCAGACTTATGACAGACTTAAGTTGGTCATAATGCTAAGAGCAATGTCGCCTGTACTGCAGAGGCCTAGGGAGGTCCTGCCAGCGGTTACATCACAATAATGCATGATGACAGTAACAGGAGAGTGACAAATGAGATAAAACAAACAAACAAAAGTCAAATGCCACTGTATGCACCCTCTTCACTATCCAGCTCTCCTCCAGCTGCTGTACAGATGAGGAAAGCTGGGAGAAAGGGGGAATTACATTATTGGCAAAGTGTCATGACAAATTGATTTTCTCAATTAAAGTCGGGACAATGGACAAGAAATAACAGGTTGGCCGTTTCTCCCTCTAAATGGGGCCATTTTCTTTTTTCCTTCACAGATCAGCGGAAAATAGTCATTAGGAGTCCACAGGGTAAGAGAGAGAGAGAGAGAGAGAGAGAGAGAGAGAGAGAGAGAGAGAGAGAGAGAGAGAGAGAGAGAGAGAGAGAGAGAGAGAGAGAGAGAGAGAGAGAGAGAGAGAGAGAGAGAGAGAGAGAAAAGGAGGGAGTAACTGATGCAAAGGCACATTTCAAGCACACAGGGGGACTGTAGTGTCCCTGGTCTCTCATTCTTCAAGACCACAGTGTGAACGTCTCCGCCATCACATGCAGCATATCCTTCAAGCGAGCAGTCACCCGTTCAGACCGACTTCGAGAGAGCTTTGACATTGGTGCATTTATGACTTCACCTGACCACATCATCAATCAGCGCTGGCCCCCGGTTCAGTTTTCCCCTCATTTCTAATTTTGTCTAGGATAAATGTTTTAAGCAAATGACAAATGTTACAGAAATTAATCTATTTCCCTCTGAAGAATTTGAAATTAATTAGTGCCTTTGGTTTAATTTATTCCTTACTTGTGCCATTAAGACTTTCAGAATGAGAACTTTAACTGTTTCAAGGCCCAAGAAAAGAATGTGGACCATTTTCTCTTGGTGTGCTAATTAAATTGGGGCATTAAAAGACGTGATATACCTGATTAAAGTCAGATTAATAAGTCTTCCTCACAGTTTTGACATTTTAAAATAATGAACTTGCATTTGATCGTCATTTATTCATTTAATTATATAAGTATTGCTAAACATAAAAAATATGATGGATTTTGGTTTTACAGACAATCTCCCTGTATCTATAGTTGAAATAATAAAATTAAGTTATGTAAACTGATTAATTCAGCTGAAGGAAAACAATTTAGCCGTTTCAGCTTAAAATAAATAAATAATAATAATAATTAGATCAAATGTAACTTTTTAAGCACCTTAAATTTATCAAAGACATCTAGAGATTTGAAACTAATATCAGCCTCTTCTGCTTGCCAAAGTTTAAAGACCACAGACTTGAGACTCTGACATTTCATTAGGATCAATATATAAACTGGCTTTCTGTCCAGCATTCTCAGAGACTTGACATTAAGGAAAAGTCTTGTGTAATTCTTGGCCAAAAATCCCTCAGCTCCCGTCTTTGTTCCAGAAAAATGCTGCGGACTAAATGAAAAGCTTGAAATAAATGTAGTAATATCCATCCTTCAATGATATTCTGAAGTAGTTTGAGACATGAGGCAGACTACTACACTTCTCACAAGTGCATGCAAACTCACAGTCACCAGTTGCAATCAAATACAAATTGCTTAACTCCACAGCAGTCATGTATTCTTTTTAGCTCGGTGTCAAAATCCATTTTTAATCTTTAATTTTCTGTACTTTCATCACAGCGACCAAAGCTAATCTAATGAGTTGACTTATAGGAGCAGCTGTACAAAGAACTTTGCATGTAAATGCATGCTAATTGAGTTTCTTATCCTTGATTGTTTGTTTAGTTTCTTGTATCGTATTGTATTGTTTACCTTGTGGCTTTAACCTCTCATAATAAGCATGCTTGGAGAGAGTGATGAAGACAGAGTGAAACTGTAAAAGAGAGGCAGTTGTGTTAAGTAATCATGTTATGTTTAGTTCTATACTTACAGCAAAACAGAAGTTTTAGAGAAACAAACCAGAGACTAAATTAAACAAATTAATTTCAGACTTGTATTACCAAACCTAGACTAAACCAATACATTATACTTTATCAATATTGAATATCTGGTCAATAACTACCTACTTAAAAATACAGCTACCATCTAATAGGCATGCAAAGTGACTTTGTTTGTTTCTTTGTTGTTTTGTGTCATTCAGGGGTTGATCTGAAATAGAGTAATGAACCAGTATGGCATTTTTCATACAGCTGTGCAAATCAGATTAGCTTATATTCCTCTCATATCAGATTTTTCCAGATGCTTTCCGGTTTTGTGTGCAATATGAAATACAGACAGTGGACAGACTGTGGGCGTTCCGTAGTGTCATCTGAAGCCAGGCACGGACTGGCCATTGGGAGCACGGTGGCCTGGCGCCTGATTTGGCCCGCTGCCCTGTTTTTTTTTTTTTTGTCTTCCCAACGTGCCAAAGTGATAATTTCCGATTGTGACATTCCATAATAAATCGGACATAAATCATAAATCAGTTAGTCTTGACTGGCAGCGCCGCACTTCACGTCTGTTCCTTGCCTCCATCAAACAATTTTGAACAGAGTCGATGCTTGAGACTCGAGGAAGTAGAGGAAATGGCCAAAAGAAATAGTGAAATGTAACGAAATTACTGACCTGTTCAGGGCTTCAAGTGCAGGTCAGTTTCATTTGTAGAATGCTAGTTTTGTCTTTATTAACCAAGTTGAGAATTAAACTACTAGCACCTGTTAGCCTAGCAGTAACACCCCATTAATATCATCAGTCTGAATACTGTGCTAAAGGACATCATTACCGATTGGAAAATTACATTAATAAATTTAGGCAGATATTCACATGTATATAAATAGTATCTATACTATTCACATGTATAGATTTATTGTATAGAAAGGGAGGGAGCTAGAACGAACTGCAACACAAAAATATCAGTCAGTCCCCAAAACAATAGTGTATTCAGTATTAGGATTTTCAATGTACTAATTTCGGCATTTAGGCACTTTAGAAAATTAGTTTGAATATATTTCTATGAATCATAGGTTTGTTCAATCTTGGGTATTTAAGTCATGTTAAGAGAAATAACAACATTATGTGCAAAAAAATTGCAATGAGGTGCATGTTTGTTTTGCATACAGAGGTGAACACAGTTCTGTTAATAACAGTAGACCTGCTGGTGAAGAAGTGACAGGTACAAAAAAAAGGGAGTGACAGAGATATTAGAGAAAATGAAGAAAAGGGGAGTGAAGGTGCAGTTCAAAAGAGAACCTTTAATTATTTTTCACGGCCCCGACTAAAGACTTTTTTATGTGATGGTCATACAAATAGGCTAATAGGGTTGTCATGTTTCAGAATTTTTTTGTGGGTGTATGGGATGGCCTGGATGAGTGTGAGATTTCCCAGTCTGAAATTTTGTCCCAGTCCGCCCCTGTCTGAAGCTGAGACTAGGTGAAATGTTGATTCGTTATTTCTATGCTTGATGTGATTGATAGGGTAATTTAATCACAGATACTCACTTTTCTTCATCCTATGGATTTGTGCTGCTCAAAAAGGTCTTTGGAGGCAATATCTTACTTAAATTGTAATTTGGAGAACTGACAATTCTTATATGATAATTCATTATTTAATTAAATTTCATATTGACATGACAGAAAGCAATGGAGCAATGGATATCTCAGGATCTTACAGGCAAACATTCTTAAGAACAACAACACTATTATCTAAAAATAACATTTCAGATAACCTCATCCTGATGGGCATGTGAAAACAAAATATATACTGGCTGGTCACTCTGCATGTCTGCCAGACAGTCTCTTTTTGTCTAATTTGGTTGGCCAGAGAAACTCTGCAATATGGACCAGACGTTATGGTGAAAGCCAAATAGACTGGACAATAGATTCTGTTCACAAAGGCAAGAGCTATGATATCATCTTGTGCATATGCTCTGTGAATTAAATATGACCATTTGGAAAATAGGATTTTGATAAGCGGAAGCTTCTTGGGAAAGCTAACCTGATACATTTACTCTGTCAAGCTACTGTAGGTTACACTACTGAGCCCATATTAACTGTTAAGAAACAAAATCCTACCCTTGAAAGAGTAGTTTACCCAAAATGTTGTCATCATTTACTCAAAATGCAAAATCCCAATAAAATGGCCAAGACTCAATTAGATAAATTCATAGACTCAGACACAGATTATTGTAAGCCATAACTTACCATCACCCTTCAGGTTATGTACTCCACATATCCAGTGAATTCCCACAAAGCAGGTGTGTCTAAAAATTGGGCCGAATCACCACTTTACCTGTCACAAATAGAAACAAAGCACGATGATCACCAATTGTCTGACCACCATCAGATGTCCAGACAGAAATGCACTTGGGCTCAGATGTAACCCAAATAAAACTCTAAAAACGATACGAAACCTTTGATAAGTGCTCAACTGGGATGCAGCTGTCAGGAAGATAAATACCTAGTGTGGAGGAGGCTTTCGTTAATATAACAACCTCACTGGTGTTACGGAAACGGTGTCTGACCACAGAGATGGTGTTTGACGAGTAAGGTGTTTATTAACACAAACCAGTTAACAACAGTGGTGAACTTC